>QUSF01000027.1:1259677-1275187 GCA_003676055.1 Chloebia gouldiae | reverse complement strand
TCCTGCCCGGGGTGTTCTCTCCCCAGCTCCGGAGCTTTTCCCGTCCTGCCGCAGCTCCCCCGGCGCTGGAGCGGCGAGAAACCGGAGGGATAAAGCCTGGGAGGGGCTGCCGGGTATCCGGAGGGTGAAACAGCCGGTGTCCCATCCCATCCCATCCCATCCCACCCCCTCCCATCCCCGCATCCCAAGTTGCGGACAGCAGCAGCCGCATCCAGGGTCCCGGTAGTGTGTGTGTGGGGGTCCACCCCTCCTTGCAGCGCTCCTACCTGGGACATCTGCGGCCTGAAGTTGATGTCCTTGAGGTCGATGGAGCCGGGCGAGAGGTTGTGCAGCAGCTGGCACAGCAGCACCCCGTCCCGCAGCGCCTGCGCCAGGTCGAAGACCACCGCCGAGGGCCAGACCACCCGGTGGTTCGGGGGCAAAACTTTGCAGTCGATGAGCCAGCGGCCGCACTGCCGCCACTCCTCCATGGCCGAGCTCTGCTGGCTCCCCTCCCCGGCCTTCCTCCTCCTCCTCCTCCTCCTCCTGCTGCTGCTGCGGGCGCTCAGGGGCCGCGGGCAGCCGCCGCGGGGGCCGCTCTGCTCGGCGGCTCCGCGCTACCGCCCCGCTCCATCGCCGCCCGCCGGCCCCCAGAGCATCGCTCCGCGCCGGGGCGGCGAGCGGCAGCGGCGGGAGGAGGAGGAGGAGGAGGAGGAGGAAGAGGAGGAGGAGGAAGGAGGGCGGCGCGGAGTTTTCCGGCGGAGCGCTGCCCCTGCCCCCGCCGCGGCCCCACCGCCGTGGGCCGGGGTTAGGCGCGCCGCATCCTCCGGGAACAAAGCGGCGGACGGACGGACGGACGGGCGGACGGACGGACGGAAGGACGGACGGGAGGGCACGGCGGGGTCGCCGCAACTCCGCGCAAACTTGCGCGGCCGAGCCGGGCAGCGGCCGTGGGGAAGAGCGGAGCTCTCCCCGCCCCCGGCCCGCCCCGCCGCCCCTTTGTCTGCGGGAGCCGGGCTTTGGCGGCGCTTTGCCTCGAAGCCTGCTTTCCCCCCGCCCTCAATATTTTTTCCTTCCCCCCTTCCCCCATTTTTTATTTTTCCTGTTTTTCTTTTTTTTTTTCTTTTTTTTTTGTGTGTGTATATGTGTGTTTTTTTTTCTTTTCTCCTCCCTCTCCCCTCCCTTGTATCCCTCCCGCCGCTGCCGCCCCTCTCCCCGTTCCGGGAAAGCCGCCCAGAGCCCCGTTTAGTGGGGTGTCCCCTCCCCAGGGCTCCCCCCGGTCCCCCCAGCGCTGCGGGCAGCGGTGCCGGGGCTCCGCACGCACAGACCCCGCTTTGTCCGAGCGCTCGCTCCCACTCCTCATCCCGTGTTTGGCTCGCAAATACTGCAGGGGAGGTGTTGAACCCAAACAAGCGATCGCCTTCCTTGACTTTCAAACGGGAGGACAACTCCTATAATTAATTACCAGCCTATTTATTAAAAACCTCGACTCTGGGGCATTAACTCCTTGGCAGCAAACTCTTGAAAAATCTCTGATTTTAACCGGTGGCTTCCTTCCAAATCAGCGCGGCTTAGAACAGCCTCTTTTCAAATCTCTTCTGAGTTTTCTTCCGAGGTTTTCTCCCCAGAGTTTGCCGATTAATTTCCAGCCCGGCTTCCCAGATAGCCAAAACCGGAAGCCGGGACTGGGACGAAGGGAAGCTATTAACCTGGATGTCAAACAAATGCAACACTAATCTCTTCCAAATGGAGCCAGGCGGAGATAAAGGAGAAAGAACAACTCTACAGCCATGATCCTTCGTTTTCAGTCTAGGAAAGAGGATCTCTCCGACGAACAGAAAACAATTGTTTAATATTCCAAGGAAAGTTTCGCGGGTTTTTGGGGGTTTTTTTGGAAGATGAAATTCTTCGGTGCCGAGGTGCTGGCTGTCCGGAGCTCAGGCCGGCTGTGCCCCTGGGCCAGGGCAGGGTGTGAGCAGCGCCATCCCAGAGGGAGCAGCATCCACACGCTCCAGTCTCAGCATCAGAGCTGCGCCCTGCCCTGGGAGTATCCAGATCTCAGCCCACACTCCCCATACCCCGAGGAGGTGCTTTCTCAGAATGATTTTCTTGCTCTTTTAGCTCCTCGCGAAGCGTTTCTGCCCTCCAACAGCACCCATGGGCAGGGATCACGAGGCTACTGAAGGCAGTGGAGTCGTGCCAGGGATAATTTTGGTTTTAGAGCCAGCCTGCCGTGTGAGGTCAGGTCTGTAGGTAGATGACAACAGAGGAGTTTATTGTATGTGCATAATTAAAGCTGCGAGCCGCAGCCTAGTTTTTTTTACTGAGTAATAAAAAGCGTTCTTGGCCCCTGGACGCTTGGGAGCAATCCCTGCAGCTGCAGAGCCAGGCTCTGCGTGGGAGGTGTTGGAGCAAGCCCGCTCCTCGCCTACCTCTGCAGCAACCCAAAGAGCTGATGGCAGAGGTATTTCTGAGAGCAGGAAAAACAAAAACAACCAAAACCTGCGCAGCCAGGCTCAGGAGGAGCTTGAATCCGGCACACACTGGTGAGCTGTGAGCTCCAGATTGTACAAAGCGTCCTGCGAGAGGGTGGGAGGGTGTGGAGAGGACCCAGGCGCTGTTTTCAAGGTGCGTCTAAAGTTAAAAGGGAGCTTGGATGAATTCAAGAGGTTGGATTTTGTGCTGGGGCTGGTGTTCCCCTCGCTTGCCTCTTGGCACTGCTGGGAATGACAGCCAGGGAATGACAGACAGCCAGGGAATGACAGGGAATGGCAGCAGGGCAGGGGCTGACACCACACTCTGCTGAGCACCCAGCGTGGAGCTTCTCTCCACTCAGACTTTGCTCCGGGTGCTTTTGTTCCAGCTCCTCGCACCAGAGAAGCCCGAGAGGTGGCTGGATGCCCCGGGAAGATGATGCTGCCAGAGGAAAAATTGTGATTTTATTTTTTTTTCCACCCCCAAATCTCCGTGTGTACACACGAGGAGCCTGGCAAGGCAGCCCCCACAGCTCGGGTCCCAGGGCACAGGGAATGTGAGGGGGACCTGGCTGGTGAAGTGGTGGCACTTTGGGGACGTCACAGACCTCGCTGGGGACATCCCAGTCCTGCATGGAATAGGCAAGACTAGTGGAAGGAAGGGAGGAGGGAAAGAGAGAAGGAAGGAAGGAAATAAAATGCACTAACAGGTATGAGGACACCATATCTTACAAATCAACCCCGGGGATATGCCCGCATTTCCAAGCAAGGTGTACTTCCTGCAATGTTTGGTGTCACTCCAGAGTTCTCTACGTGCAGAGGAGCAGCCCCTCTGAAAACATCCCTTAAACACCAGACCCGCGCCGCCAGGAAATCCTCTTTCCGCAGCCGGGCAGTGTCTGTGGATTGCCATTGCCACCTCCTGGATGAGTCCAGGCGTGCACCGGGCTGTCCCGGAGCCGTGCTGGCTCCAGGGGTGCCCCGAGCAGGAGCCGGCCCGGCTGCTGGCACGGCAGCTGTCACACAGCCTACGTGCCATTTGCAGCATGCCCTCCGATTTTGTCATCTCCTTTCACCGACTATTTTGGGAAAGCTTTGCAAACCCCAGCTCGGCAAACCCAGTGCTCGGTTATCAGCCAGGGGGGAAACCACGGGGCCACCAAAGCGTTCAGCTGCTGGCTACAGACAATAATCCTCTGTCTGGCTCATCACACACCTGATCTACCTGTCCAGACAAGGTGCACCCTGCCACAGTCACTGCAATTATCTGCAATTATCCTCCTGCTAACGGCGCTGCAGCGCTGCCAGCAGAGCTTTTCCTGCAGGAGCCACCTCCTGGAGCTGCCCGGGGAGGTGACTGCCTGTCACCACGGAAAGGAGCAGGAAAATTAACCTGGCACAGCTCCGTGCAAGGCAGAAGGGGTGAACTGGATTCTTCTCCTGTGCTGGAGCGCTCAGCCACAGGGGCTCTTTGTTTAGCCTGAGTGCAACTCCTCTGGTGAAGGTTCTGACCTCAGGCACCAAGCAGGTGGAGCTGGCACTTCCCTGGGCCTTTCTCTGTGGAAAAGCCTCATTTTGGGGTGCCCCAGCTGGGCTGAATAGCAGCAAGCATCAGTTAAGAGCTCCCAGCGCCATCACCGTGCTGCTGGGACACCCTCACTAAGTAAGAATCCTCCACGGGGCTGCATCCCAAAAGATTTCCCATCAAAATCAGCCAAACCTGGGGTGTTCACAGCCCTGGGAGCTGGGCAAGAGGCAAAGAGCCCAGCCCAGCCCCTCACTGCAGCCATGGAACACAGAGGAGCAGCCCGAGGCAGCTCGGGGAGGGCAGAGCAGAGATTTCCTGCGAGGAAGGTGCAGAGGAACAAACCATTGACCGAGTAGCACCCGGATTTCACCTCATCCACTCCCCTGCTGCTGCCTCCGTGGTTCATTTGGGAAGGGTCCTGACTCAAGGGACTCACAGCAATGGGTCGAGGGGAGGTTGGTGGCAGGTTCCAATCCTACTCAGCAGTGCACCCACCCCCCCCTTACCTACTTCTGTTAGTTTGGTGGTAACACAGCCAGGAATTATACAGACAACACCAAGAAAGCCTTAAAAAAATCTTGTCCACTAAAGGGTTTTCCACTTTTTTTTCCCTGCAACTTCCATGAGGGCTGGCTTCTCTGCACTAGCAGGAAACAGATTAAACAGCAAAGTCAGGATGTTTCTGATAATAAACATTTTAATAATGTGGTCATTCCTTTTTTTTTTTTTTTTCCTCTTTGCTTCCCTCTTCTTTGTGTTTGGCCTAAATCTCCTGGGAACAGGGAATTGCAGCATGCCTTCCCTCTGATGGAAGCAAACCACAGCCTCTTGTTTGTGTCCGTGAAGGCCGACAGGAACAACCAGGAGTAGCTCTGGAGTAGCTCTGCTCGGATAAATGCACCGGGTCCTTCGCAGGAGATTAGATGGCGCTGCCTTCACAGGAGATAAGAAGATTGAGAGCTTAAATTTAGCATCAGCAGGAAAAGAATAAACCCTGCAGCTCTCTTCAAAACATATTTCGTACAGTGCTGGCCGGGGGCAGGCGGGATAAGGAGAGGGTTGGGGCAGACAGGGGTGGTGGGAGGAGGTCACGGAGGGGCTGCTCAGCCCTTCCCACGCAGCTCATGGTGACAGTGGCACGAGGCTGGCAGCACACAGGGGTGTCCCTGCCTGTCCTCACCCCGTGGCCAGGCGGTCACTGGGGAGCCCAAAGGGGTACAAAGGGTGCTGCACCTTCCCAGCACCCACCCAAAAGGAGAGAGGGCTGGAAATCCCAGCCTGTGGCAGCCAGGAGAGCTCCTCTGCCACGGACAGCACTTGGGAGGACACCCCCAGTTCAGCCCCAGTGCTCCCAGTATGGGCTCAGCACACACTGGACTGGGTGTCCCTTTACAACACTGCACATCCAGCGCTGGGTGACACCCACTGGGGGTGGGTGTGCCATTCCCGGAGCCACAAATCCACCTTGGGGTACCCCACTGCCATCCCTGGACCCACTCACTCCACTCGGGTACCCCACTGCCATCCCTGGATGCACGTATCCAAAGTGGGGAGCCCAGTATCACACCCCACATGCCTGCACCCACCTTGGGGTACCCCACTGCCATCCCCGGACCCACAAATCCACCTTGGGGTACCCCACTGCCATCCCTGGACCCACAAATCCACCTTGGGGTACCCCCCTGCCATCCCTGGACCCACAAATCCAAAGTGGGGAGCCCAATATCATAACCAATATGCCTGCACCCACCTTGGGGTACCCCACTGCCATCCCCGGACCCCTAAATCCACCTTGGGGTACCCCACTGCCATTCCTGGACCCACAAAACCACCTTGGGGTACCCCCCTGCCACCCCCGGCCGCACGCACCCACCGTGGGGAGCCCAGTAGCCCACCCCAGATGCCCGTGCCCACTCGGGGTACCCCCGTGGCACCCCCCGGCCCCGCAGCACCGCCTCCCCGCTCTCCCCGCCGGCCCCTCCGCGCCGCCCCGGCCGTGGCTCCTCCCGAGCGCATCACGGCGGGCGGAGCCTCCGCGGCCGAGCCGAGCCGGGCCGGGCCGGGCCGGGCACGCAGCACGGTGGGGCCGGGGGCGGTGTGGGACCCCCGGCTCGGAGCGGGGGATCGCGGCACAGCCGGGGAGCGCCGCTGGAAGGGTCTGGGGGCGGGCGGGAGGTGAAGGGGGGCACGGAGAGGGAGGCTGGCAGGGTGGCAGGGTGGGGACCCTCGGTGGCAGCCGTGGGGTGACCCTGCTGTGTCCCGCAGGTGCCGTCCGGAGGTGCCGGGCCCCCCCTGCCACCCAGGCCGGCTCGGGTACCACAGGCGGGGCCGAGCAGCATCTTCTCCTGCATCCCTGCGCACGTGACGCGCCGGGCGCCCGTCCATCCTCGGGGACAGGCCCGGCCACCGCTGACCTCTGGGCTCTGACCTCTGACGCCTTCGGGATCCGATCTCCAGGGAATTCAGCTCATCCGGGCCCGCTCGGCCCGTCCCACCCGGCTGCTCGTACCTATGGAGATGCTTCATGGACCATCAACAAACAGCACGTGTGGGCCCTTCCCAGCATGGAGCACCGCTGGATGAGCTCTCAGAGAAGTCCTGCCGTGGTTTCTAAGCAAGGCCGGGCTGCCTGCTCTGATTTTAGCGCCCTGCTCCCTCTCCTGAGCCGTGCCAGCAGCTCGTGGATCCCCTGGGATGTTCTCCTTTGAGCTCCAAGCAGCGGCCACCGACCTGGACAGAGGCAGCGGGGATTATTGCGGAGCTGTCGGGAAGGAGCTCCCGTTGGTGGAGCTCTCGTGGGGCAGATGAGTGAGCCGGTGATGAACGGGAGGGTGCCCCTGCCGGAGAAGGCTTTGTCCGAGGGCTACGCCCGCCTGAGGTACCGGGACACCTCCCTGCTCATCTGGCAGCAGCAGCAGCAGAAACTGGAGTCAGCTCCCCCCAACACCTACCTGAGCCGCAGCAGGAGCATGTGGTACTCGCAGTACGGCAACGAAGCCATCCTGGTGCGGGACAAAAACAAGCTGGATGTCTCCAGGGACACGGGGCAGTCCAAGTTTTGTGCTATTATGTAATTCCCCGTAGGAATCTACACGTGGAGAGGAAGCAGAGCTGGGGGAGGTGGGTGTGCACCACCCTCTCACAGCCCCACAGGAAGCAGCGATGCAGGAAGGCTGAAGTTTTGATTGTTTTTGTTTGATTTTGCTGTTTATAGACTCCCATTCTGCATGTCAGCGAGTGTGTACAACAAACCCAGTCTGGCTGGGGAGCTCCTGAGCCTGGTGCTGCCCAGCATCTTGGCAGGGGCCGTGCTGGACCGTGTGTTGCTTCTAAGAGTTCCTAAGAGGTTTCTAAGGGTGTTTCTAAGAGGCTCGTGTGTCCTGAGAAACACCTGCTGGCACCTGGGCACCATCCCCAGCCACCCTTCCTGGCCAGTCCTGGTGCACCTCCAGAGCTCTGGGAATGCTGGTGGGACAGAGGCGAGCACAGATCTGTTCCCATCAAGGCTGTGGTTTTAAGAAGTTGATCTCCAAAACCATCTGGCCATTACTTGTTCTGTTTGCCCTGTCTGTCTTTAATTCCTGCCCTGAAAGTGCAGGGAATGGAGTGGTTTATTGTGGGAACAGGGAGAGAATGTGTTGAGAAATTAATCCGAGCCTTCAAAACATCTGGTAGGAAAGGTGTGCTGGAGTTTCATGCAAAGCCAAGGCCCTCTCTGATCCCATGGTGTGGGATCATGGAAATAACAGGAGCTCTGGAATCAGGGGAGCTGACTCCTTTCAGGAACAGATCCCCCATGAACCACCCAAAAGGGAGGGAGGGACAGGCCCAGGAAAGCAACAGCAAGAAACCCCTGTAAATACACACATGTCCTGAGGGACATGAGGAAACTCCTGCTACAGCACAGAGCCACTCCTGAGATGGGCTGCAGAAGGACAGAGGCCACTGGAGTTTGCTTTGCATTCAAGTTTTAATGCATGCAGTAGCTTGGAAGGGTTTAACTTCTAGTTCAGGTTGGATTGTAGGTTTGCTGCATGTATTTCAAAAGTTGTGTCTGGGATTGTAACGATTAACTGGAGGATTTTAGGAGGGAGAAGCACTGCCCTGCGTGGGCACAGAGGCTGCTGCTTTCAGGTTTAAGTTCCTGCTGAATCCTGACTTGCTCAAGGCAAGATCACGCTGAGAAACTCAGCCCAGCAAGCACCTGAATCTTTGTTAGAAACAAAACTGCCACTTCCAGGGGTGTGAATTATATACCTGGGGTTCAGCATTAAAGTTCTTCTTCAGGGTTCTGCCCTTCCTGTCCTGCCTAGGCCATGTGTGCAAGGCAGCAGTGCCTGGGCACAGGCTTAGCTCCAGGCAAATCAGCATTTGATGTCAGCTTCAGGATGGATTATTTACCTGCCTATTATTAGGCACAGTCATTACTTCTGTTCTATTTATCTAAAACCTCCTTTGCATTTTTTTTGAGCACTTTATTTTATTTATTTTTTTTAAAAATACAGTGAAGAATCTCTTCCACCTCTCCCGTGTGGGTGAAATGCTACAACAAACACACAGGCACTCAACCTTGCTGAACTCAATGTAGTGAGCAGAACACACCTGTTCTAGAGTGAAATCATAGAGGTTTGGTGTACTCAGCCCTGCTCCATAGCACTGCAAACAATAGGCAGCTTGTTGTTTTTTGAAAAGCTCTATTCCTGCATGTGTTGGTGTTTGATACCTTGTGTGTGTGCTCATAGATTTAAACCTGCTGGACCTCGCTGCTTTGCTCTGCACACAAATAACCCTCTTGGTTTTGTCAGGACTGGCTCTGGAGGAGAAACAACTCAGTGAATAAATGTTTTTGACCCGAGTGCAAGCGTTCAATGAGATTCACAAACCCAGCGAGGCTCGGCGAGGTGCCGGGGGAGCAGTGCCAGGGATGTGTGACCCACCTGGGCCTCCAGCTCCTGCCTGAGTGAACAGGAGATCATTGACTCAAACAGGCAGGAGGCTGGGCCCAGAGCTCCCCTGGGAACTGCACGTGGATTCACCTGGAGAAGTGGGAGGGGGGGGGTTCCAGGTCAGCCCTGGGGAGCACGTGAACTCTGGGAGTTTAAGGAACAGCACATCCCCCAAACCAGCTGTTCATTTTCTTTTCTTATAGAAAAAGACATCCAACACTTATTTTCTTTTTAATTTCAGCAAGGAAGATGCTTATTTTGGGTATAATCAGTCTCTTTTTGTTAACGTGGCTGGTAAACCAAAATTCAGTTATTTTGCAGAGTGTTAATTGGACTATACAAGACTAAACCCGTAAGAATGTGCATAAAATTCTTCCAGGATGGAGGCTGGATGTGACAGTGCAGGAAGAAGAGGATGAGTTGTCCTTCCATCTCTGTGAATGTGACTGTAGTTTTCCATTTCTGTGTGTCACTGGTCACAGCAGGGTTGTGGAGTGGCTGCTGTGGCTGTTTTGTGAGCCAGCTGTGTGGTTGTGATGCACTTGTTTCAAACACTGTTGTAGCCTCTTTGATAAAGTGCATTAAAATGATTTGAATGCAGCTTTGTGAGTGGCTGTTTTTCCCCTGCATCTCCGTGGCTCTGGCACAGGTGACAGCTTTTGGCATTCCCTTTTTGGGAGGGAGGAATTCCCTCAGTTACTGGTGGGGATCCCACAGCACACCACTGGACTGGGAGCTGCAGGGGAGGCTCCTCCAGCTCCCCAAGGCCAGCAGCACTTTCAGGATAAGAAAAGCTCTGGGTGCCACACTGAATGAGGGAATTATTATGGAAAACACCTCAGAGGTTGTCACATCCAGCCTGTGACTGATGCTCACCTTGTCCCCAGCCCTTCTGTGGGCACCTCCAGGGATGGGCACTCCAAACCTCCCTGGGCAGCCCCTGCCAAGGCCTGAGCACCCTTTCCTCAAAGGAATTGCTCCTGCTGTCCAACCTGAACTCCCCTGAAGCAGCTTGAGGCCGTTCCCTTTTGTCCTGGGAGAGACCAAGCTCCATAAGCTCGGTTTAGGCAGCTGCAGAGAGCAAGGTTTTCCCTGAGCCCCCTTTTCCTCCAGGCTGAGCCCTCTCAGGACACACTTTCCAGACCCTTCCCCAGCTCTGTTCCCTCCTCTGGACTCATTCCAGCTCCTCAATGTCCCTCTGGCAGACCCAGCCCCAGGATTCAAGGCATGAGCAGTGAGAGTTGAACCTCAGTCATGTCCTCAACCTCCTCCCAGCCTGAAGAAACAGCTCTGCTCGCTGCCCCTAGAAATAACTCGCCTGCAAATGCTACAGAAAAATCCTCACCCGCCTCACAGGAGATTGTTCAGGTTGGACAAACAGCCCACAGGAGTGTCACTGGTACAAGAGCAGATATTTTTGCTGAAGCCTTGGAGAGGCAGTGAGCAGGAACAGGGTTAAAGATTAACCCTGAGGCAACCTGGCTCTGGTAACCCCACCTCGCACACAAAGCAAACAGCAAAACCAAGCCCAATCCTCTCTGATGACCAAAATAGATCCTGGCCCCCACGCAGCAATGCCAGGACTCTGCTGGCACTGCCACCAGCTGCTCCAAGCTGAGTCTTCCAGGTCACCCTGAGCTCACAGAGCAGGTGACAAAGTCCCTCTGCTTCCTGCAGGTCCTGGAGCCTTCCAAGAAGCCAGCAGCAAACCTGGGTGAAATCTGATCTCTTTCCAGCCCAACTTACCTCAGTCAGGAGCAATTCTCACAGAATTTAAGACCCTGCAGAGTGTAAGAGGCTGGGGAAGAGCTCAAGCCCTTCCTTGGCTGCCCTGAGACATGAGAGCAGCTGTTTCCCTCACCAAAAAAAAGGGGATTTAAAGCAGTTTTATTGCAGGTTCTCAGCTGTGGTTCAGACACCCCAGAGCTGCCCCCACTCAGAGGGCAGTCGGCCCTTGGAGTGTGACATTCCCCAAAACAACTTCCAAATTATTCCAGGCCTCGTGGCACCAGGATTCAATCTCCTGATGTTTGGCTCCTGGCACTGCTCAGTCCACATTTGAGTGCCACACCTGGAAAAGATGAGGAGGGGGGAAAATATGGGATCAAACTGCACACACCAAACAATTTTTCTTTTTATTATGAAAACAAAACGAATGCCCCAGAATCAGGGTCTGTGATTACCAGTAACATCAAAGATTACTTTCTAACTCTTTTTTTTTTAAATTCTGTTTTGTTTGAGGCCAGCAATTTGCAATAAACAAGCTAAACTACTTACATTGACTCATTTCTTTTCAATAACTGACATTTACAGGAATATACTAGAAATGGCACTAAAAAGTTTTAAGAAAAAGAGTTACGGTAAATTTGCATGCACATCATACAGAAAAGTAACAATTTCTTCTTTTTTTTAAATATTAAAAAAACCCCAAAATAACAAAACAAAAAATACAACAACAAATCTTTCTGGATTGGTTATGCCAGTATCAGGGCTGTGTTCTAAGTGGCCTGTGTCAAATCCTAGCTGGTGGTTTAATTTATTTTTTTAAAAATGACATTTTAAAAAGATATGCAAATACCATTTTCTTTACAAAATGCAGCTCAAGCAAGATAATGCTGCTGTGTAAGGAATCCTAAATTTCTCTTTACTGATGCAGAGCCTGCCCACCAGTTAACCCTAGTGGTAACTGCTCAGGGTTAAGAAGAGACTGAGAATTTAAAATCCAGTACTAAAAACATTGTGGTTTGTCTTTGTCATGCCCCAATCCTTTCCCCTCAGCTCCAACCCCTGCTTTAAAAAAACATCATTCCTTTCAAAACAAGGAAAAAAAAAACCAAATTAAAAACTGCTCTAAGAGTCCCCCAAAGCAGAGAAATAACTACATTAGATAATTGCAGTCTGCTGCTACCACATAGAGAAGAGGGGAGAGAGCTCAGGGGGAACTCAGCTGTGGATTCCCCAAAAGCAGAAATAAGATTTTGTGTGTTTGGGGGTCACAACCCTCCCAGCAGTGACACAGCCCTGAAACATCACTCCCACACTTACAAACCCTGGGGGTGGGCAAGGTTCAAACCACATCAGTACAAAAATGGAAAGGATTTTGTTGTGTAGATGACACATTTGGTGTGCAGAGAGCTGAGAGATCCCTTCGGTCGCTGGGATGGGGATCTCCCTCTGGTCCCACTGAGCCATGAGACAGGCTGAGTTTACAATCAGAGAAAAGGTTCACAAAGTTTTTAAAAGGTGCAGTAATGCTGGTTGATTGAGAAAGGTCTGGTCAGGTATTTTGTCAAAACAGGAATTCATCCGAAAAAAGCAGTTCCAATAAAACTCTGTGTGTATGCATACATATGAAATCATACTGATTTCAGTGACGTTTCCCCTGGAAAACAAAGTTAAACTTTGTTCATTCAAGAAAAATTCTACCATAAAAACTTTAATTTTTTTTTGTCTTTTTTTTTTATTCTTAAGTTTAAAAATGTTCTTCAAACGTTGTGTGTTTGATCGTTTCCGAGTTATTTTGCGACATCTGGACTGACGTGTCATGCAATAAAACCCAGTTAAATAAATGCTCTGTTGCTTCAGTTCCCAACTCATTTAGGACTGCTGCTACTTACTCTGGACTGGAAACATCTTTTCCTTCCTGGAGAAACTCAGGATGTACAAGAGGCACCCCCATGGACATGGTGGGGATAAAGAGCACTACAAATAAGCTGGGAATGGAAAAGTGTAAGGACAGCATTTGGAAGTGAGGAATCACCAAATTCTTCCCTCAGTCATGCCAAAATGGATTTCTCCTTGCTCCATTTTGTTGGGAACACCTCACTATCCACGCAAAGTTTCCCAATAAGTGGAAGCCCAAGTTGCAGCTGGTGGATCAAAGATGTGCAGCAGATTCTCCCCACTCCGTGGTGGCCTGGGCAGGTTGTTTTCCTGGAAAACCCCCGGGCTGGGATGGTTTTCCAGCTCCCACAGGGATCCTCCTGCAGCGCTGAGCCAGCCTCGGGTCACGCCTTTTCCCATCACCTCGCACGTGCTTCTCAACCCTCTGCTCCAGCTTCCCCAGCTCATTTTGGTGGGGCAGCCCCGTGGCTCCTGGAGGGATGTCTGTGTGTTCCAGGAGCTGTTCCTGATGTCAGAGGATGGTGCCAGAGATGAAATTCCCAGTTTTTTTTGTGGCAGGGATGCTGTCGCCTCCGGTTTGTCCTCCCCACAAAAGTCACCACCACAGCTCAGGGTCAAGCACGCAGGAAAAGGTCCCAGGGAGGGAAAACTGGGAGTTTGTTTATCCAAAAGCCATGGCAGTGAATTGGTTGCAAATATTCCTTAAAATATTCCTTGGTTTTGATCATTCAAGTCGCAGGCAACAGGAGAAAACACAGGTGAAACCCAACTCCATTAAAAAGAAACCCAAGCTCTTAATTAGGTGAATATTACATTTCCTCATAGTAAATTCTGAAAATATATTACCAGGGATCTGTCTGAGGGAAGGTTTAAAAAAAAATCAAAACTGAATTCTATTGTTAATGGAAAAGAAAAATAATGAATTTCAGTAAAAATCTAATTTTTTTTTTTTTCAGTTGCTGTGGGAAAGAATCTCTGGTCAGCAGCACATTTTTGAGAGGCCCAAGTGTCCAGCAAATGACCCTTGGCTGATGGGCAGTGGTGACTGGCACTGAGCAGGGGTGCAGCTGGAAGTGCAGAGCTTGGAATGCTACAGCAGGCAGCGATTCCCACATTCCCAGCACAGGGACAGCCCCAGCCCAGCTCAGCAGCTCCTGAGGCTGCCCTTGAGGGGCCTCCAGGACCACTCACCTCCAATAATAAATAAAATCCAAAGCAATTTGCACCACTGGGAAAGCATAGAAGGTGAATTTTCAGGCTGCCACACAAGGGAGAGGCAGTTTTAGAGGCTGGTGCTGGAGATGGAAAGGCAGAACTTTCTCTTCAATTTTCTGTATATTTTTCTTCTTTACAATAAAACTTCTGTCCTTCAGATTACAAATTTGATATAGTTACAGAACTGGTGTTTTCTTAAAATTGGATTAGAAAAGGATAAAACCCCCATTGTTCTACCAAAACAAAAAATGAGGGGAGGAAAAAAGACCACTGAGAAAATAAAATTGTATTGAAGTGTATGTCTTCAAAATCTGTACAAAACAGGAAAAAAGGGGGCTGGGGTGAAAAGAGGAGGGAAAAAAGATCTAAAAAACAACACACCAAACATGACAGAGCAGCAGACACACAAGAGACTGGACTATAGCACCTGTAGGTAGAAAGTCCAAGGTATATAAATAAAGTTGTGGGGTTTTATTTGCTTTGTTGTTGTTTAGGTTGTTTTTTTTTTCATCTGGTTCAAAACCTCATTAAAAGTCTTCCTGTCTGCTGGCCTGCAAAACCCCAGCTTTGCTTTTGTTAGGTTTAATTACATTTTAAACAACCAATGGTGCTTAATAAATAAAGTCATGGTATATACATGAAATTAGGGACACTGAAACCAGCGTGTATTGCAGCAGTGCAGGTTAAAACGTTAGGCTGGATTGAAAAAAACAGCAAGCTTTAAAAAAAATAGCTTTTTTTTTTTTTCTTCTCCCTCCCCTCTTTTTTCTTTTCATTGAGGTAAAACATTTCAGTGCCTGGAATTTGAAACCCTGCCTGACACAGGAGGAGCATCCCCTCTCTAGGAGCTCGCTACCAGAACGATGAGGAGAAGGAAAAAAAACCAAAGCAAACTGAAAAGCAAAAAGCCCAAACACACACAAAATCCCTCTCCACTTCCCCTGCCAGCTCAGCCTCAGCTGGAGCTCAAGTGCTGCTTTATTTTAAGCCCAGACTGAGGTGTTTGTCATGGAGAAAATGCCCAAGATGTGCCCAGTAATGAGCACATGACTTGTCCTGCTCACTGCAGGGATCACTCCAGGCTCCAGCTGACAGCTTCCAGCCAAAAAAAACTCCTGTCAATTCCATGAAAACTGTCATAGAGAGCGTCCCATTTCCTGGAAATTATCTGTTTAATGGTAAAAATAACATTCCCAAGAAACTTGAGCGTGTCCCTTGCTCCCTTCTTCCCAATGAATCCCCAGGAAAAGTGAAGCTTTTGAGTGGAAAATCAAGAAATGCAACCATTTCTATTGCTCGTGTGCTTAAAAGTTAAATTCATGCTTCAAGATCTTCCTGAACAGGTGCCTATGCCTCTACCAAGATTAAAAAAAAAAAAAAGCATGTTAGCAATCCACAGTACATGAGAATTTTTTTGGATATTTTTGTTGTTTTTATGTAAAAAGATGATAGCATCTGACATTTTCATCACACTGTAGACTTGGAGATTAAGAATACTAGTGCTAATAACAAATACACCAACTAGTTCAAAAGCTAACATCTTTCAGATACAGTACCATTTTACAGAGATTTCTTAAAAAAAAAGATGGTTTTTACCTTGTGTGAGCCAGGCAGGCTTATTAAAAGAGAATATTCTGGGGAGAGGGAAGGGCTGGGAGGGAAATGTACTACAAACCTTGCAGAACTGTCTATTTATCTCCTGCTAAGAGCTCAAAGTTCTTCCATTTCCGACCAATTTTCTCCG
>QUSF01000027.1:1247632-1259577 GCA_003676055.1 Chloebia gouldiae | reverse complement strand
AAAAAAAGAAAAATAAAAGGGAAAAAAAGAAAAATAAAAGGAAAAAAAGAAAAAAAAAGAAAAAAAAAAGAAAATAGCTTTTGTAACACTGAGTTAAAAAATAAAATAAAAGTCAGAGAGCCGAGAGCAGGGGGTGAGGAGGGAGGGGAGGGGACACTGCGGAGCAGGGGTGTCGTTTGGGGGTTGTGTCCCAGTGTTCCAGCTCATTCCGAGTCGCTGCTGTCCGAGCTGGAGCCGCTGGAGCTGCTGCTGCCCGACTCGGAGGAGGAGCTGCTGCTGAGCCGGGAGGCGCCTCCGGAGGGAGCCGAGCCGGATTTCTCTGCGGGAACAAGGCAGGGATGTGCTTACCCAACGCAGCCCGGCCCTCCTGAGTGATGCCGCTATCCCCGCTGCTCTCTTTAGGGTGGATAATTAATTTTGCATCTTTAAGGTTGGTTCTTGATGCTGTCGAGCCAGGGAAGGGCGAAATGACTCGCACCGTTTCACAAGGCAAAATGAGATTTATACCAAAGCGCTTCTCTCTTTTATAGAGAACAACATGCACATTAATTCCATTAAAGTAAAAGCATTTCACTTGATTGGCACACTGGACTAGGTCAGTGTGGTAGAACTCATCTATAAACAATATGAACAAAAAACAAGATAATAGATTGTTTACATTCCTCCTGGACTTTTTCCCAGAAATCTTTCTCTTTTTCTCTCTGACTGAACTGAGAATATCCACGGTTCTGAGGGTGAAGGAGGAGAGAAAAGCAGCGTGGAGTTTGTTCTCAAAAACTGCACTCACTCCTCCACATTCCTGCTCCTGGACTGTCCTGTCTGCAGACAGACAGACAGCAAGACAAAACTCTCCTTTGCTTTTAGTTAGTTTTTAGCTAGCTGAAACACAGAAGTTCCCTAAACTGGAGTTTTTTCTTTTTCTTTAGACCTTTCAACCTACTCTAAACTGAACACCCAAAAGAGCAGCTACAAGCTCATAGCTTGGTAGCCCACCAAGCCAAGCCTGAGCTGCAGCATTTCCAACACCAAAAAGTCTGAGAAGATACTGAGTAAGTCAAGTTACAGCCCACAAAAGAGACTTTCTGAATTTATCATCGCTTTTAAAGCAGCAAAAAGCTTTATTGTTTAATAATGATCATTTTTTGTTGTAGTAAATGCTTTGTCTATTAAATAAACCGTTTTTTTCAACTTTTCTCTAAAGAAAACATTTTCCTGAACCAGTTACAAAATAATCTTCTCAAATTTACTTCTTAGAAGAACCTCTTCAAAAGTCTTATCCCAGATTTGCCCTACACCATGACATGGAAGTCTGGGATGCACAGAGGAGCTCTGCTGTGGGGCAGTGTCACCTCTGAGCACAGGAAACCCCCCTGGTGAAAGCTTTGTTTGCACTGGGGGAACCTTTTGGAGTGGGGGTTTGGGATTTTTTTAGAAATGTGTCAGAAGCTCTGCGGTGTGGGCTGCACACCAGGTTAACACAGGGAAGATCCTCCTCCCTCTGAAGGAGGAATTTCCTCCCAGACAGCTCCTATTTACCACCCAGCCCCACACAGCAGCTCAGTGGCAACTCCCTGAGGGTTCCTGTCACAGAGACAAACCCAAGGCTGAGGTTTTGACCCTGTCAAAAGTCTGTTCATTTTTAGGGGGCTGTTTTCCCACAAACACAAAGCCATTACCTTTCTTTGCAGGCTTCTTGTTGTTGTTTAGCTGCCCACTGACGTCCTGTAACCGTTTTTCTAGTTCTTTCTTCTTTTCCTGAGCTAACTCTTCTTTTGACTTTGCTGCTTGCTTTTTGCCACTGGCAGCTGTGGGGGAGGAACAGAGAGTTTCTGAAAGTGCAGGGATGCAGGGGGAAAGAGTGGACATCACTATTTTACAGGGCATGTACATCTGTGTGCACACTCTGCAGTGACACTGCCAACATCCAGTGCTCACACAGCAACTACACATCCCAGAGAGAAGACAACACCTGAAGTTGCCTTGCTCCTCAAATCACCACCATCCTGTAACATGCAATTTTTTTAAGAGAGATCTTCCGGAAAGTATTTTAGAAGATAGAAATATCCATGTAATAACCTTGTCATTACAGGTTACTTACCAGCCAGTTATATGGTCAATAATTACAGATTTGTAATTACAGAATTGTTACATGGGTTTTCTGCCCTGTAAAATAAAGTGTCCCATTAAAGGTTGTCAGGAGGAAAGCATCTGCCATTAAAACTTCCGATCCCCTCACGCAAGAATCTACTGGTGTTTATGTTGCTCTAAATAGAAAACAAAACAAACAAAGGCAAATTAAAAACCAACTGAGGCAAAGGCTGGTAGACAACAGGAATGTAACTGCAACAGGATGGAAAGGGTGAGAAGGAGCAGCAACACTCACACTGCCAAGGAAAGGAAATATTCCTCCAAAGGAGGAGTAATTGAACACAGGTGTTGGCCAGGATTGGAAGCACAATACAGGAGCCAGATATTTTGCCTGATCCAGCAAGGAAATACCTACATTTCTGTAAGCTGTTTTAAAGCAATGGTTTGAAAAAACAACAAAAAAAGAAAACTGGAAAGCACAGTCCTAAGAAGGAACACTCAGCACAGGAGTCCAGCCAGGCTCAGGCATGCCAGGCTCACAGGGTGGATATCTGAGGTTATCTTTGTTACTCTGTGCTCTGGTTCTAAAACTGAGGATGCTTCCTGTTCCTAAGAACTCTGGAAAATCCTTTCCTGAGCTAGGCCAACAGTGAAGGATTCAGGGGAAAAAAAAATAAAGCAAAAAGAAAGGTCAAAGTCTGCGCTTTGCTTAGGCCTTCCTGAAAATCCTGAGGAAGGAATGGAGATGCTTTGCAAGAACAAGGAGTAGGTTTTGTGTCATAATCCTAAAAGCAGAGCTCCCTTAACCAAGAGAGTCAGGAGCACTTCAGGTAAGTGATCCTACTGCTGTCCAGCTGGAGCTAAACTCTCCAGGGGCTGCAGGAATTCCCTCTGTGCATGAGACACAAAGTCTGTCCCACACTGAACCACACACTCAGCAGCAAATTGACATTCATGCTCTGAACTGACAGAGGTTGAGGCCAATGTGGTGATAAGGACACACAGCAAGAGCAGTTTTGGGGTGAATACACAACTCAGACACGCCCAGAATCCACAGGCAACCAGGTAACCTTGTGCAAATCATTTATTGCCTTGGTGGTTTGGATCCCAACCACGTTTCTCTTGTTTCCTTCCTAATTAGATGCTAAACTATTCAGGATAAGAAACTGATCCTTGCAGATGTGTGCACGTAACACCTGACACAATGAGACTGAAACCTTTACAGGGCCTTCCAGAGCCTGGGTAAGCAATAAAGGCATCCCACAGGTCTTGCAGAGGAACACATTGGCTCTCCAGGTCTCTGCAGCAGGACACCATGGGAAGGAAGAACAGAGAAAACCAGGAAGTTTCTGTACATTTCTTTAGGAGAAAATAACCTCTAAAAATTCCTGCCACCACATTCCCAATAGGTGCATAAGAGAATCTCAGTATACATGCCCTGACTCCAAAGCTGAGCCCAAGAGCTGCTGAGGGGAACACGTTCCCCGGGAGGTTAACTTACAAAATGGTTTCCTTTGTTTTTTCTGTAAACAAGATTTCACGTATCTCTCCAGTTCTCGTAACGTTGTGGGCTTCAAGGTTTCAAAATCTATTTCAATCTCGTCGGGATTGGAGTCTCTGAGGGAAGGTTCCCGGGACTGGATGATGTGCACCACCCTGCCCAGCTTCTCCCCGGGCAGGCGGTTGATGTCCAGGCTGAGCTGTCGTTTCTCGTCATAGGTCATGGGCAGCCCTTCCTCCTCCTCATCCGAGTCGTAGGTTGCAGATGCCTGTTTGCCTCCTTTCTTGGGCTGCCTGGGGAGGTTGTCAAGCATGAAAACATTCATGGGGACACAGCAATGAATTATTTATTTTTTTTTTCCCCCAACTCCCTTGTAACAAACATCCCCATGCTCTTGGCTTTGAAGCTCTCGTCAGATGGCTGGAGCAGCACCACAAGTGCTGAAAAAGTTCAGCAGCCCGAGATCAGCTGTTGTGTTCCTATTATATTTTAGCCCTGTGAAGTGTGACAACGAGCCCAAGCAGCAGCAGGGGGGCAGCCATGACATGGCACGTTCTTGGTGGCTGCACAAAAGGCAACCCCCAGAACCTTATCTGAGAGCAATCAGGCAGGGTTTCAAAGAGCTGGACAGTGAAAACACGGTGGTTCCACTGCCAGCTCCAAGTTAAAGACTCCCTGGAGTTGTCTGGGAATGGGAACAGTATTCAGCAGCAAATTAACAACTACTGAACTTCCCCAGGAATTAAGGGCAGAGCTGGAAGCTCTTGGCTCTCCCCTCAAGGCACCTTGGCTCTCACCTGTTTGCTGTGGTTGTGCTGTTTGCTTTCTTAGCTGGGGCTTTCTTCTGTTGGGTTTGTTTTGGTGGTTGAGCCACCTTGGGTTTCTTCTCCTCCTCAGCTTTGACTTTGTGCTTTTCTTTTTCCTTCTCTTTATCTTTCTTTTTCTTCTCTTTCTCCTTCTTCTCTTTTTTTTTCTTTGGTTTGTTCACTGGCGCTTGGGACAGTGCAGCCAGCTGCTCATGGACGGCTTTCAGCTGGGGGGAAACAGGAGAAAAACCATCAAGGCAAGGTAACTGCTGCCTCCACAAACCCTTCCCTCTACATCCCAAGGTGTAAGTATATCCTAAAGTCAAAAATCAAGCAGCTCATCCTCTGGGATCCCAGAAGGAAAGAGAGAGCATCAGCACTGAGAAAAACCACCTTGAAGAAAATCACCATTCCACCCAACATGCACTGATTGCACAGCTGAAGACTTTTCCCCTAAGGCTGGGAAATGTTTCCCTGCATGCCAGCCTAGGTGGGGTTTTTCAGGACACGACTCCTGCTGCTGTGCTCTGTGCAATGCACAGACACACGGCTGGGATGGGGCAGTACCTGCTCCTGGAGCTCGGCCAGCCGAGTCGCCCGCTCCTCCTCGGAGTCGGAGCTGTCGGAGTCTGAGGAGCTCTCCTCGCTGCTGTGGCTGCTCTCTGTGCTTTTGCTCACCACTGGGGCTGTTGGGGGAGGTGGAGGGGGGGCCTCTGCAGGCTCATCGGGCATTTTTGCAAACCTCATCTCAAAGACATCCTGCAAAAGGGAGGAAAAGTGGTGACTAAAAGAGCTTCGGCCACAAACAGCTCACTCTGGTTTCGTAAATACATCAGGGGCAGGGTCTTTGTGCACTACAAGTAAATAATAATATACAGAATATGGCTGCCCATCTGGAAATCCCAAGAAAATCACCCAATCACTTTAAAACCAAGGATTATTATATTTTAGGAGCTGAATGTGGCACTGGGCCCATGCCATGTGAAGAGCACAACAGTCCTGCAGAGAGCAAGAGGCTCTTTCCAAGGCTGGAGGAATCCCTCTGTTGGTGCCAAGAGCAGATCCACACCTGGATCTCACCTTGTACCTGAACTAAAAACACTCTGGAAGATGCATTTGCCAACACCTTTACCTGGAGCTTCCTGGCCATGGCCACCACCTCGTGGTCTGGAGGATTGTACTTGTAACAATTAGAGAACATTAACCGAATATCTGCTGCAAAACCTTGTGCATCCTGGTATTCCCGACTGTCCATCTTTTTCTGTAAATAAACAAGCCAAAGGGAAAGGGGAAAGAGAAAAAAAAAAAAAGAAAAGAAAAGCCATTAAGTAAAAAGCATTAGTAGCAACTGCATGGAGGATACATGAACCTCAGAAGAGCCTCAAAAATCCCATCTAAGAGAAGAGAAGTTGGATTTGGGTTGTTGGTTCCTAAATTACATTCAGAGTTTCAGCTTTATAAAACACCAGGCAACCAAAGAAGCTGGTATCTCATAGAAGTTCAAACACTAAGATTCTAAATTGGCCTTGTTTTCTAAGTAGTTGAATATAAATTTGTCAGGGTCCACACTCTACCAGAAAACATTTAGAAATTATTAAAAAAAAATAATTTAGAAAAATGGATCAGGAACTGATAGAAATAAGGATCATGGATGGAAAGGGCAAGAGTCAACAAGCAAGTTACAATTACAGGAGTACCTGAAGTGTGTATTTCTACATATGCTTGGATATATTTGCCTTGTAAATCTGAAAAGGGCAGAAAAGATCACAAAAATTTAACTCTGACTTCTTGCTAACAGAGGGCAGGAGGTTTCCTCTGCAATTCCTACAGCAAAATAGGCATTTACAGTTAAACTACAACTCCCACTCTTAATTTAAAAGCCCAACTGATAGAAATGGATACATACCCTTTATGAACTTACTCATAATGTTATTTCCTAGAATAATGAGGATAAATGTCAAATATTTGTACCTGGTTCCTTTCTCTTATTTTCAGCTCTCATTTCCAGCATTTCTCTTGCTGTTTGGGACTCAATGACTTGGGTTTAGAGAGCAGTTGATAGCATTCCTAGCACTTAATTGATTTTATGCATATATTACTACTATGTGTAAAACCTTAGCTCCAATTACTCCTGCTGAAAGGAACCAGAAGCTAACAGTAGGTTTCATTTGCATTTAAAAGAGCTGGGTTTAAAGAAATTCTCCATTTGCCAAGTGCTTACAGGCTTCCCTTTTGTGTGTTTTGGGCACCTGTGTGCCCAGAGAAGGGAAGGGTGCACTGGCAGACAGGCTGGGGACGTGATGGGGACAGACATCCCCCATCCCAACAGCAATCAGGGGTGCTCAGGGTCTGTCACCCACCCCTAACGCAAGCAAAATGCCCATTTTTCACAGATCTACAGAAATTTCACAGCTGTGATAGACCTTCAAACTGTCTTGAAACACTGCAATGACTCCTGGAGCTGTTTTTGTTGTGAAAAGGGCAGAATTTCACCCCCAGGGATTCAGCTTCTGAGGGACCTGGTGCAGGGTGGTGACATCCCTGCAGCCTTGCTCCCTGCTCTGCTGCAGCCAGACATCTGCCAAACTTTTGTCAGGAGACCTCATTTTCCTGGTGAATAAACCAGGAGACAGCCTGGAAGGCACAGCACAAAAGCAGAATGGGAAATGGGTTTGTGGTGCTCCTGTCTGAAGAGCCTCTCAGGCCAATTCCAAAGCAAAACATATGTTCAAACCAAAGGACCCATTTATTTTAAAATACATCTTACTGCATGAAAGGCCTTTTTATATTTGTTTGGCATACTCAGGGCCTGATTATTGCCTATGAAATACATTCCAGTGTCTGAGCCTTTGCTTTTCATCCAAACTCAACAGTTTTCTAGCCCTACAGTTTTTAATCTGTGGATTTTTGTTTTGTTTTCTTATAAAGAATAATTAGCTTAACAAAAGAAAGAAAAGCACTTTAAATCAGTGGGCTGGAACACTTATTATATATACACTTGGAGATATCCAGCTGCTTACCAAAAAAAAAGTGATTACATTTACAACTGGAAATCAGGAGTCAGACAGGGCAGCTCACCCATCCTCTGTCCCACAATCACAATTTCCCCCCTCAATCAATTGTTTAAATCATCTTTATTGTTCATAAATTTGTTGCTTCATGTCTAATGCATCCCTTGCTCTAAGGTAACTCTTGTCCTGCCCATAGAGGACACAAAGAATGTCTCCTCACTTTTGAGACCCTGAACTCAGCTGCTCTGAAACTACAGCAGTTCACTGCAGGAAAATTAAGGGGTGAGCAGAGTTACATCTCTGGAGGAAGTGCTTTATTCCAAAAGTAAACACCTTGTGGAAATCCTCTTGCACAGCAAGGCTTGTTGCTTGTTCACCACTGAGGAAAGCAAAGGCAGAGACATCCATGTCACTGCTGGGACCTGGCAGCCAGAGGATGGAGCAAAGAGGTGCTCCAGGTCCTCCAGCCCCACAGAGGGGGACAGGGATGTTCTGCAAGTGGTCCCTGCCTGCCTGGGGACAGGGCAGCAGCAGCTCCAGCCCTGCATCCCTCTCCTCACAGGGAATTACAGCTGCTGCCTCTCTCTCCTCACATTTCCATCTTTTCCTACTCCAAGCAGTTCTAACCTTTCCTTCTCTTATAAAGAGAATTGAGATGGAAATGAGCTCACAGATCCTGTCCCTTCAGCTCCTCCCATTCTCAGTCTGAGCTCCAGCACAAAATTCCAGCACATCTCTCTGCTCCTGGCTACAGCAAGCTCTGCTACAGCCCCTCCATCTCACCTGTCCCTGGCACAGTCACCAAACTGCCTCCTCCACCACACACAGAGAACAACAACCAAACTGCCTCCTCTACCACACACAGAGAACAACAACCAAACTGCCTCCTCTACCACACACAGAAAACAACCTCCAAATCCTCCTGGAGACACCTCTTCCAGGGAAAAAAATGCTCCTGGTCATGAAGGATGTTCTCTGGGGAAAATCAAACCTAACACAGCCACAGAAGCCAAGAGATAAGATGTGTTACAGCTGAAGCAATGCTGGTGTTTTACTTTCTCACATAATTCCTCCCAGGTTAGTTTGGAGGCTCTTAGTTGTGCTGCTTTATCACAGCCATTGTCACTTGGGCAGAATTAAATCTAAAAACCTTTCAGAGCCACAGTGGAAGTCCCTGACACTGGAAAATGACACTGCCTGCAAATGTCAGGTTTCTGTTCCAGGCAGTGAACATATTATGAGCTGCATCTCTGAGAAGTCACACCACGATCTGCAGGCCAAGAGCAATGACAATAAAACACTCCATAAAAAACCAATACCAGACAGCACTTCAAACAACTTAATTAAGAAAAATACTACCATGTGGAATGAGAAACCCAGAGTCTTTAGGTGTAAAAGACTCCACTGGGTTTGCCATCAGCCTGTCTCCAATTCTCTACACTAGTGAGGTGCAGAGGGAGGATATCACCTGCACTTGCCAGAAAGGGGCAGAGGTGTACAATTTTAAAAGAATGAAGTCAGGACCTTAAAGAGATTTAAGCACAAAGAAATCACCAACTCAAGAAATCACAACTTTGCACCTAGATTTTTTCAGAACACAGCACAAGGATCTCTTGCAATAGGAAATCACCTAAGCACACATGGAAATACCAGCCTGAAAGGGTCAGGATCTCACTCTGCCCATCTCTAATCTTCCTGCAATCACCTGGGGCTTCAGCTAGCAGGCTGCAGGTATGTCTGGAGACCCAGAGCACCCCTAGGATGGATGCAGGGCACAGCAGAGTGTGACATGCTGCTCCCAGGTACCACACAGCATCTGCCAAGGAGTATGACAGGAATCACAACCACAGCTGCCCTTCTGTCACCTGGGCATTCAGACAATCCCAGGCACTGGCTCAGCCTCCAGTAAAACCCTTCTGGCCATGCCAGTGAAAGGCAGCAACAACATCTGCAGCTCCTGCACATGGAAGTCTCCCCTCCATCAACACAGAATCCAGTGCCTGGATTCTGCCTCACAAGAAGATGGGAATTACAAAGTCAGGGATTTGCTTCATGAAGGGATTCAGCAAACCTCCAAACCTACTGGGAAAAACAAGAATATTGGACCATGCTAAGCTAAACTCTTGAGGAGCCAAGCATGAACCACAAAACCAGCACATATCTCCCTGAGTACCATCACATTCCAGTTGGAATTGCTCAGTGTAAATCTATCTGCCACCACCAAGTAGGCAAGCAGCAGCTTCTGGAAATGGGATACCATGAATTGAATCCTATGAAATAAAGCACCTCCTCTTCTCAGAGTGCAACACAATCCTAAGAACACCAGTTAAATACCCAGACTAGCCACAAATAGGAGAGGATGCCATCGTACTTTGCTTTGTGTACATCATCTGCTTTGCAGGGCAGAAAAAAAAATCTGTCCCAGGTTAGGGTAAAAAAAAAGGGAGAGGGGACAGAAACAAAATATAAAAACATCCAGCTGGTATCCAAACAGGTTCAGTTTCCACCCTTTCCCCTTCTCCCTCCCACAAAGGAGCCAGTCCTCTGCAACCAGAGGGACCCCCTGCAAAAAGAGGTGGTAAATGAGGACGTACTTTCACAGTACTGAGATCCATGGGGTGTTTGATAATATCGTGATAGTCATGTAATTCCAAGGCCTCTGCATCCACGGGCTTGTAAAAGGGCCACGCATAGGCTGCGTGCTTCTTGGAGAGCATCTCCTTGAGGATGCTGTCACAGTACTTGAGGTGCTCAGAGAGTTTGCCCTTCTTCCCTGCGTGCTGAGGGACCTCTCCATCCTCCAGGTCTTTCTTTGGTGGTTTGATGGGGCGGCCGCCGCTCTCCCTGCGCGCGATGATTTTGGCCTGTTTGGGGTCCGAGAGCGGCGTGGGGGACTCGCTCCTGCTGGCAGTGATGGCAGACGTGGTGGGGGTGGTGGTGTCTGCTTTCCGCTTCACTCCCTTTTTCTGAAACAGCACAGGGACAGGCTCCGTGAGGGCATGCCCAGCAGAAACCCTAGCACAGCTCATCCTTAGTTTTGCCTGTCCTCTGACAGAAAAAAAAAAAAACCCAGTTATTTCACTGGGGTGAATGGGATTTGTGACTCCAACACTGCACATCACCTGAGCCACGGTAACCAATCTTTTGCATGGCTCCAACCCAAGCCCAACCATGCTGCAAAATGTGTTATTTCCCTGAGATGGAAGCCAGGACTCTTACCTGGTGTTTGCCCAGTAGATTACTGCAGCTCAGCTGATGCATCAGGACTGAGCAAGTGTCAGTAACTTAACCACACGTCTGAGTCCCCAGTGGCAGGATCAGGCTATAAGCTCTGAACTAAAGCATATTAATCACCAAAGACCCATGAGCCCTCACTCCCCTGTATTTTGTGGGTGTGTTAAGGTAGATTTTGCCTTAAGCAAACAAACCCTCTCACATAAATTCAAGCTGGGACTGTCCAGTCAGCTCTCTCGTGCTCCTATCAAGGATTTATTTCTCTGGAGAGGGAGATAGGGAGTTCCTCAGAGAAATCTAAAGGAAATCTTAAGTAAATCCCAAGCAGAATTAATTTTGCACTGTGTATTTGGCAAACTCACTTCTGGGCTCATCCTTGAGTTTTAAAATGAAATAGATTCTCAGAAGCAAGTTATTTGGAGAGAAACTGAAATGTGAGACAGGTTTCTGAGGAGGACAGCTTAGCTGCAAGACTTGACTTACAATTTCTCTAGTAATTCCCAAACTATTGGGTTAAAATACAAAACAATTCTGTGCCTCTGCTGAGCCAAGCTGTTGCAGTTAATTCCACGTTTTAAATAAAAAGACCCCCAGCTTTCTCTGAGCTACGCTTTTATCATTTTTAAAGCAATTCACAGCTTGCTACGAAAATTTCAATTATTTAGGTAATGTCTCCATTTACCCATAAATTAACATAATAAATAGCAAAACACCAGTGACAACTCCCAAAAGATTACTCAGTAAGGAAGACAGAACCAATGCACCCAAACCTGCAGGCAACATCAGTCTCCTCCAACTGGAGTGACAGGCTTGTCTTGAACTGGCTGAAAGCAGAGAGGAACATTCCTAATGCAGGAGCCTGCAACCTTTAAAGGAACAGCCCCAGTAAAATCAGGAGCTCAGTCAGAGAGTGAAGAGATGCTTTGGGCTACAAACCTTAAAGGAACAGTAAAATCAGGAGCTCCGTTTCAGAGGAAAGAGAAGTTTTGGGCTACAAACCTTAAAGAAACAGCCCCAGTAAAATCAGGAGCTCTGTTACAGAGGGAAGAGATCCTTTGGGCTGTAACCCTTAAAGGAACAGCCCCAGTAAAATCAGGAGCTCAGTCAGAGAGGGAAGAGATGCTTTGGGCTACAAACCTTAAGTGAACAGTAAAATCAGGAGCTCTATTTCAGAGGAAAGAGAAGTTTTGGGCTACAAACCTTAAAGGAACAGTAAAATCAGGAGCTCCGTTTCAGAGGAGAGAAGTTTTGGGCTACAAACCTTAAAGGAACAGCCCCAGTAAAATCAGGAGCTCAGTCAGAGAG
>QUSF01000027.1:1205845-1247622 GCA_003676055.1 Chloebia gouldiae | reverse complement strand
GGCTGTAACCCTTAAAGGAACAGCCCCAGTAAAATCAGGAGCTCAGTTACAGAGGGAAGAGATGCTTTGAGCTATTTAGTGTAAAATGGGGAGAATTCCAAGAGCCCTGGAGCAGCAGCAAAGAGGAAGGCTGTGACAGGAGAAGCTGGAATATCTCTGGAGCAAGCACAGGTGACATCACCTCGGCTGGACCACGTTAAACCTGGCAGAACCGTTCTCAACCCTCCCCAGCTCGAGAGCCAGCGATGAGAGCAGCAGCGCAGGGATGCAGCAGCGCAGGGATGCAGCGGCGCAGGGATGCAGCGGCGCAGGGATGCAGCGGCGCAGGGATGCAGCGGCGCAGGGATGCAGCGGCGCAGGGATGCAGCAGCGCAGGGATGCAGCAGCACAGGGATGCAGCAGCGCAGGGCTGCTGCACAGGAGCTGCCCACATTTACCTTGACGACCGGGGGCGTGGGGGGCACCACGGGCATGATCGGAGCGGCGGGCGGCGGCGGGGCGGCGGCGGCAGGGGCGGCGACGGGCGGGACATTGGCGGTGATGGTTGGCACGGGGGTGGCAGCGATGACGGGCGTCTGAGACACGGCTGGAGGGACGTTCTGGAACGGGGCCGGCGGGGACACGGAAGACACGGCCACGGCTTGCTGCGCTCCTTGGAAACGAGAGGGGAAAGGCGCTGGTGGTTACAGCTGGGAGCAAACTGGATTTGGCAAAGGGATGCTAGGGAGAGCATAAAGGACACAGTGTGATTTGCTCGGTGCTGTTATACCCAGGGTAGGAAAAGAGTGAGAAATCTCTGAGATAAGTCCTTGTACCACAGGTTTAGGTCAGCCACACGCAAAATAATTGCAGCTTTTCAGATGAGTGTGTGGTGCTCTGGGACAGCCTTCACCCCTCGGGTGATCCCAGAGCTGCACTGAGCTCGGCAGAAGAGCGGGAGATGGAACAGTAGGAGGTGTTCACACCATGAAAATGGCAACAACCACTGCCCTAAGCATCCAGGAGTCCAAAGCATTCCAGATTTGCCACAGGGTGGGATTCTTGGGGTTGTCCTGTGCAGGGACAGGAGTTGGGCTCAGTAATTCCTGTGGGTCGCTTGCAACTCCGTATTTTATGATTCTCAGTAGAGTTTAAGCCTCCTGATGGCCTCGATGTCTCTGATGCTACACCTGCACTGCTAAAAACCTGCCTACTGTGTAAATTAAAGGGGACAAATCTACTACCTAAATAACCAGAGCAACAATCCTCCTATGTATTATCCAAGGATGTCAAAAAGATACATCATCATTAATTTCTCTGAGCTTGGATAGATTTATAGCTCCATTTAGCACCTGAAATGTGGGAAAACAGAAGAACAATTGACTTTCCCAGAGCAACAATTAGACCTTGTTTAGAGGGAAAAAAAAAAACAAAAAACAAAAACTGCCATCATTTAACTCAGCCCACACAAGGTCCTTTATGAACTGTTTTACCATGCTTGGACATTCTAGTCCTAAATCCATTTAAAATCAATTCTAGGTAAGCTGATATGCAATGGTGTACGTAGCCTTTTGCAATGGCTTAATAAATCCTTTAATTTTATGATGATGTAACCATGTGTGTAAAAGAAAAATATACAGGGTTTAGTAAATTAGCAACATTTGAGTCCAAGTCTCTGCTGTGCCAGATTTCTGCCAAGACCCAGGGTGAGCTGTGTAAACCCAAATCTGTAAAGACTTTCCATGCCACGCTCTGGCACTGACAGCAGACTGGCATTTCTGACTACCTTGGCTTTTCTTGCCTTGGTTTCTTCTTTGTGCATAGAGAAGCTACAGCACTGGCCTCCCTCCCTGAAGTGCTGCCTGGATGGGCAAATCACAGATGGCAAGACTGGTGTGACAAATGCAGGGTGGCCTTGAGACAGACGAGCCCTGAAACCCTGAGTGAGCATCTCCCAGACATCTCACACCTTCCTCCCCAATGCTTTAACTGGGAGACCACGCTCTCCCTTCCCAGCCTCTTCTCCATCTGCAAAGTCCAGCAGTTTGGAAGGGGGGTCAGGCCTCGGGAACAGCTCCCAACATTCCAACATTCCCTGTGCCTGCATGGATCCGTACCTGCGCTCTGTGTGCCCGCTGAGGGCTTGCGACCTTTGCCTTTAGGAACTGGGGGTAGCAATTCCACCTCCTCCTGAGGCATCTGGGCAACCTTCTGCAGGAATATCTTCTCCAGGGCTTGGGCCATGAGGACAATGTCATCTGTGGGCTGCACAAAGAAGAATATGAGCCTTTGTTGTACAGTCACACATCTGAAGCAGTGAGCTTAGAAAAAACACTGAGGCCCTTCAAATAAATTATGGTATTCAAATGCTGACAATAAACAGATTAGATCTTCTCCCTCCTTGCTTGCCACTCTCCTGCTCTTCTATTCTGCTCTAGCATTCAATAATTACAGTGCCTAAGTGTGCTGCATTCAGTGAATTATCAAGAGTTCAGAAGGAGTCTGATAAACCAGTACCCAGTGCAGCACTGTGGAAGCAGCAAACTGGAAGGGATGAGCTGTCCTTCCCTGCTTGCCAGCAGGTCCAAGGGAAGAGGCTAAACACACATTCTGTGGCTCAAACTAATTAATTTGTTTAGTTCAGCTGTTCTCCAGTCTGTGTCTATGATGACAAATGACTGGAGAAAACAGAACACAAAGAATTTTAACAACCTAACAAAACAGCAAACAAGCCAAACCCAAGCTAACAATAATAATAAGCAATCTAAATGTGTGTAAGTATGAACATTTTTATGGAGACAGAGTCAAAGAACAGAGTTATGATTCTTGATCTCCTTTCTGCTGCTCACAGATACTATTTAGTGCCAGACTGTCTAACACACAGCATTAACGTACCTCAAAACACCTGCAGAGCACTGCATTAAGTGCAGCTCATCCCAGAAAACTCCTAACTGAAAATAAAAGAAGTAAAAACTTGCTGCATAATCCCAAAACAGAGATCTACCTATAATTAAAAGGCATATTTGCCATTGTAACTAGTCTGGGGGAAGAAAGAGGCAGCACAAAGACAGCTTTGTGCATTTCAAGTAGCGTGGTTGCAATTAGTGGCATTTCAAATCCTTGCAAGGAGGGCCCAGAGCTGGCCCTGTTCAAAACCTGCACAGTTACAGGGGTAGATGGGTGTTTTCTAAAGGCTTTTGTAGGTTTTTTTACCTTGTTATAAATGTAACAGTTTGTAAACATGGTGTTGAAATCCTGCATACATTCACTGGCACTCCAGTAATAGTTGTGCTCCAGGCGCTTCTTGATTGTCCCCATATCCATGGGGTTTTTTATTATTTTGTGATAATCCTGTTGGAAAAACAGGGAAGATGTTATATTTTCTGATTCAATTTTGTTCACATCTCCCTCTAACCCCTGCTTTCTCCTCATCCCCCCTCCAGTTTTGTGGAAATTGTAAATGTAAATATTTTCTCCTCATCCCCCCTTCTAAAAAACATCCCCTCAAGTTTAGTGGAAATTATAAATGTAAATATTTATTTATTTATTTTCTAATTTGCATCTTTTTAGTCTTACCATTATTATGAATCTGACTCCAAAACAATACAACCTCCAGTCTGGGAATCAGCATTTCTGCCTTCTTTTTTAAAAGGCTGCCTCTGGCGCTTACAGAAGTTTATCAGGGCTGGCTAAAACTGTGCTCAAAGTTTCAGTCTAATTTTAAGAGCATTTTGGCCTTTAAAAGGTTTCTACCTGTTAACCCAGTTCCTCCCTGGGCTGGTCTGGAGCACCTGCAGAGGCTGTGATTAGCCTGGGGATGCTGCAGGGCTGTGCAGTGTCATTTCCTTGTTATGGATTAGAGCACCAAAGCCTCTCGTGCTGCACACGAAGCACTGGCTGAACCCAGCACCATCCCAGGCACTGATATTTCCCCTCTAAACAATCCCAAACCTGACCTGACCAACACAAAGCTTTTTTAGGCTGAGAAAATGACAGAAACGTACCGGCAAATTCAGTTTAATTGCATCAACAGGCTGGTAGAAAGGCCAAGCAAACTGATGCTTCCACAAGGTCTTCACCACAACATTTTGCATATATTGCAGCTGGTTGGTCTTCCTGCCAGGTTTATTGGGATTTGTCACCTCTGGAGGGGGCGGATTCACAGGGCCCTGAGGAGCCTGGATCGCTGAGGCGACTGTCGACATCTTCCTGCTCGGGCTCTCACTCGCTGTCACTGCGGCAGCAACGGGGAGATTTTCTCTCTTCCTTTATGCTCCCTGAATGGGACTGACATCCCATTTCCAGGGTGCAACCATACAGCCTAGAGCAAACTAGAGAGAAAGAGAGGGCAGGGTGTAAATACAGATTTTTGAAGCAGGCAGGTTGAGACACTTCTTCTGTGGACAGTATTTAAGCTCAAGGCTCTTCACCCCACTGACTTTGTTCCTGGAACACAGCTTATCTTGGAGATGGGAACAGTTCAAAAGCCAAGAGACAGTGGAATAGCAATTCCCAAATCCAAAGCCTGTAGAGACACAGCAAGCTTCATGGGACTAGCTCTTGCCTTAGCTGGCTCAGAGAGCATCTTCATGTCAAGAAAACACTTGGGGCAACCTAAAAATCCGCTCAGGGAATACAGTTAGGATGCAATGCAGGCTCCCATGGATGCACTGATGCAAGCTGCTAAATCCATAGCTTCCAGCTCCATGTCAACTGAATTTCATTGTCTCTAGGCCCATGCTGGCCCCAAGTCAGCTCACAGGGCTCTGCTCTGGTGCAAGGAGTAGTCTGAAATCCTGTAATGAAGAGCAGACGACAGCTGCCAGAGGACCTCAGTCCAGAGAAATGAAAAAAGGGGCAGAGTGAGATGCTGTGAACTGCTGAGAGTGAAAGGTGTCACCAGAAACAGCTCAACTTGAAGTTATCTGCACTTCCAATCTCATAAATGTCTTATTATGCCTCTTACTGCATGCACCTTACTGGTTTTGACCCCGGTTTTATATTAAAGTTTAGTGATCCAGGCTCAAATAATAGCTGGTGTTACACTGATGTATCCCGTGACCTGACTCAGACACTGCTGTCATGTTCTCTCTCAGAGACACATTTGAAATAGAGGAGAATACATAAATTGCATTATTGTATTCTGGTTTTCCCTCTGCAAACTGCAGAGGTAAAAATAGCCCAGTATCACTGTGCCTTGTGTAGCATATGGTAAACAGCTTTGCTATGTCATCTTCCATAAACATTAGATATTTCACCTCACATCAGGACTGCAGCTACTCATCTCATGGCAAACAGACCACAATCACTTTCTTGAGGCAAATTATTTCAAATATGTTTAGAAAGCCATACAAATACTCTGACATACACTTGTCGGTTGAGCAGAGAAACATGAGCAGGGACAGAGGCTGCAGCAACACAGGAAGGAAAAAGCAGGGAGACATCCCAGTAAAAGCCCAAAAACCTCTGCTTTAATACAACCCTAATCATCTCTACTGAATATCTGGACTAAATATAGAACATCAACCTACCCTGTGAGCTGCTGATTAGATGAAGGCAAAAAGTAAACACATACCTAACTTGGGGAAATTTTACCAAAATAGCTGTGTACAAACAGATCTGCAGCAGAGAGGGAGGGAACTGCTAAAAACCTAAACCAAACCCCTGTGTGAATACATGTGATTATTTGTGCAGGAAACAGACAAGTCCAGCTCTGATGCTGTCACCATTTGTTCACAACACCCACTATATTCCAAGGATGGGGAAAAATGCCAGTAGGACTCTCTTGTGCCATGGATTTAAGTGTAGCTCCAGAATCAGGCTTCTGGTCCCTGTTTTTTGATAACTCAGGAGCCCAGCTTCATTCCAAAAGTCCTTTTGGTTTCTCATGTGCTCATGCTGCTGGTGACAGGCAGGGTGATCACCAAGCAGTCATAAGGAACACTGGCATCTTCTGGACAAGGAATTTCCTAACTAGAATCTTCCTTGGGATTTCAAATTTGGAAGAAACTGGGGAAGGATTTTCTCCCAGTGTTCCATCAAGTCAAAGCAGCAGTAGAAATATTGCAAAATTCAATCTTCAGATCAAGAGGGGCAAATAGACAAAGAATTAAAAGCAACAACAACAAAAAAAGATAATTAGGAAGTTTCACTCAGTCTCCTTCTGGGGAGCTCCCTGCATGGATTCAGGTTTCTGAGCAACATCCATCATCCCAGAGAATGCAAGGCTGGCTGCAGGCCCCTGGTGACCACCACTGAAGCATTTTGTTTGCTGTCTTCTTGACTAACAAACTGAATCCATTGCAAGGATTGAGGGGAAATAAAACACCCACAGAGAGCAATTCCTACTGCTAGAGAGCATTTGGGTCACAAGTTTGAAACGATGCAGTGTAACTTAAGTCTTCCCTTTAAATAACCTGAGGCTAAATATGATTCTCTTTTCATTTCAATTTTCTTATGTCCTATCGCTCAAACTCCAATTTGATAAGTATTTTTAATTAATTTGTATTAAATCCCCAAACTGTAGTTCAGAAACCATAGATCCACAGCTCCTACCTCTCTCAGACTTCTTCTCCCTGACCTTAGGCAAGGCTTTCAGTATCTTCACCCCACAGCTCCTCATCTGTGCCATGGAGATAAGTGAGAGCTCCTTTCTGACTCCACCCAGCAGAGAAAACTCTCTGGGACAGGCACTGCCTCTCCACGAGGCCATTCTGATCCTCAACCTTAAACAAGGCTTGTACAGTCCACATAAAAGGATGGAACAGTCATCAGTGACACAACACAGAAAGGATTTTAATGAAGAACATTACCAAAACAAGGAGGGGCACAACCATGACAGCCAACTTGGTCAGTTCCCTGCTCCTCCTTAACTTCCATGCTCCAACACACTGGTTTTTACACTCAAAAGTGGCTCCAAACCTCCCAGCAGCACTGGCATTGAACTGCTGGATCCTGCAGAAGACAGAAATAGCTACCTGGACTATCTGGCAGCACTAGAAGTACTGTCCTGCCATAAATAAAGCTTTAATGTGCCTCACTGCACCTTTAACCCTTGGTCCAGCAGCTTCCTCACCATTTCCTGGAGAAGCTGCTTTGATACTAGATCACTCTGTAATTTTTAAAACTAAGAATTTGCTTCTACAGCCATTCCTTTACCTTTAAAAACTCAAAATGGTATCATTTTTAAGAATGTAAAAAGCAGGACTATGAGGAATCTGGAAGATTAGGGTAAAAATGCTTTGAAAATATCCAAAAGGCAATGATTTTGAATTAAAGATAAATTAATGCCTGAGAAATCTAGTCCATGTGAAACATCATTTATAAAGTGAGGGAACTGAGAGCCCTGACCATCTGACATGCCAAATTACCACACAAATCATCCAAGAGGACACTTTAGTAGACCCACAGACAAAAATCAAGCAAGCTTCTACAAACTGTCCCATAACTACAGGTAGAATTGAACTACACAGTGCTTGTCCAAGCACTCCAGCACCCTCAGAAACCACACTGGTATCAATAAATATTTAAACTATTAGGGACAGAGACTCAGGACAGCACTGTACAAGGTACTGTACAAGCCTGGAGCGATGACTGCCAAAACCAGACACCATGTGCACCTTCCAGTGAGGGGCTAAAGTGAGACTTCTTTTAGCCCTGCAGTAATAACTTCTTAAATTTTAATTTTTAAATCACTACTTATCCTGTTTCTCAGGCCTATTATGTTCAAGTAGCAGGAGCTGTTCTTGATTTCTCTGTCTGCACAAGTTGTTTTGATATTGCAAGTTTAAAATACACCCTAAAGTGCTACCATACACACAGAGTGAAAACTGCTTGTCCTTCTTATTCAATCTGAGATAGTAATTAAAAACAAAACCCAAAAACCTCAAAGAGAGGAGGTTTTAAGTCCTGGAGTTTAAGTCTTTTTTTTTTGCTAAGTTGCAAGCTCAGTGTGGCAAACCAGTCATCAAAAACCAAGCTAGACTGGACAGATTTTTTTCCTTTTAAAAAAACCCTTTCTTCCATTGAGTCTCTCACACAGGGTCAGTCAGCGGAGAGACAGCTGGCATGGAGAATACATGTAAATAATTCCCTGCACTAGCAGGATAACATTTTCCTGCCTGCAGTGGTGGGGACTATTTTAAAAGCAGCTCAGAAGCCCCATGAAGTGTGCAGTGTGCCAGCTCTCCTGCTGCTCCAGCCAACGGCTCTGCCACTTCCTCTGCCAGCGCCCAACATTTAACGGATTCTTTACTCCCGTGCAGGACCCGATGGGGTTTGTTTTGATTGCAAACTTACAGCAAGCTTTATGTCAGTTTTTCCCTCTCCTTGGTATAGTATTTTTGAGTGGTTACTTGGCCATTGATCAAAATCTGGCAGAATTCCAACCCGGCAAAGAAACAGCCATATAAATCTTCCCATCAGGGAAAATTATTGAGTTTTAAGAGATGTTCCTTGACCTCGCTGTTATCTGCACATTTTTATGTACATTACAGTAGCACACAGAGGCTGGGCAGAGACCAAGGTCCCTTAGCAGTTCACACTCTGCACACACAAAGACCCTGTTCCTTCCTCAAAAGGCTGCTGCTCACAACTCACACTTTACACCACGGTGAGATGACTTGCCCAGAGCTCCCCAGACAGCAGCCAGACCCAAAATTTGCCAGCAGGGCAGTCATAGCAGCATCCTCCAAGCTGCTGCTCTGTTGCCCTGATTTTTAAGTGTTAAGTTTTCTTTTATAGTTTTTTTGAAAGTTTTAAAGGTCTCATAAAACTTCTTTAGCCTTCTGATAATGTTTACATATTTCTACTGGAGTTCTCACACACTGTTCATGTAAATAATGATTGTTTTGCATACTTCTTTGTGGGAGGAGAGAATTGATGGACTGTTGGTTTAACCAGTGTGGTTGGAGAGGTGGCAATTTCATTCTCCAATCTACTGTCACTTTTGGAATTCTGTATATTGCGAGGTGAGAAACAAAATTGGCTCTTTTTCTCTCTTGAACTCACCAAGCTTCTGTGTACTCACCTTGTGTCCAATAGTGACACTGCTCCATGCATTGCTTCCCCACATTGGCTCCTTGCAGCCTCCACACCAGATTTTCAGTCTTTTTTCCCAACACCTGGATGTTTAGTCAGATTTGCTACCATGTCAGAGAAGCAGCCCAGCCTTGGTCATCTTGCCCAGACTTTTTCTGCAGGAGAGGTTCAGCACTACTGAACCTCAATATAAAGTCAGGTAAGGTTATTAATGTGGGTTGTACCCATTTCATTCTATGACTGCAGAAATTAAGGGCTACATCACTCTCCTCAGAAGGAAACAAAACTTGTGGATGCCTCCTTTTTCTCCCCTTCCAGCCCCACACAGGAACTGAACTCGAGGCAGCTCTCAGTACCTACTAACACGCCAGCAGGGATGGTGCCTTCAAACAGAAGGCATGTGCAATTTGAGAGCAAGACTTGAGGACAGACAAGTTGCTTTATCAGCCAACCCTGCCCTGGCAGACAGACACACTACACACAACATGCCACCCCCTCAAGACACTGGGATTTACACTTGGCTTCGCTGCAGAGCTGGGAATTTGGCTTGTAGTGTCCCTATGGCACACTGCAGCACTCTGAAAGTCCACGGAGCCATCCTTGCTGTCTCCCACATCATTAATTCCACACATCACAGATTTGCTTTTCATGCTTATTATTTTGAGCACCGCCCTAATAACATCCCGAGACTGGGAGATGCAACTGTGTCCTGAGCTCACCTCTGCATGAGGGAGGGGAAAAGATCACAGCAGATTAAGTCAGCTCCTTGGCTTCTGACTTGCTTGGTTTAATGCTCATTAGATTATGCAGATGGCTTTCCTACTCTTGGTCTCTCCTTGGCTATTATAAGAGCAGGTGTTTCCTCAGTAAGGAGCCTGTGGGTTCCTAACCAGTAGGAAGGAATCAGACAGGAGTAACTGGTCATTTCAAGGGTCTTCAGTTTTGATGCCTACTCAGTTCTCCCTGCAAATCACACTGCTGTAAGATCTCTGATGAGATGCCTTCAAACCCAAAAGTCACCTGAATAAAAGCACTGGAGATTTATAAACACTCTTAGGCACCTCAGATAAAGTGATGGGAGTTTCTGATAACTTGAGGCCAGAGTATTTCTCTCCCCCAAGTCACTAATGCCACAGGAAGCACCTTCTGATCCAAGTCTGAGCAGGAATTTAGCTGCATGTCACACACAAATCAGATGGGTCTGCAGGGAGCAATGCTTAACACTAAACCAAGTTCATTTTCATAGCTTTGAATTCGTTTTTGAGAACAGTTTTAAGAGACCAGTGTCAGTAATGAATTAGGCATGGCTGACCTTTCTTTGTGTTGGGAGTACAGAATGACCTCTGGACCTGTCTTCCTGCCCTGCTTTTTGTGGTGCCCTGAAAACACAGAGGCAAATTTCAGCTCAGACTATGTTGGTTTTGTGCAAGCTCCCGAGTTACAGGGTTTTGTTAAAAAGGCTACAGGAGGAAGGAAAAGTGAGTGGTTACACAGCTTACTCTGTGCTGGATTCCTGACTGAAGGAGCTCAGTCAGCTTTGAGACCTGACTGCAGTAAGGTCTGGACTCAGATAAGTTGAACTGCACATGCAAAAAATCAGCCAGGAGGTACTTCAGCAAATTAACTGGGTGGCCTATCATGAAAAAGTTAACAAATGTTTAGCTGTAATAAATGAGATCTATGAACAGGTTCCAGAGTACTTGGAGTAGCTGGTGGCTTGCACATCCAAATCAACAGGATGGGAATGGGTAGGTGCTTAACAGGAAAACACTGGTGGTTGTGCCTCTCACAAGATACACAAATTACACCTTTATGGCAATGAAAAAAAAAATGCTGGGCTTTTACATAAGAGATTTGGCATAGCAAGTGAAGTGTTTGGGATAACCACATGTCTAGGCAGACTGCTCGTGCCATTTTTCCCCCAGAGGGGAAAGGTGGAGATGCAATGGAATTACCTTGTGTGACCCACAGGGCTGAACCCACAACACCTAATGGGGAGCAGAGCCAGGGAGAAACCAGACAGCCAAAATTTACAGGGAAAAGACCCCGCTTAGAGCAGATTTTCTTTCCTATCCAGTGCACTGCACAATTATTTGGCAGCTCCTAGCACTTGTAGGGGCAGCTGCAGCCCCCCAAAAGCCCCTGTGCAGCAGCAGCCCTGCAACCAGGGACATCAGGCAAAAAGGAAGCACTGGGAAGGTGCTGGCACATGGCCACATACCATCCAAGCTCTCAACATGTCAGGAGCAGGACGAGGGGCAGGAGAGCTCAGGGAGGCAGGAATGTGGCTGAGGGCACACTGGAAGTGCAGTTCAAACCACAACACAGCCAGCAGCCCAGTCCGCTGGGATTCAGGAACCACTTCAAGCCTGATCCTGCAAAGTGCTCAGCAGCTTTCCCCTCTCTCTAAGCTGCAAGGTCTCTGTGGCTCAGCACCTCACCACAGAGGGTTTTGCAGACTTATCACCTGCAAGATATAACTAATTGGTCAATCAAGATAAACCTCTTTCTAAAGAAGATTTAAGCACAGGCAGGAACGAACTTAAGCTCTGCACGCTTTGTGGTTTCTCTACCCCAGTCAATTCCTTTTCCAGCTGTTAGAGAGAGGTAAAATGACAAGACAGGTTCAGTGCTGCATATCTGGGGCTGGAGACTCCTGTCAGGCTGATCAGACTGTCTCAGTTACAATAGCTGGGAGAGTTGAGGGAGTCAGTGCCACCCAGCCTTGGAGAAGCAGCCTCTCCCTGCAGCAGAACGGGATCCCAGCAAGAGAAATCCCACTGCAAGGGAGCAAGGGGTGCAGGAGCATGGAGATCCTGCTCTCTGCAATCACATTTCCTAAAGCAGCACAAAAAGAAATTGCAACCTAATCATGAAGAGATATCTCCGTGTTTACATGAAAGTTGGCCAAGAAGAAACTTTTGGTGACCCCAAATTCAAGGCTTGCTGATGGGCACAGCAAACAGACTCAGTCACAACTTCTGCAGGCTGGCCAATTCTGCAAATTCAGAACTGGCACGAATCCTGTCTACTGGATGCCTTCTTAGTAATTCCAGAAACACAGAGATGTGGAATAACAATCACTTTAAGCTTCACAGAGGGACAGAAACTACTCTTCCACTTCTGCTCATCGCTGGTTTTGCATTCAAATCTATACTTAAAAAACAACCAGAACAACAAATCCATTTCCTTGTCTGGGTTTGAACCACAGTCACCCTTTCTGAGCATCCTTCACATCAGCATCACCAACTGCTCTGAAAGTGTGAGACAAGCTGTGTGACAAGCTAATGTTCCTTCAGCTTGACCTTGCTTGTAACAGATCTCAGTGGCAAGGAATCTCTGAATTGCTGCTTGCCCAGCCATCAGAAAATGGAGCTGCCACAGCACACGGAGCACAAGACAAAAATCTCACTTGCTGAGAGCTGTTAAGAAGAAACCACCCAGCTACAAGTGCAGGAGCAACAGGTCCATCCTGGACACATCACAAGCAGCAGGCTGAGGCTGTTAATCATTTCAGAACTGGATGATAATGCTGAATAGTCTTAACCTGATACTCAGTGGCTTCAGCAGAAGTCAGCCTGGGGCTGCCTCTACTTGTATTCCTTCAGGAAACAAAATTGGTGGATAGAAACAGATATAAATACTACTGAGCAGATAAACTGCAAGAGGAAACAGGCTGCTAACCTACATCCTCTGGGAGAAAACAAAACATAAAGTCAGCAAAAGAAAAGAGGGATGAATAGAGAGAGGAGACAAGTGAGGGTTCCCTGTTTCATGCAGTTTGAAAATGTGATTGACCACAGGCTGCTGTTAAGTGCTGGATCACACCCAGACTACTTTTCTGAACTGCAGTCTAAAGCATCATAACCCATCTCCTTCAAGGCTCTGCCTCCTCATTTCCCATATTTCTCCTACTCCTTTACAGCCTCCCTTCTCCAAAGCACAGCTTCTCCTACAGTGACACTCCTGACCATTCATCCTGTGACTCCAGCAAACCATTGTGCCAATTTCAGGTTAACACACTGTATTTCAGATAAATTATTACAAACTAACCAAACTAACTGAAATAAGAACAAAAAAAAAAAACAACAAACAAACAAACAAACAAAAAAACCACAAACACTCTGACCCTGTCCCAAGTTTCAGCTGATATGTGCACAGCAGCAGCATTTAGGTACAGCCAGTAAAGCATAATGTGGCAACATCCACACAGGGTCCAGAACTCCTAATGGGATTATTTTACATCTACACCCTCATTTTTTGCTTTTTAAAGGATGTGATGTGCACAGTTAAAAACCTGAGTGCTGAAAAAGTCAGCCCTTCCTCTTTTTAATCAGCATTTGGTGCTCTGTGTACTTTTACAGCATAAGGACAAGTCTCCAAACTCAGTCTGATTCAGCATACAGTGAATAAAGGACACAGAGCCTTTCCACAACAGGTTTTGTCATGACTGTTTCTCTCTCTACACGCTGATTTCCAAAAAGAGAGATTATTGGACAGAAAGCTTTTTGAAGAAAAGTCTAAAAAAAGGAAAATAAAAGGCCATAAGAGCTCAACTACTTTCCTGCTGGGCAGAGCATCTCTAAGCATCAGCTGAACCTGCCCAGAATTACAAAATCTGCTACAAGCCAGCCCTGCTGACACTTCTGACACCCCAGGCTGCAGGCTGGTTATCCCTCACTTGGAAAATGGGGATATCAATATTTCCACTGCCATCCGCAATTAAAGTCATTAGACTTTTCCCACGTATTTATAGATTATACCCTTCTCAGTGCTATGGTTGCAGCAATTTTAAAGAAAGGGAAAAAAAGAAACAAGAGCACAAAGGAACTTGTATTTACAGGGTGTTCAAATACCATCACTGGGGTTTCTGAAAACAACTTCTTGACTAAGTACAACACTCCTTGTCATTGGAAGGAAGTGCAAAGCTAAAACTGCCATCTGCTTTATCCCTTTGCCCACACTGCAGCACTCTTTAAAAACAATTCTAAAAGATAAACCACAACACCGAAAAGGTCTTTAGTGGCACCTGTTAGGGAGGGGGGTTAGATACAGTCAAATTCCATTTCCAGCTGAGTTTAAGAAGCTACAGAAACAGGAAGAGCACCTCCTCTTCATGAAACCAAGTACAGAAAGTACTTTGAGCAAAGTATAAAACACAGAGCCCTTGCAAATAGCACTTAATTCCTCTGTATTACCTATTTAAAGGGTTGTTTCCTGCTCTGTGGAGCTAAGAACCAACACTGCAATTCTCCCTTACACCACCAGTTCTGCAGGGCCATATATCAGCATTATTAATATGATTTACAAGTGCTACAGATGTTCTCCTTAGGGGCAGCTCCATGCAAACATCAACACACTTCTAATAAACAGACCCAGATCCATCTGTTAACTTGTTTGAAGCGTTTCACTGTACAGAGCAGAACCAAAGTGATTCATTAGAGAAAATATCTTCATCAACAACCTACCCCGTATACTTCTTGAGCTCCAACACTCTCTCCTACTTAACTTTTAAATTTGTTTTTATGCATTTAAAAGATTAAAGTTATTATGCTGAAAAAGAACGGATTTGTTTCAGGACAAAAAGCATTTACAAGTGTAGTAAAAATGGATGAGCTGCCACTGTTTTAAATCATGCCCTGGGTTTACAACTACAGCACTGCACCTTTCCCATATAAAGTCTACCTAAAATCAATACATGACAATCAAGTCAGTTTAAGGGGATGAAGGATGAAATGAAAGGGATTGAATTACCATGACATAAATATACTGCTTGTTAGCTGAGCCACAGTAACGTTAAACCTGCTAATGGGGCAGGGCAAGAGCCCCCACACACCAAGGGAATTACTGCAGCTCTGTAGGCAGAGCAACCACTTGTTACACCAGTCATCCTCCCATTTAAGACCACCACTCATCCCCTGTGCACACTCCCACCAGCTTGGCTTTATCTGTTTCCAAAGCAATTGAAGTGCCCTGTGTTTGAACAGGCACATTGTCCTGGAATAACTCTGTGTGTTAACTCAAAGCAAACACAGCCACACAAGTACAAAAGGCTCAATGGGGTCTACTACTTCCGATGAAAAGTGATTTTGCTAAGGTTGGGTAGATCCATAAACTTGCTCAGCAATGCAAGGAAGTTCCAGGTCAGCTGAGGTGTGAACAAACTGTGGTAGATAAGCTGCTGTCGCTGCCTTAGAGAGCATCAGAGCAGTTTCTGAGTTTGAATTAAATCCCCCAGTGATCTGCAAAAAAGGGAAAAATTTGGATATGCAAGGAGTAGAGGCTGCTGATTCAGGAAAAGGGGGGAAGGTGCTCCCTACTGCCTCAGATCCCCAGGGAACAGTGCTGAGGGCAGATGGACAGGAGGACACAGCCTCCCCAGCACAGCTCCTGCTGAGAGCATCCACGGCTTAGAGCACACAAGCCCTAAGCTGCTCTGAGCTCCTGCATATGGATGAAGCTCAAGTCCAAGGAAATATGACCATGACAGTGTGGACACAAGTATCCCAATTGATTCCCATGTGGCTTGCTCCTGCCCAGGAAAGGAATACACTTTCAGCACACTGGCAGATCCATAATACTTCCACTTACTCAGGCAAGTATTTACTCCAGGGGAAACTCAGAGGAACATTCCCTCTCTCTTCATTGAAGTGCTGCACTTCAACATTATTTCACAGACTCTGAGCATGATTGTAGCAGCAACAGAAAAAGCTGCAAAAAGCAGTGCTTTCCAGGAAGGAACAGCAAAAAGCAATGCTTTCCAGGAAGGAACAGCATTCTCCACTAAACCCAGACACAATTCTTACACACATGTGCTCCGTTTACCACTTTCACTACAGCCCACAGCACAACACAGTTCCTAAACCAGCCTTGGTAAGCAAAAAGGCAGCTATATCCTACAGTCCCTCCCAGCAAAAAGCCCTGGACTGCAAACTATGCACTTGCTTATAGCCAAACCAATGGATCAGGGCAGTTTTAGAAAACAGATTTATCTCAGCATGGCCATATCCATGGGTTTTGAGAAAGGGAGATCCCCAACCAGGCACCCTCTGTGATGTTACACAAGGATGAACTGAGCAGTTGAAAAGACAATGCCAGAAGGATAATTGTGCATTCTGTTCAATACAAGCAGGGTTTGGCTACTGCAGGAGAGTCAGTCACAATGAAGAACATCTCAGCCTGTACATCTGTGCCAGTGCATGCTCTGCATGGATGTCAGGGCAGCTGTGTCAGGAAAGTTCTCCAAATGTAAACTTCAACAGTGGAACAGCAATCCTTTCCTGTCCCAGCTTCTCTCTCTTTAAAGGAAAGGCAGGAGCAAAGAGGACCATTCCCAAAGCAGACAGGTATCAATCATATCTGAGTCTAAATCTCAAAGTCTGACAGTAAATGGGATCAGTGCAGACAGGGAAATTCCTCCAGATCGGTTTCTCAAGCACAGAAATTCCATCTCAGATTGTCTTTGCTACACCTGTTGCAATGTTGGTGGAGAGGAGAAAACCCTGCTCCCAGGAAAGAAGAAAAACAAACTCCTCTGACCAGGTCATCCATGCTGCTGAAACGCTTCCAAATATGACATCTGCTGAAAAGAGACCAAGGCCTGGAAAGGTGCATAAAGAACACAAAATAGAGGTGAGTGGTTTCTTCAGTCAGTATATAATCAAGAAGAAGGGAAAAGGACTACTAGAAAACACAGCACATTACAGAGAAATTCTGCACTGCTCTCCAGAAGAATTTACATCCTTCCAACACTGGCTTTAGCAACAAGTGGGTTGAAGAGTTAGTGTGCCACAGAAAGTTTTTCACCTCTAACAAGCATTAATGATTGACAAGAAAACCCTGATGTCGCAGTAAGATCCCATGGAATGAAAAGCTGGAGATGCACAGATCCTTCCAAAATGTCCTGACAGCTCACTGAGCAGCACAGCACACAATGGCTCCCTCCCAACTCCCACAACTCCACTGCTTGCAACAGGGTTTTGGGCTACTACTAAAGAATAATGAGGCAAATTGAAATAAAACAAAACAAAACCCAAAATAAAAAAAAACACCACATACAAAACAAAACATATGGCTCATGGTAATGACTGGGAAGCCCACTGAGGATTAATGAATTTTGCAAATTAGCAAAGAAGGAGCAACCAGGATTAAAAAGAAACAATCAACAACACTGAGATGTAAATCCACTCTGTTCATTTACTTAGCAAAGTGCAGTTCTGCCTGTGCTGAAAGCACCTGATAGCTTACCAAAGAAGACAGAGTAATATATTTTGTAAAAGTAATTAATCCTTTGAAATATGAGACCTCAGTACATCACTCAGCTGCTACCGAGGAGAGGGATTTGACTCCCAAGTTGTTTGTGCTGTCAACAAGAGCGATCAGGCTCGAAGATTACTCCTTGGAGGAGGAGTGAGATTCTAGGAGTGCAGCAGGGCTTGGCTGGAAACCCACACCCCGCTGCACAAGTGCCTCCCCTCCAAGGGAAATGGTAAATATTAAACAGCATCATTCAGAACGTGCAGCAGGTAAAAGATGTGCCTGGGAAAACTCTGGGAAGCCCCAGCCCAGCGTGTGCACTGCCTTCAGCCTCACAGGGGGAGACCCTCAGGGAGGCTGGACCCCTGGCCTGCAAGTGAGGTTTGAGGACACCAAAAACCCCCATTAGACTCGCTCCATCTTAAGAGATGAGTTTTAAACACACAGCTCTTAACTCAAAGAGGCCTTTTGCAGGATTTTGAAGAGCTGTGATTTGTGTCACCGTGCACAGCAGTGCAAAGACACAAGCAGCTAGGAAGCCCACAGAAACACTTGCATTTGCAGACACTGACTAATAACAAAATCAGACTTCTTTGAAGGCAGTGCAAGGGCAAGGCTGCCCAGCATGCTTACTGAGCTGGAACTCAGACTTCAACATGCTTTTCCTCTAAATACTTTTTAAATGACAAGAACTAAAGTTTTTGTAAGCACTTTGGTGCTTAAATGACACCAGTTTTATTTCCAGAAGCCTAGTTTTTATTTGAAGATAACAGAACAAACACTCCAGAGTCAGCTTTGAAAACACCCCTCAGACACTTCACATTGCACGTGCATTCTTTCTTAATTTACACTCTGAGTGCATAGGTCACTACAACTAAAAAGCCTTTTACTGCAATAGCTACTGTCTCAGCACTGAAAAGACAATATTGCAATCAAGCTTATGCTGAAGATTGTATAAGAATGTTATCCCCTGCCCAACCCTTTTATTAAATATTGTCTCAAAACACAAAATAAGCATGAGTATTTTTATCCAGTGCAGACTAAAGAGAAAGAAATACACAATCTTAGCATTTCTTCTTTCCAAAAAGAAAGGCTTTGAGGTCTGGAGTTACTCTTGTTTCAGCAGGAGCCTCCCAGTGTATTATTAAAAACTCCCCAAACTTCTGTGCTAAAAAAAAATGAGACACCCAGCAGTCTGCCAGTGCTGTGATCTGCAGATCAGGAGGCAGGACCTGCATTCACAGAACACTCAAGCAGTTAGGGAGTTGTAAGCAATACAGATCATGGCTTTTTCTGCTTGTAAAACAACCACACTGCTTTGGGGACTTCTTGTTTGTTTTGATCGATGCATATTTATTCTGCACTTGTCACCCAGATCCTGCAGCACATATGGTAGTCCCCAAGTCCCTTCTAATACCTTGGCTTAGCACTGTGTGAATTAAAGACAACAGTTTCAGCTTTAAAACTAAACTTCCAGTTTCATGTAGACACACCCCCCCAGCACACTCACACTGTATACATTAAAAAAAAATTAATAAGCATATTAAAAACGTGCTTCTTTATTCTCAGCAAGGAACAGCAGGTGTGCTTTGCTAATTATGTCAGCTCCTACCCTGCTATTACTTACCAGTGTCAGAGAACTTAAGATGTAACAAAGAAAAAAAACAAACAAAAAACAACCCCAAAGCCTACATATAAAAGTTTGAAATATTAGCCAAGCCATCACATTTGCTCATCCAAACAAGTTTATTTTAGTAACTTTTGGCTCCTGAAAAAGGAGAAACAGAAATCAACAGAAAGGAACATCCACACTCTGGGACTGTCACAGAACATTTATCCCGAACCTGACAGAATGCATTCTCCACGTTGTCAAAAGTCAGTTGTGGAGGAAAACACGTTCTGAATTAACACCCTGCGAGACCCAACCACGTAAAGACGCACACAGACCCGCGACCTGAACACTACAGCTTTGTTTGAAAGTGAAACCAAGCAGGCTACAAATAATGCTCTATCCCCAGAGCCCAGGGAGGTGCCAAACCCAAACAAAAAGTATAAACGGAGGAGAAGGACGGCTGAGTTTTGAAGTTTTACATTTTATTATCGGCAGCATTATTTATAGCGTGACATTTCTATATATAAATCTGCGATCTGCGTTTCTTTTTACACCTAGAAAGCGTATCAAGTTTAGGCAGCGAACCCTTGGGTTTCCATTTATTTGCAAAAGTTTGATAAACACCGGGTATTGACACGGGCGGAGCAGCTGGGTACGCACACACATACACAAATAAATGCATGCGGACGCGGACAAGACGCGAAAGGAGCACTTTGCAGCCCTTCATCCGCTGCCTGCCCAGACCTTTTCCCAGCTCCCAAGGCAGCGGCGGGGCCGGGGAAATGGCCGGAGCGGGCGGGCGCTGGCCCAGGGCTGGGGCCGGCCCGGGCTCCGCTCCGCACCCCACACAAACCCGGGACCCGCGCACCGGGGGCTGGAGGCTGCCTGCTCCCCACCCCCTTCCTCCGCTCTAGTTCTTAATTTTTTTTTTTTCTCCTCTTCCCTCCCTCTTTTTTTTTTCCTTTTTTTTTTTTTTTCCTCCTTGTTTTCAAGAGCGCCTGCAGCCCTCCTTTTCTTCGCCCCTAATTTTCCCCTTCAAAAGATGGCGGGCAGAGAGAGCGAGCGAGGGAAAGCGAGCGAGAGAGGGGGAAGAAGAAGAAAAACCCAAAAAAAAAAAAAAAAAAAAGAAGAGAAGAGAAGGAAAAGCAAGCCCCGTCCTGCGTTGGGGCGCGGGGCTGCGGCCGGCCGGGGCGTCTTCGGGCGCTCGGCGAGAAGGGGAGGGGGAGCAGAAGATGGAGAAGAAGCGGCAGAAGAAGAAGAAGAAAAGGGTGGGCAGGAGCGGCGGGGCCGGGAGGAAATCAATGGCCAGGCTGCAGCCAGCCCCGCCGCGCTTTGTTACAATTGTGGCGGCGCACAAAGGCTGCGGGGCCGCGGGGAGCGACGCGGGGCTCTCGCAACAAGAAGGAGCAGTAGAGAGGAGGGGGAGGAAAAAAAAAAAAATAATCAGCATTGGCCTTTCCCAAGTGGGTTTTGCTTTCCTCCCCCTTCTTCCCCAGCCCCCCTCCCTCCAGAAACCATGGCCCAGTGCTAGCAATGCACACCCAAGCATCTAACAAATAAAGGGAAAGATTAAATAGATTACTTTGCCCCGGCAGCTCCAGCAACGTTTGCCTTACAGTCCCTCCAGTTGCTCTTCTTTTTATCCTCGGCAAGGCAGTATAATAGATGCGCTACAGCGCCCGAGCGCTCATGCGCCGGGGCGCAAGGCCATGTGGGCACGGTAGTCCCGGGCCGGGCCGGGCCGCGAGCGGCGGCCGCAGGCCGGACTACAACTCCCAGAAAGCAGCGGGCGCCCGCCGGCCCCCCGCGCCCTCTCCGGAGCGGCGGGCAGGGGACGGGATCGGCGGGGGTGATGCCCCGGTCAGCGGGCGGCGGGGCCGCCCCAGGCGGCGTCCCCGGCCGGGGCAGCGCCCGGCGGGGCTCGGGGCGGGGGAGCCGCGGTGCGGAGCCGCGCGGAGCCGGCGGCGGGCGGCTGTCCCCCGGGCAGACATGGCCGGGGAAAATCCCGGCTTCCCCCGTCCGCCCGCGTCGCGCCTCCCGAGGTGCGAGCGGAGCCTGAAAAGTGCGCCTGGGAACGCGCGTGGGATCCGCGCGTGCTGCGGGAGGCCGAGCTGGAAATCACAACTGCTCTCGCCCCCTGTTTTCTTGTTGTGTTGTTTTGTTTGTATTTTTTTTTTTTTAATCGCGGTTTGCATTGGGTAATGCGCTCTCGCAGTCATTACGCAACAACTAATACGAGCTGCAATAAAAATAGCGCGCCGCCGATGCACGCTGGAGTAGCGAGCGGCCAAAAAAAAACCCATCAAGAAAAACCACAGCCCGATGTAGTTTGCACTGGTTGTATTTCATAACATTGTCAACTGCTGAAAACAACAGAAATTATCTAACGTATACAATAAAAACAATATGAATTTCACCAGCACACCACCATAAAAGCATCAACAAACATCAGCGCTGTTAAAAACACTTCCAAATACCAGACATACACATACAGCCCATGTCCTAAAGCAAATCCACAACTGCAAACAGAAGTTAAAACAAAAAAAAATGTTATAAGCCAAAATATGACTAAGTTGCTGTAGAAAAAAATATAATAGAACTATAGGAAAATAGATGAGGGGAACATTTGAGTGCCAATAAGGAATCAGGCAGAGGGAGGGGATTTCTCTGTGGACACGTGTGCCAGCAGAGGCTGCCACGCTGCTGGTTCAGACAGCCACATGCTGATGCCAATTAATAAGTCAGTTTATTGTAACCATAAGGTGAAGGCAGTTTTACTAAAAGACCTTATTTCCAGAAGATTAGCTTTAGAAAAACACAACCAATGGGACTGAAATTTCTCCAGAGGTATGATATAATCAGAAAGATTGTACAGGCTTAAGAGAATTCCATTTAGCCATGCTTGCAGCTGCCTCAGGATGGATCCAATATTGTGCACATGCCTTAGCCAAACTTCCCCAAAAAAAGGGCTTTGGCACTCAACTTCAAGGCTTGTGCAAATTCAGGAACCAGAAACTTGCTCACAGCTCTACCACTGTTGGGTAGATTTACTAAGGCAGCATTTGGTGTATCTGCATCAATAGTCAAACCCCACTGTAGGTCAGTGTGTGAGACTTGGGCTTCCTTCCTGCCAGCTGACCCTTTTGATTTGACCATCAGGTACCCCAAAGTCACCTCCCCACCCAGAGCACATGGTCTTTGCAGTAGTACTAAGCACAAAAGCAGCACAAAAAAATTACATTCTGATTCTACTTAAGGAGAACCACCACACTTCACGAGGTAGTGTTCACAAGCTTGATAGCCAAAAAGAGAGGAAATCCCTCTGAAACACCTGAACTCTGCCCTGCCCACAAGTGTTCTGAAGTCCAGATACCTGGCAGTAGGGGGAAGGACTGGATTTCGAGCACTTTTTACCATTGTTCTGCTCTAAGCCCATTTTTAAGACAATCTAAAATACCACAAGTGTATCAAAGCATTCGAGAGCTGAAAGAAGCCAGGCCAGTTCTTTTGACTGCACTGTCCAGCTCCAGGATGTACCTGATCCCACATGGATAACCAAAGTAGGAATTCCTGAATGCCATAACATACACAGACACCAAATCATGAGCATAACCAAAGAGCCCCTAAATGAAAACTGCTGCAGCTCTAGGCATGGGGGCTGGGAAAAGTTGGCAGCTGAAATTTTCCAAGGGAGGGGGCAGGGAGAAATTGGCTGAGTATTCATTATGAACACTTGGAAAAATGGACTCCATGCATTCTAAAGACTCCTTTTCAGCTAAATCATAACCTGAAAGCTTAGGTTTTAAAAGTATTTATATTTTAGTGTAAGACAAACTCCTGCAACAAAAGAAGTGTTGGCTGCAATGTGAGACTTGGCAGAGCCACAAGGAACTGAACAGGGGTCTCCTAAAGCAGAGTGTTCAGCAACCCCCAGCAACAGACACAGAGCACAATAGCAGAGAAGAGGGAAATTGGGGAATGCAGGCAGAAAGGCAGAGACAAGAGAAGCCAGAGAGCAGAAACTCTGGGAGAGCATTAAACTCTCCAAGCTAGCAGGGCACTCACCTCACAGTGAATGTGCACAAGTTCAGTATTGGAGTTTGATCCTCTCTACAAATCCACTGTCAGGAGCAAAATGATGAAGGGTGCATCAGAACTGCAACCCAAAAGGAGTCTCCAATTACACCTTATCCTGCCTTATCTCACCCAGGGTGGGTGTAAGAGTTTCATCCCAAATTGTTATGTTCATTATGCAGCAGGCTGAGCAGGCAAAACAATTCACGTGGGAAACTGTCCCCAGAGATTTCACCACTATCAGCTTTCAGCCTGGAACACAGCAGTCACTCACACACCTACCTGTAGGTCTGCAGACTTGTGCTTGAAGAACCTCACTGCATCCTCCAAGGGATTAGGAAAGCAAACGTATTTTGGGATCCCTAAAGCCTTCTTTATGCAAGGCAGTGAGTTTAGATAATGGTTTAGCCAAACAGGCACAGGCTGATTCAGTTTGAATAAGCCCCTGAGGAGGTACAGTGACATCAAATCAGAACAATTTAAGCTCAAGTTACCAAAGCCAAAGTAAAAGCACTTCAACCGAGGAAAAGAGTCATAATCTTTAAATTAAATTCTGAACTGATTTTGTCACACAGTTTCACACACAAGATGTTAACAGGCTGCCTCTTCAGAGACACCCTTAACACCAGCTTTTCCATAAAAGAGACACCTACAGTAGCAGCTCTTTACCTTCTTCTGCTCCCCAAGCTCAGAGGAGCATCCTACATTCACCCAAAGCTTCTCAATTGGCCTCTGTGGTCTCTTATGCTGCACCTCCAGTTACACAATTAGTGCCTTGTTAATGAACATCTGCTATGTATTTATTCCTGGCTGTGACAGTACTTTTAACCTGTAATGCCCAGTGGTACCTACATCATTCTCAGAAGCTTTGTGCACAGGCTTCAACAAGAAAAATGCTATTTGTGCAAAACTAGAGTGGTTTTCAGGGCTATTAAACACTGGCACGTTTTGCCTCTCTGCTCGTGGATTGTTGAGTGTTTTGAAAGCAAGAGGGGATGGAAGCAGAAAAGGAGATACTTTGTGGGACAGATGAGTTTTTGGAGGATGGGCCACACTCAGTGCCTTGTGTGACTGCACGCAACAGTATTTAATAGGAATCAGGGACTGCTGGGACCACCAACCTTTCTGATCATTGCAAAAGATATTTCCTGCAAGCTTCTGATTTTCACCTGTGCCTGTCCCACTATCAAAACCACAGATTCCCACTGCAAGGGGAGATTATATGACTCAGATCACTGCAGTGTCAGGCAGAGGGATGTTGAACACAAGGGAATAAATCTCTCTTATTACAACAGAGAGTCATCTTTTCCAATGATCATCTTCAGTGTAGTGGCAGGATTTCCTCAACTGAGTAAGTTAAGGATGACAGGATTAGGGCAGAGGTTTGAAATAATAATTGCAGTTTGTTCTTCTGTAGTACCTTTCATCTGTGAAATTCACAACAATGCAATAATCCTTCGAACAGCTTTTGTAAGTAAGGAAATATTATGACTCCTGTTTTTCAGCTGAGGAAGCTGAGAGGGGATATGATGATGCAGAGAATCATGGGCAGAGGCAGAATTGGGACTCAGCTCTACTGACTCATTCTTTGTAGTTCTAAGAGCCTGGACACACCAGTTGGTGCGGCCACCCTGGCTCCTCACTCCCAGGAATGTCAGTGCCTGCAGGCCTTTTGGATCTTCAGTGTTCCCTGTTCATCTGGAGAGGGGTGAGCAGAGCCTCCAGACTGGGAAGTCAGGAGCCAGGATGTCTACAAGCCCCAAAAGGCACAGCACTGTGCTGTTTGAAGGGAAGACAGGAAAGAATTGAGTAACTTAAGACCTAAAGGATCTTGTATATGTTCATCTGCAAAGAGGAGTTTTGATTGTGATCTGAATGGTGCTCTGGAGTCAGCCAATATCCAGTGGAGGGTCCAGAGTAGATTTAAATAAAGTTATTCCAGATTGGATGTTCTCAATCCAGTGAAGCAGAGATGAAGTGCTTCCCCTGCAATGGACAGGAAGGGCGTGAAGAGCCCACAAAAATCTTCTGTCTGACTATGATGTGTCTTACCAAGAGGGAGCAGAAAGCTTTATTTGGAGGAGCTGGAGACTGGGATACAGTGGGCTAAGGTTTATATATAAGGAAAGAAGCAGAGCAAAGGCCAAAACCGTTGTGAGAGAGAACAACATGACCACAGAATTTGGGAATGGAAAAGAAACTGCCCAGCCAACATGGCTACATATCTTTGGCCATAGTTAAAAATATTCCTTTGGAAATTACCTACATCTGAATGATTTTGTTGGACATTCAGTGTGATGTGAAGACCCAGCACCTGCTGTGAACACAGTGGTTTGCACAGGTAAGCAAGGCTGTGAATAGTGTGTGGTACTGAGCTGGCAGTTTAAACCAACAGACACTGGAACATGCCAGACTTCAGCTGGCCAAAGCCCTAAAGGATTCCTCTGTGCTTCCTTACTTTTCATCCTGCCCCCTCACAAAAACTGGAGAGAACGGCAGAGAGATCCTCTAACTAAACAGGAACACTTTCAAACATCTTGATCTGTAAATGACAATGAGTAATAAATAGATTTCACTAAAACTATTTCAGGGGTGTGAGTGAATTGTATTGAACTGTCCGCTCAGTGTGGCTGCAGCCAAAGAACAAAGCTCCTGATTCACACAAGTGCTGAGAACCTGCTGCTCCAGTTGAAGTGGCTGGGAGAGGCAGGCTGTCATCACGTCTGGCAGTCAGAGCGTGTGTGACTCAGGCTGGGCTCTCAAATCAGCAGCCTCTATGCATTAACTTGGCTGGGGCTGGCACTGGGGGGAATTTGTGCTGAATGAATAGCACATTGCAGGACTCCCAACCCTGTAGGAAGTCCGACCTGCTCTTCAAAATCATGTTTCTTACCAGGTCTTTACTAACGAGGGTTTGATACATGCAGTGTTCAATGATCTTACATTGAAATGAGTTCTTCAACTTCTGTAGGCCCCTCATGCCTGGATTAAGTGTTTGTACACATCCCTCCCAGGGCAGGAAGATTCCAATCCTACCTGCTCTCCACTGGGCTAAGATTTCCTAGCTTTAAATGAACAAATGCTGGCAATGATGCAAGCAAGGCTTAGAGTGTAGTGGGGGAGGGAGAAACATCATCCTGGAAAAGGTTCAGTGTTTGTTTTTAAATCCCAGAAGAAACATACGAATGTGATGTATCTGGGATTTAGGGAAAAAGAAAAAACAGAGCAGCATGTTAGGAACCACCCAGAAACAGCTCAGTGTCAGGGATCAGCTGCTCTTTAGAAGCCTAAAAGATGCAGCAGGTCTCTCCTAAGTTCATCCTCCCTTTTTCTGGAGCAGAGTGTAGCACACAGCGAGTCTGTTCTGCACTTCCTCTGTCAGCTGAGGGGCCCAAGCAAATAAAAATGCGAGCTGGGATTGCTAATTGTGCCAAAACATAAACATGGGCTCACACAGCTTGTGAGCTCCGTGTGTGATTACTCACCACTACAAACGTAAGCACGAGCTTCTTTGCAGCAGGCAGGTCAAAAGAACAGGTCCAGGCTGTAGTGAAGTTCCTGGGAGCTTTTCCACAAACAATAACGTCCTTTGGATCAGCTCTGCAGCACTGGGTTAGCTCTGCCCTCTGGTGCAACCTGGGACAAAATCACACACATTAGTCACAGCAGGAGCCACGGCCTCAGCTCCTGACACCCTGAAAACCACCCAGAGGGACCCCAGCAACACTGGGAGCAACTTCCTTCCAATCTGAGCCATTTTCCTTTCCCTTTCATCACCATGGGAAGCTGCTCTCCCACAAACACCTCAGACAGGTGTCTTTTCCAGTGCACTTGGCACATCCCCAAATTCAGGCTGTTTGGAAGCAAAGGGAATGAAAGATTTGGTGAGGGAGAAGCCTGCCAAGCCCCACGTTTCTCCAGAGTTTGGACAGATGTCACATCGTGCTGATCCCAGCTGTGGAACTCTGGCCAGGAGAGCAAGAAAGACCCGCACAGATGATTCATAACCATCAAGTGAAATTTAATCCAAATTTTTGTCTGTGCAGAGCCCTGGGGATGGTCTGCAGTCCCAAATAAATGCCCCTGCTCGTGCTGTTTCTGAAAGCTCCTTGCTATCAAAAACCCAGCCTGGCATGGATTCAGGTACTTGGCCAAATGGAGTTTATCATACTTTAAACTAATTTAAAAAAACATCCAGGACACTTAGAGGCTAAGGGGTTGTTTAGGATTACACTTAATTTTGTAGTCAAGGCTACATTTTTCTGATTCCAGAGAGATATTATTCAGAGCAGAGATTTTTATACATGCACATATATATGTTTTCTACACATATATAAATATATTTATATTTATTTGCTACATATATAGAAAAATATCATGCAAAAATTCCCAAAGCAGATACTGAGAGGCAAAATACGAACTTATCTCCAACATGAAAGAAACAAAAATCACCCTGCCACAAAGAAGTTCTATAAATAGCGTTATACTGCTGATTTGCATTCTCCCATTTTATTTCATATTGTTTAAAAGACTGAAAATATTAAGCTGAAACCATCTGGAAGAATCAGCACCAGGGATTTAACTGGATTTTTTTTTCTTAATATTGTTCGGGTGACTGTGAAGCTCTTCTGTGTTTTACCTCCCTGAATTTAGAGGGCAGGGCTAATTCTCCAGATTTCTGCTGCAGGATTCCAGGCTGGAGGAGAAGGGCCTTGGCTCCACCATACCACAGTTTTTTTTCATCTTTTCCTTTCTCAACTGCCACTAGAATTTTTGGAAGCCAAATATCTTCCTGTGTTAAAGGGCCAGTGAATGACACACGTCTCCTTTGCTTCCCTCTTAACTGAAAGCAGACTGCAACGTGTGAGTTCAGAAATAACCCACTGCTCTCCAGAGAAGTGCTTAAACACATGTTTAAATGTAACTAGGCTGTTTGGCCTTAGTGAATTAAACACTTTTGTGAGTCAGGGGTTTTTGTGTGACAATACGCTGAGAAAACCACCTTGCCTCAGATACCCTCTCACCCAGGCGAGGATTAAATGTTAAATGTGTTAAAATAGCTCAAACATTAGAAAGCCACAGAATCACTTGGGTTGGAAAAGACCTCCGGGATCATCGAGTCCAACCTTTGATTGATCATCACTTTGTCAATTAAATCATGGCACGTCCAGTCACTTATTGGACACCCCTGGGGATGGGGACTGTGCCACCTCCCTGAGCAGCTCCAATGTTTAATTTTTCCCCACGATCCAATGTTTAACACCATTTTCCACGAATAAATTCCCCGATGTCCAGCCTGAACCTCCCGTGGAGCAGCTTGAGGATGACTCCCTACCGGGCAGCAGAGCCCGACGCGCACCTTACAAACATTATTACGGATATTACGGCCATTCTATAGCCATTATTACAGCCGTGTGAATGCCGCTTTTTATCGGTGCCCATCCAGCGGGGCCAGCCGCACCCCAACGACACCTAACCCCCCTCCAGCCGAGCTCAACGGCCCCGGGGCGACCGCAGCAGCGCCGCGGCCACCGCATCCCGGTGGGTACGAGCCCGCTTCCCTGGCGGGGATGCCACAGCGGCAGGGATGCGGGCGGGGAGGGGAGGAGAGAAAGCAACGCGAGGACTGGGGGGAAAAAGGAAAGGAGGGATGGGAGGGGAAAGAAGGAGGGGAGGGAAGAGAGGGAGGGGAGGGGAAAGAAGGAGGGGAGGGGAAAGAAGGAGGGGAGGGAAAAGGAGGAGGGGAGGGGCTCCGCCCGCGCGCGCGCTCGCGGCGCTCTTTTGGCTCTCGGGCCGCGCCGTAGCGCAGCCGGGAGAGAGCGGCATTGTGCGGCCTGCGGCCCGCTCGGCGCAGGCGCCCGCCCGCATTCCCCGCCTGCCGGACCCGCACCCGCCGCCGCCGCCGCCGCCGCGTCCCCCCCTCCCTTCCCCTCCCGCGGCCGCGCTCCTCCCTCACCGCGGAGGAGGAGGAGGAGGCGGCGGCCGGCCGGCCCCTCCCTTTATCCCCATCCCCATCCCCTCCGGTAAGTCACCGAGAGGGCGAGGCGGTGGCTCGTCTCCCGCCTGGCTCCTCTCCCGCTCTCCCGCACCGCCGTTGCCCGCGCGCCGCCGCCGCCGCCGCCTCCCCTCAGGGCAGCGCGCGCGGGGCCCGCCCGCTCCCCCCCCCCCCCCCCCGCGGGGACCCCGCGCCCCCCCCCCCCCCCCCCCGCGGGGCGCCCCCCCGCCGCCCCCCCCCCCCCGCATTCCAGAGCCAGGGAAGGGCCGTTCGGGGCTTGTGGTGGTGGGGGGGGTTCGGGGGGTGTTGTCGGGACCGCGGGCACGGAGCCCAGGCGGGCCCGGCATTGCGCTTCGTGCTGGCCCCCGGTTGCTAGATGAGTTCCAGATGAAAAGCAATCAGGATCTGCGTTAGGAAAGTTTAATTTCTTCTCCTTGCCCCCCTCCCCCGCCCATCCAGATTGGACGGGGAGTGTCCCTGATTTGGAGATAGGATGCGATCCTGTGCCATGTGCTCTGGGATGACCCTGCTGGAGCAGAGGAGCTGCTGTGCGCTTTTCCAGCCTAGCCCATTCTGGGATTTCTGAGATTGATGCTTCTCCCCTCTCAGCCCCCAAATTATCAAGATACACGAGGCCTTGAGGGGAGGCATGCCAGGAGATGGGCAAAGATTCAAAAGAGGCTCTAATCCCCGATGTGGTTGTCCAGCTTCTTTATTCCATGAGATGAGGGGGAAAGAGAACAGGAAGGTTCATGGCCTTATCTAGGCTCTGGACAGGGAGGGTTTTTCTGGCTCTCCACAACCCCATCAGAGCAGGAAGGAAGGACCACTCTTATCAGAGTCACAGCAGTCCCTGGAAACGGTGAAAAGCATATCTCAAGTGCCCTGCAGCGCCAAATCTCTGGGATCTCCCCACCGAGCACAGCCGGCAGGCAACTGGTAGCGCCCTGCTCTGCAGCCCCTCGGGAGGGAGATGCTTGGAATGCCAGTGGATCGTGGGAGCAAACGTTCCCGAATGTGCTGCCACCAGCAAAAGGAGCTGCGATGTGGCAAATGCACTTAGCAGGCAAACCCTGACAGTGTGAGCCGGGGGTGATTCTGTTGCTGAGCTGAAATGTGGCTGAGCTGCAGTGGAGATTGGTTCCCTCTGCAGCATCAGCCCCGATTAGGGAATCCTGGCACTGCACTCCATCAGGTCTTGTTACAGAAAGCGTGTCTGGAGAGGCTGATCCAAGGCTGCCGCCAGTCTGGGGGAAGTCTCGGTGGAGAAGGGGATGGTTTGATGCTCAGACCTTTCAGCAGGGAAATATGACACCAAAATATTCACATTCTGAGGTGAAAGTAATCCAGTCAGGTCCTCAGCTTTGCAAGTGCTGGTTATTTCTTGTGTTCGTTATGATCTCATATTCTCTACTTTAATAAATTAAAATAGAAAGGCCTTGGACTGTTCCTTCCATCGTCCATACAATCTACTGTATTTACCCTGTCCTAAATACTTGTTACAAGTCTTTTGGAGTCTGTGATGTGAAAACCCTGCCACACCTCAAAGCTATTGTGCTGTACTTTTGTTTGAAAAATGCTTTCCAAGGAGTGATCAAAGGCTGTGGCTTGACTTCTTGGTCTTGCACATAAGTAGGTGTGAAGGCCTAAAATAGTGCTGTGTTGCTCCACAGATAATAAATAGGGTTTTCATACTGTTTTCTGGCAACATGCACTTTGACCAGTCTCACTCTTGTGCACGCTGAGAATCCTTTTGACAGCTAACGAGAATATTTTGTTTTTCTTTCAGGCTTTCCTTTCAGCGTGGTTCTCCTCTCGGTGGCAGGAGCTGCCTTTTGAAGCAGCACATTCATTCTCCCCTTCAAGCACCCATAAGTCTCATTTGCCAGCTCCAGAACCATGGCAACAGAAGAAAAGAAGCCTGATGCAGAATCCACCAAAACACAATCTACTCCTTCCTCCTCGACCAATCAGAGCAAGGTGTGCCCCCAAAAATACCCCTGTAAAAACATTTGGAACTACCTGAATACTCAGCAGCCAGACCAGAATCAGGGATTTGAATTTTCCTTAAATTAAGATCTTTACTATGTGGCTGCTTCTGCTTTTGTCTCATGCTGAGGATTTTATGGGAAAAGTGGTTGGAGTCTGCTCTGGTGCTAAGTGTTCTTTTATTGGTTTTGGGGAAGTTGTCATTAGTGAAATACTTCTTGTCATTTTGATCATGACAAAGGCTGTTTGTTTGTATCCCTGGAGGTGGCTGGAGAATTGGTGAATCTCTAGTTGTGGAGTGGGAAACAGTTATTCAGGTTCTTTGAAGCCTGGAGATACTCAGAGGAGGTGTTATTGCCTAACCATGAAGCCTTTTCAAAAGGTAAAAGTGGGATTTTAGGGACATGGAGGAATTGGCCTGTGGTTTAATTCATGATCAGGGTGAAAATGCAAAAACTTGAAAGCACTGCACAGATCAATATCAAGGGTGCTACCTGGATGGAATTTACCTCAGGGGTGATTAGGTGTTGTGCTTGGAACAGTGAGGCCCCAGACTGAAAGAGTGTTTGGTTGATTTTTGAATTTGGAGGGGAATGGAAATGTAAATGTGATTTAATGCTGAAATCTGTTATGGTGAGCATCCACACGGTCCATCCCTCTGTGCTGATTGGAGCTGGCCACTAAGTTTGGAATTTAACTCATTCATGTATATTTTTCTTACAGCCTGCCCCAGTAAAGCCAAACTATGCTCTCAAGTTCACGTTAGCAGGGCACACCAAGGCAGTGTCATCAGTCAAGTTTAGTCCTAATGGAGAGTGGCTTGCCAGCTCCTGTAAGTATTGCTTGCTTTTGTCTCATTTCAAACACAAATGTGGGCCTTGAAGAAGGGCTTGTCTGCAGTCTCCATTAGGGATGCCATGTCATGACATGTTTTTTCTTGAAAGAGTGATGCTAAAGCTGTCGCTCTTCGAGATCATTTGACTGAAATTCTGTTACTTTGAGCACTGGATCTTTGCATTGCCAGGTGAGCCTTCACCTGTTCAGCTTTCCAGACTGAGCAAAAACCAGCACAGGATTATTTTCTGTGCAGAGAAAACCCTTGTGCTTTGCTGTAGCACTAGAAGCTTAAGCTTTTAAATTAAAATTTGTGCACAGTAACTGCAGGCAAAACTTTCCTGTAGGAAATAAGGCAGGTGGTGTAGAGTTGGATGCACATGCTCTGTCCTGTGGGGCTTGGCAGTCAGATTGCCCCAGTGAAGTGCAGAAGGTTCTTATAAATAGTTTTTCACTACTTGCTCTCTTAAGTGATAGAATAAGTGTCCTTTCTGTCAGCTTTGGTATTTCCTAAGGGTTTCTTTGGTATTCAGCACTGCTTGACAGCTTTGCCTTGAAAATGTGCTTCTGTGAGTGTCAGTGATCCAAAAAGAATCCATGTGTAAGGAAAGGGCAGTTGGAAATGTTGAATATGACAGTGAGGGTCACTGGAACATCTTCCAGACATGGGAATGGCTTGGGGCTTTGACTTAACTGCAAACAATCTCAATAAAACCAGTGCACTGTGCCATATAAATCATCCTTACAAGTGTCCCCATCAGAGTCCCCCTCCCCTTTCCCCTGAAAATGTTTTCCAAACTCTGGCAAGTAGCAACTTTTTTCTCTGGCTTGTTTTGCAAGTTACCATGGATAATATGTTTGGGTTTCTGCAGGCATCCATTCAGTCCAGCTTGTGGTGTAATCATTGTTCTTTTTGGGGCAAAAGCCTTTCAAGCGTTGCCGTGGACCAGCACTACTTTTACCACTGGCAATCTAAAACAAAAGTAGAAACCCAAGTTGTCAAGAGAGAAACTAAAGCTGCTGGAGTCTCTCTGCATTCCAGGCAGCTTATGTAACCTCAGCTGCTGCAGAGTGCTGTGTAGGAAGCTGTTCTTCACCAATTCAGTATCACCTCCTTCCCTGAGGTCTGCTTGGGGAGAGAGAACTGCCCAGAGACAGAGTTACCTTATTTCCTTTCTCCTGGAAGGGACAGCTCTGGTAGTGCTGTTAATTAACCTCTGAACTGGCACATTCTTTTCCAGCTGCTGACAAACTCATTAAAATTTGGGGAGCATATGATGGCAAGTTTGAAAAAACAATATCTGGTCATAAGCTGGTAAGTATGAGGTGATTACTTTGGGAATTTACCAAGTAAATCTATCAAGGGAAGAATTTTGCTTTCTTTTCCTCATTCAGAAATTTCCATTCTTGGTTACTTCTGCATGTGTAGGAGGCAGAACTAATAGTCTGCTTTCTAGTCTTCAGTCTTGCTTTGTAGTTTTTTGTTTATATAGTTCTGGAATTGCTGGAGTTACATTGGGGCAGGCTGGAAATATGGGTGGAGTGCAGGCTGCATTCCCACTGCCAGCTTGCTTCTCATGTCCCTGGATTTCAGGAGAACCCACCTCAGACACAGGGCAGAGCATTCCTGGGTGAAAATCCCTGTGAATTCTAACACTGTGTCCCGTTCCATCTTTCCTTTGTATAAGGAACAAAACACTTGCCTTTTAAGGAGTTTGAATTTTTCTTGTGGGTTTGCCTACATAAACACAACACTTACTCATTCTGCAGAGTTCTTAAGAAAACACAAAACTTCCAAGCCCTTTGGTTTTCCTTTTTTCTTTTTTTTTTTTTTTAATTCTTACATGCTGAAATTTCATGAGCAAAAATGAAGATTTATCAAAAGAAAAACCACTGGAATCTTCTCTAGCCTCTGGGGACTTGGACTGTAAAGAGCAGCCATTTGTCATGAAGAAAAGCCATTTATTCAGATTAATTTATGAGCATTCTATTTAGAAATTCTTGCAAAGGCTTTCTGTGGCCACAGTAAGAACTGTGTGAGCAAGCTACTGATGTTCTCAGAGTGTGTGGCTCAGCTTAAAATTAACTTGTGCCAGAAGAGCTCTTAACCCAGCAAAATCACTGAATTCCTGACCCTCAGTGCTGAATTTTCAGTCAGGCTTCAGCTGGGAATGTAATCTGCAGTCTGTGTTTTCCACTTTTCTGTGTGGCTGAACAAACAGAGCTGAGAAGAGAATTATTTTCCTTTGTTTTAGGGGATCTCTGATGTTGCTTGGTCATCAGATTCCAACCTCCTTGTCTCTGCCTCCGATGACAAAACTCTCAAAATATGGGATGTAAGCTCGGTAAGGGCAGGAATTATTATTTATTTACCTTCATTTTTCTCTAACATTGGCTTCTTCATTTGTGTTCCTGCTTGTAACAAGCTGGTGGATGGGCTGTGAGGATGAATGAATTGTGCTGTCTGCTCTTGGAAAGAGTGGGATGCTTGTGGATACCACGAGGAGCCTGTTATGCTCTGAGAGAGCACTAAAGCCTGAGGATGGAGATAGAACCACAACAAAAACCTCTCAGATGAAACCTTTCTGTAACTTCTTATTTCTGCTTTTTGCCCCCCATTCTCCTGTGACAGAGAGAACAGGATAATTTGATTGAGTTTTGATTAGGACTATTAAATGGTTTGGATCCTCCTGAGCTGCATAAAGAGTTTGCACCTCGTCTGCAATCATGATTGTTTTATATTGGTTTGTTTTTTTTCCTGTTTTGTTGCAGCTGGCCCTCTGCCCATCTAAATATGGGCTTAGAGATGGTTTCTTTCTGTGCTGCACAGTGATTAACCTTAATGTGGTCTCTCTGGATGCTTTTATGGTGCTGGGTGATGCTGTGTACTTAACTCTGCTGAATTTTATTTCAGGGTAAGTGCTTAAAGACATTGAAAGGGCACAGTAACTACGTTTTCTGCTGCAATTTCAACCCTCAGTCAAACCTCATCGTTTCTGGCTCAGTGAGTGGTTTTTAATTTTTTTTTCCTTTGTGGGAAGCAAGTACTGCACACTCTGTCACTTGTCACTGAAGGGACAGACAGGTTCTTTAGGGATCCTTGGCAGGATGATGATGGTATTAAATCATAATTACAATTACAGCTTTATTTTCTTAGCAGATTATTATGATTACTGCAGCACACTAATTTATGATTAGAGTGGCACAGGATTTCTGCAGGCAGGATTGCTGTAGTACAATTTATCAGTAGTGAATACAGAATTTATAGTACAACTTAAGGTTTCTAATCATCTGGATGCTGACTTACCTAAAGGATGACTTGTAATCACCTCTCCCTCTGCAGATTGGGTCAGAACATGGTTTAAAAACAATATTAAATGAAAGAATATGAATCACACAGCCCATTTCAGTTGTGTTTTCCCTCACAAACACAGCTTGTAGTCAGGTGAGCTGTGCATTGTCCCTGCTGTGTTTGCTTGGGGAAAAGCCCTTAATCCATCCTCAGTGTCCTACGTGGAGACAAGGAATTCAGGGAGGTGTTCCCAGACTGTTGGTTGTGTCCTGGGCATTCTGACCCAGCTGGGATGAGACTGATGCTGCAGCCAAGCTGTGCCTGAGTGCCTCAATCAGGTGTTTGACTAAACCCCCCTGGTGCCTCTGTTCCCTCTCCAGTTTGATGAAAGCGTGAGGATATGGGATGTGAAAACAGGGAAGTGCCTCAAGACGTTGCCTGCTCACTCTGACCCAGTTTCAGCTGTAAGTCCCTCCTGATCAGTGAACATAAAAATGTTTGTTTTGTTAGCAGAGCTCCTCTCCTGCTCCTGTGCAGGGCTGAGTTTGTGCTCTCTTACCAAACCTTCACACAGCGTCCAGGCTGGGCTGTGGTGCTGCCAGTGGCCATTGCTCAGTGAGAATGAAATGAGTGGTGTTTTCTTTAAGATCATTGTTGATTTTGGTCCTGGCTGTAAATGGGAATAGTGCAGAGGTGTACCAGACATGCCTGAGTGTCATTTTGGGACACAGATTTGTGGCACTTGATGCTCAGGGAACAATCTGTATTTCTTTTGCTTTCGTGTTGTTCCATCCAAGTCATTACTGAAGGTGTTCCACAGAACACTCTTTTAAATCTCAGTCATTTCATAGGAGAAATGAGCTTGGAATACAGCAATATCCATTGGAGTTAAGGAAAACCAGGAGATATTCAACTCTTAATGTCTTTGAAATGAAAAACACTGGAAAAAACCTGAGCATCAGCTATGTCCAACTGTGGCTGTTCTAACATGGTTGTACTGCCATGTGTAAAAGATATTTCACTCTTACAAATGTCTTAATAGTAGCAATTTTTCTTTCACACTTAAAAATGTCTTTTAATAGTAGTAATTTTTTTTTAGATATAAATAGCAAAAAATTCACCTTAAAACACAAGTGGCTACATAAGATGTTCTGCTCCATGCCCTTAAAACAATCAGGTTCTATCTGCATGTTTTAATTTGCTGATGTGTTCCATGTCAGAAATGGGAAATAAGGAGCTTAAACATTTGATCTTTATGAATATCAGTAAAGTTATTAGTTTTAATAATTAGTATTAATAATATTACAGGTGCATTTTAATCGTGATGGATCCCTGATAGTGTCAAGTAGCTATGATGGACTCTGGTGAGTGGTTATTTCTTATCTGCAACACTCTTTGCACCTTTTGCATTTTAAAAATAACCTTTTTTGAAACAAAACACCCTTGTATTTGTAATGTCAAAATTGTAATAAATTCAAGCCAAATAATAAATTTTTTTGTATTTTTTTTAACAGTCGTATCTGGGATACAGCATCAGGCCAGTGCTTGAAAACACTGATTGGTAAGCAGAAATATTTCTTGTCTGGGCTGTATTTTTCTCCCAGATTTTCTGTGTTTCAGTGAAACTATTAAAAACAAATGACTGTCAAAGGAAACCCTCTGTCAGTGAGACAATACAGCTGTGCATTTTGTAACACTGCTTTTAATTTTCCTGTAGATGATGATAACCCTCCTGTGTCTTTTGTGAAATTCTCACCAAATGGCAAATACATATTAGCTGCAACTTTGGACAAGTAAGTATTAAAAAAAAAAAAAGAATAACACACAGATTTGAAATTTGGAGCATCAGATGATCGTTTAATTTGCTTTTTGTCTGCTACAGTAATGATAATACATGACTTCATATATAATGTTTTCTGTGGAGGAGAATATGAATGGCATGGCAGTAAAACAGATATTTTGGGGTTAACTAACCCTGCATTCCAAAGCCAGGCTGAAATGATCCATGTAGACTTTTGGAATTCTGGTATAGAGAAACATTTTTCAGCTGCTAGGAACTTTCCAGATTAAAAAAATCATCCAAGAACTAAAATCTTTGGTTTTGTTTTCCAGCACTCTCAAACTTTGGGACTACAGCAAAGGAAAGGTAATTCTTTATGTTTACATAGACTTGACTAAGCTTTTGGGAAAATTGGATTTTACCTGTGATTTTTAAAGGTAACATATAGGTACTACAGAAAAAAGTGTCAGTACATCTTTAATGGAGAGGATAAACTTTTAGCAGAGCCTGTTGCAACAGGACAAGGGGTAATGGTTTTAAACTAAAAGAGGGTGGATTCAGGTTAGAAAGTTTCCTGTGAGGGTGGGGAGGCCCTGGCACAGAGCATTTGGATCCCTGGAAGTGTCCAAGGCCAGATTGGAGGAGCTTGGAACAGCCTGGGACAGTGGAAGGTGTCCCTGCTCATGTCAGACTTTTCAAGGACTCTTCAAACTCAAACTATTCTGTGATTGTGACTAAAGATGTCTTTGAAAAGAAAAAAAAATGAAAATACTTGGCTTCTGCATAGCCCTGAGACATTAAGTACAGCAACATTTCTGCATTTTTCTCTTCATAAACAATAAATTGCCTTTGATCTCTTTTACTACAAATTTAGGGCTTTTGGGTTTTAGAGCAGAGCTGCACTCTGCATCCTCTAGATCAGTTGGCAGGGTGGGAAACACAGGCTGATGTGTTTAGTCTTTTTTTCCCAGAGAGTTTCTCCTTGACTGAGAGAACTCTCTCCCAGCTGCATTAATGTCCTGTGCCTCTTCCCTTCCAGTGCCTGAAGACATACACAGGACACAAAAATGAGAAGTACTGCATATTTGCCAATTTCTCTGTCACTGGTGGAAAGGTTGGTGTTGATCTGATTATTTTTTTGTTACCTGTGTGCAGTTCTTACTGCTCTTCTCTGTAAATAAGAGGATTTTGGGGCTGAAAACCTCCTTTGGTGGGTGCTGGTTTCTGTCTCTCTAGGTGGGCTCACTGTCAGGGTTCCTGACTTTTTCTCCTCCTCCCTTTCACATGACAACAATGAAATGTTTACTGAGAAGTAGCACTTGTATATGGATCAGAAAGATTCACATAACTTTGTTTTCTCTCTGCCCCTCCAGTGGATTGTGTCTGGTTCAGAAGACAACCTGGTTTACATCTGGAACCTTCAGACAAAAGAGATTGTACAGAAATTACAAGGACACACAGGTGAGGGAGAAGATTCTGGTTTTATTGATTAAATATCCCTCATATCATCAGGCTTAGCCTGAGCATTTTCTTTCTGATACCAACTTTTACTCTCAGACCCATAAATTCTTGACTGGCTGAAGCTTAATTGAACCTTGGGAGTTTTACTCCTTTTTATGAAGGCTTTTTATGGACATTGAAATTGTTTGCTCTTCACCTGTTAAAACTTTAACATCATCTTGCAAAAGAGATCTGCTTGAGCACAGAACTGGTCAAGATATTTAAATGTCTCATAACATCAGTCACTGATCTGTTAACACCTTCCAGAGCTGCAGCTCCCAAGGATCAGGATTGATGTGGGCTGGAAATGTCTGTGCATGGGCCTGGTCTGGAGCCAGGAGATGTCACCTGTCACCTCAGTCTGAGTCCTGTAAAAGAGCAGAGCTTTAGCTGAAATCTCAGTGTGCTCAAGTCCTTTACTTTGGGACAGGATCCCAGTGATTTTGGGACAGGATTCCAGTGATTTTGGGACAGGATCCCAGTGATTTTGGGACAGGATCCCAGTGATTTTGGGACAGGATCCCAGTGATTTGGGACAGGATCCCAGTGATTTTGGGGCAGGATCCCAGTGATTTTGGGGCAGGATCCCAGTGATTTTGGGGCAGGATCCCAGTGATTTTGGGGCAGGATCCCAGTAATTTGGGACAGGATCCCAGTAATTTGGGACAGGATCCCAGTGATTTTGGGCTGGATCCCAGTGATAATGAGGAGGATCCCAGTGATTTTGGGGCAGGATCCCAGTGATTTTGGGACAGGATCCCAGTGATTTTGGGACAGGATCCCAGTGATTTGGAGTGTAAGGAAGGCAGTGGCAGCAGATTTTCATTTTCAGGCTCTGAAGTGTTACCTGAGAACTGCCCAGGATGTTGTAAATACCCTCCATGACCTGGGTTTTCATTCAGCTGTGTCTGACATGATCTGATAGAAGTAAGAACTCAAATCTAGAGAGTTCTCACCTTTTGAAACCTGTCAAACACTTTCCTACTGCCCTCAATTCTTTCCTGCTTGTATTTCCTTCCACAGAGGAGCAACAGCTGTATGATATTTACAAAGAACACATTTAATTCTGCTAGGAGGAAATAATAACTTGGCTTAATAAAACACAGTTGCTCATTTTCAGAAATGCCTGCTATGAACCAGATTGAAATAATTGCATTTTTTCTATCTTTTCTTTTTGTTCAGATGTTGTCATCTCCACAGCTTGTCACCCAACAGAAAACATCATCGCATCAGCAGCACTAGAAAATGACAAAACAATTAAACTGTGGAAGAGTGACTGTTAAACGTTCCAGGATTGCTTTAGAGACTGTCAGGAAAAAAAAGAAAAATGTTTTTAAAAAAATTATTAAAAAATAAAAACACCCATAAATCCAGTTTGGCAGGAAACCTGAAGAATATTTGATAAAGTGGTTTCTGTTAGTCTTGGCCCAAAGAAAACATCTTAGCTCTGCTAGAGCTGGGCAACGTGGTGGAAAAAAAAAAAAAAAGATGCAGTGTCTCCTTTTCTTGCCTAATGTTTTGGCAGACAAATGGATGATTCTGATGTCGGGTCAGAAGTCTTGGACACCCCAAAGATACTGTATTTTCTGATGGCATTGCTTCTGGGCACTGTTGCTGCTTAAAGAAGAGCTGCCAGTCTACTTTGTACCAGTAAGTTAAGTCACAGGCCTAGAGATGTGTGGAATTTTTTTTAAATATGTCTAAAATTTTTTTTTAATTTTTTAAAGTTTTTTTTTTTCCAAAATGTAGCTTCTAGTCTCTTGGGAAATTTCTGTATTGTTTTAAATAGGAGTACTGCATCTTTAAGGGTGCTTCATTTTAAAACACTCAGCTCAAACTTTGTGACCAAATAAAACCATGCAGTTCCAGATTTCCCCTCTTCCTGCCCCTGACTTGACTCCTGTGGTGGAATCTCTTACCTTCTGTATAGTTGCTTACCTCTTGTTACCTCTTGTGTGTTTAATAGATGCTGTTCTAGAGCAAAGTTACAGTTCTTCTGTTAACCATTAAAATTAATCCTGCTTGTAGTTGTTCTCAGCATATTTTAATTTTTTTTTTTTTTGCCTCTTCTGGTTCTAAAGCCAACTCACAGAACACTGTAAAGTTATTTCAATGTAAAAAGAAACAAACCCAGACTTTTTGTATCTTGGCAATCCATGGTATGAAGCTGTATTGCAAATGGCATGACTCTGTATCTATCTCAGCATTGCTGTTTCTTTCCCTTTTTGTCATATCCATGTGGTATTTACACATCCAGAAAAATACCATGTGCCATAATAAAAAGGTGGGATTTTATGTGTATGTTTGTGGTTAAGAGTGTGCTCATGTGAAGTGGCCGTGCTCATGGAAGCTTCTCTTAAAAACATTTTTAAGGGGAGATGTTTTCTGTAGGAACTCCAGTGAGGGAGGATGAGGAGCAGCAGTGTGGAGAGAAAAAGAGGAACACAAGTCCAAATGTATTTAATGAAGGGAAAAGGATTGAGCTGAAGGTGTCCTCAGCAGAGACAACATTGCTGCAACCCCTCCCAGACAGCTTGAGCCGAGGGAAAGGATTCCTGCTGCCCTCTCCAGGATCCAGGATTTACCTTGTGCTGGATAAGAAATGCATGGATGCACAAGTTTTACTGCACCCAAAGGGTTCTGCTGCAAAGGGATGTTTTGCAAAACCTCTTTTTTTTTTTGTATTTACCTCTGATGCTTTGTAATAACAGAAAATCAATTACAGCCCAGACTTTATGAGTGCTGCCTTGCTTTGAAACGCTTGGAGAGAAAGAGCTGCAAAACACGAGGCATAGGTTTTCTTTTTAAAATATAAAAATAGAGTTCATGTTGAGCTGCTAAAATGGGTGTTAATAATATCACTGCCTTTGGAGGTTTTTCATTACCCCCAGGACGGGACACTCTGTCTAGACTTGGTGTCACTGCTAAAATGATCAACTCGTGGGTTTTTTTCAGCCTTATCCTTGAAGGCCGGTGAAACTCTTCAATGCAAGATGTGGCTGTGCTGCTTCACAACATGGACAAGGTGGAATTTTACTCCAGCAAAGCATTTTAATGTTGATTCAGAAATAGTTCCTGGCAGAATGCTTCTCATGTCCCTGTGTGTGGCTTCGCTTGCCCAGCTGTGCTGACAGAGCTGGGGAGGAGGGAGATGAATTTTCTGCTATCACGAGGAAATCTCTTGAAATGGGATAGAAAAGCCCTTAATGTAAAAGATCTGCTGTAAAGCTGCTCTTCATAAAGGTTGTGTTTAAATTCTTAATATCCCACCTGGGATTAATGCCTGTTGGCATGAGCTCTGCTTACCTCTAATTCTGTACAGCCAGCATGGCTGTGGTGGTTGGAGGGCTGGGATTAGCTGAAACAGAGCTTTGGAAACATGGTTGGAGGGCAGGGATGAGCTCAAACAGCTCTGGAAACGAGGAGT
>QUSF01000027.1:1178747-1199592 GCA_003676055.1 Chloebia gouldiae | reverse complement strand
GGCTCGAGCCATCCATCTTACACCGTGTAAGAGGCCTGTTGCAATTAAGTAGGCTGAAGTGCTCCTGAACTCTTTAACCTTTGCCCTGGGATTGCTCCTTTTGCCCCGGGGCTGTGGATCAGCTCCATTGCACTCTCCAAACAGCGCCTGCTACTTAGCTGACATTTCTTTCTCCTGCTGGATCCTATTAGCACCCTGAGGTTGAAAATGCTACTTTGGAGTGTTGTAAGGAATGTGATTTATACTGGAAAGTAGCGACAATCTATCTTTCCCTACACACACAGTGCACAGGAGGCTGGAGAGCTAAATCCACATGGCCTGAGCAAACAGAGGCCGGGATAATTGGGGAGGAGGCTTCAGGCAGGGAGAGGAGCTTGGGAGGGATGGCACTGGGGGGATTCAGAGCTTGGGGCTGGGCAGGAAACCTGCTGCCCAGTGGGATCCCATCCCCACACCAGTGCAAACTGGTTTCCAAGCAAGGATTGGGCTGTTCTCAAGGGTCCTGGCTGGGGGATCCATCGTGTCCTTCCTCACTGAGGATGCTCTGATTCCTGAGCAGGACTCGCAGTGGTTTGCCTGCGTGGGAGTTCATATCATGGATCACACAATCCGCATGGGAAGCAGATGGAAATAAGAATTGAACGGTGCCTGAAGGAGGGCTGATTAGCCTTTATCAGATATGACACGCTAACCACCGAGGCTCCTCGCTGGAACACCGGGTTAAAATCTCTGCAGTGTCAAATTTCATCCTCCCTGAGCAAAGAGACACTTTCCATAGTGTTTGTGTGAATCTTCTGGATAAGCCCCGGAGACTGAAACCATCTCAGCTTCATCTGGGCATCAAAAGTACCACCCACGTGTTTAAAAAAAGCCCCAAACCCAGAAACGCAAAAGCTGACATTTACTCTAAAATGTCTTTTTCTTCCTGCATCGCTGCGTGGATCCCGTGTGAGCTGCTGCCTCCTCCTCGCTGGAGCAGGGCTGGAGGCATCTCCTGGGCATTCCCACCTTTGCCCTCGCTGGAAGCTCAGGGATTATTTTACACACTCAAAAGTGTGTGCACAAGCACTCACAGGGACACTAGCACCGTGTTTTCTGGGAGAAAAACCAACTGGAAAAAAAAAAGAAAAAACAAAACAGAACAAAACAAAAAAAACCCCAACCCTAAGCAGCCTCTGTGTCAAAAGCCCTTTTATAAAAGCCTCAGTAGCTGAAGAATTGCCATTGTTTCAGTCTCCAGTGAGTGCTAGTCTTAAAATATTTCCAGCTCAGAGCAGGCTTTGACATTCTGCCCAGACCCAGGAGAGGGAACAAACACGAGTTTAGAAATGTTTCTACAAGGCACAGATCCTTCTTTTGGGAGAGCCACATTCTGCATCTCCCATCCTGTGGCTATGCCTCCCCAAAGTGGGGGAAACACCACAAAACTCCCCTGGAAGCAGGGAAGGGGGAAAAGGCAGGGGGAGCTGGGCTGGTTTTCACACCACTTTTACTCAGCTTTTCCCTCCTGAGCTGAAAAATCCATTTTTTTCCCCCAGAAATGCTGCACTCCAGGCTGCTCTTCCTGCTTGGAGGCCGAGGGCTGTGCAGACCTAACTCTCCATCCCACTGGATGCCAGCAGATGGTCCAAAAGCTGTGTAGACTCTGGAAATCAAAGCAGACAGAAAGTCTGCAGTGATATCCATCCCCTTTAGCCTTTTTTTTTTGTGTGTGTGTGCTCACCAGTGATGCTGGCAGTGACAGAGGGAGGGTTGGGATGGAGGAAGCTCTCAAAGCTTCACTATTCCCATCCCTGTGGAAGGGCAGGAAGAGGATGGAGAGTGGCAAATGGAACCATGGAATGGTTTGGGTTGAGAGGGATTTTAAAGATCACCTCATTCCTGCTCTGTGTGGTGGTGGCAGTGGGGACAGGGAGTTGGGGAGTGACAGCACAGCTCCTGGGACATTTATCACCAGTTTTCCATAGTTTATCCCCCTTTCTCTTTCTAAAATAAGGAGAGGAGCTGAGATAAAAGTTGTTACACTTCTCTCAAAAAAAAACTTTTTGGCATAGAAATGCAGAAAGCTGCCAGGGGGTTGGAGGATGTTGGGAATTATGTGGATGCTCTGGGGTCTGTGGGAAGCTGGATCCAAGAGGCTGAGTGCTCCAGAGAGCACGAGCCAACCTGAGCTTATCTCAGCTCTGAGCACTCCTGACATTGGACAAAGAGCATTGTTTACCCAAGAACAATGTGGGGTTAAAATTTAGTAAATCCTTGTGCAACTCTTTATGGAGAGGCAGCAAGGACAAATAAACATCTCTCAAACAGAGTCAGTACTCAGGCTCAGTGTTTAATTCATTCTCTGGAAATGCAGCTTGTTTACAGCCATTCATTGCGGGGGCTTGGAGCAGCAGGGGTCTGATCCACTCCAAATTTCAGGCAAAATACTGTCATCCTCATTTTGCTCTTGTTTGTTCCTAGGAGAGAACACAAGGTCAAATCTTCAACTAGTACAAAGTTGCTCTGAACTACTGAGTGAGGGGTTTTTTTTGTTTGTTTGTATTTTGGGGGTTTTTGGCTTTTTTTGTGTTATTGGTGGGTTTTTTTGGTTTTTTTTTGTTTGTTTGTTTGTTTGACAAAGTTTTTCCTCTGCTCTCTCTCCCTTTCTATGCCTCCCTCACCTTCCAGCCCAGGAGGAGCCCAGGGTACCAGAGGATTTGTGTTTCTTCCTTGGGTGATAAAGGCTTCTAGAAGGAATTAAGGCTGGGTGGCCAAAACCAGCAGCTCCCAAGGCTGAAGGTTGGGATGTCTCCTATCTACTCCACCCCCATGGAGATGAGCAGGGCACGTGTGGGAGATCCAGCTCTCCCTCCTCCCAGGGGATGCTGCACTGAGAAATCCCCTTCCCTGGGAGCTGCTCCAGGCCCATCCATTTCACACAGCTGAGAGGGAGCAGTGCCAGCTTTATTGACAGAAACCCATGAATTGGGTCACGTTGTCCATTCCCCCTCCCAGCTCTGAGCTCTCCTCGTGCTCCGGGGGATATTGGGGTGCAGGAGCTGGGCATGGCTGTGCTCCAATGAGCCCTGAGCCTCAAGGCAATGCTCTTCTCCTCTAGGATGAGAGCCAAAGCTGCCCTGTGCCCAGGGCTGGGCATGGAGAGGGTTGGATGGAGGGAGAAGGGGGATCCTCGTCCCATTTACCAGCTCCGTGGTGCTGTGGGAGCCAGCGATGTGCCTGACCTACATAGAGCCCCGGGCCCCCGCAGCACAATCGATCCATTGGCAGCACAGAGATCACAGTGTGGGGGAGGAGCCGCCTCCCTGCCTCCCTGCATCCAGTCAGGATCTCCCCTGGCAGCACCGGGGTGAAGCTTCTCCTCCACGTGCATCTCACAGCATCCCTCTCTGGTATCCTCCACGCTCAACAGCCCTGGTGCAGAGTAACCATCCCCTTGGACACCTATTTTGGGCTGTTCTCCTCTTTTTGTGCATCTGGGAGGGAGAGGTGTAACGGTGTGTGTGCCTCTGAGTGATGCACACAAGGGTTTGGCCGCTAAGAAGTTAAAAGGTGCCCTCCTTGGCTCAGCAGCTCCGTTCACATCTCCTGATGGAGCCTGCTAATGGATCACCAGAGGATTTGAGTGTCCTCCCTCCTTCCCTCCCAGGTGTCTGCGTTATCCAGCCTGGAATCACACCCTGAAGCCTTTTCCTTCTCGGTGCTTTGAGCATCTCACACCCTGGAGCTGCTCTCGCTGACCTCGCGGGTTCTGCTGCAGAGGATGGATGCTCCTGGCGTAATTCACTCTTTGATGTCCTTCAGAGGAGCGCTTGGGAGGGTGGCAGGAAAACAACGGCAAAAAAACTCCAGGAAAGGGTAAGAGTTAGGATTAGGATTAGGCACAGCGATGCCAAGTGGTATTTCTCCCCCCCAAAATCCCCAAAGTAACAGCGAGGGGAGCATTAAAAATATAAATTTGGGGCACATTGTGCCTAATCCTGCAGTCTGCCCCTCCTCCCTGCCTGCTGGTGGCAGGGCTCGGGCTGGGGGAGGATGGATGAACACCCAGAGTGAGAGACTGGCGTGGGCAGGGGGTGGAGGAGGATGGAGAGAGGCGTGTGACGGAGCAGACAGCGTGTCCTCGCAGTGGGGAACCCTCTGGGGACAGCAGCCAGGTGTTCTCCCTGTTCTGGGTGTCAGCGCCACGTCCCTCCCCTCCTCTCGTGTCTTTGGCAGCGCTGCCTCGGCGGAGCGACAGCAATTACCGGGCTCGTTAAACCCAGCAAAGCAAACCCTGTGCGGAACGAGGGGAAATAAAGCGAATTAAGAGGTGGGCAGAGCCTGGCACTGCCTCCTCCCGGCGGCCGAGCCCCGGGGAAAGCACCGAGCCAAGCTTCGCTTTCACACGGCAGGAATGAATCACGGCGGCTGCCGGCAGGCTCGGGGAGAGCTCCCCGGCTGCTAATTAGTAAATAAGGGCTAATCCAATCAATTAAGTGCTCAGCCTGGCGCGCCTCTGCTGGAATAGGGGCAGAGCGGGGTTTTGGAGGTGGTTTTGGCTGTCGGGGTCTCTGCCACAGGGAAAAAAAAAACAACTTCTTCAGGGAGCGGTGCTGCCTCTCCGGTGAATTGGGATGCAGGGAATTGGGAGTGGGATGGATGCTCAGCATGTCCCCAGGGTGTGCTGGGCTCTCTGCGAGGCAGAGAGGTTTCTGTGCCCTGTGCAGGTTCTGTCCCTTCTCCAGGGCACCCCAGTGTCACCACAGCACCCTGGGGACAGTCCATGAGCGAACTGCAGGAGTCACCGAGCCCTTCCAGCCTGCAAACTCAAGGGAGCAGCAAAAGGAAATGAAAGGCTGCCTGCATGATGGCAAGCAGGACTCTCCCAGAGCTTATCAGCAGCCAGGGTGGCCCCCCAGCAGAGCCCAGGGACGAGACTGAGGGTCCTGAGCTGTCCCCACAGCTCCACCACACAAGGATTTTCCTGAACATTCCTTACTGCTTCCCCTCCACCGATTTCAGCACTATTAAAACGTTTTCCACCACCACCTCTCTCAATTACATGTTTTTTAAAAGTCATTAAAGAGAATTCCCCATGAAATTATTTTCATTTCCCTCCCCTCCGTCTACTTCCAAACTAATGAGATTAATTGGAAACTACAAACATTTTCCAGGGGCCCAAGGCAAACGCAATGGCAAACACATGTAACTCTTCCCAAGGATTGCATCCATCCTCCCTCCTGCTTTCCAGCTTGGAGCATCCCTCCCGACATGGGGCTGCATTTTGCACTCTCAGAAGGTGCTCAGGTTTGGAAACCTTTGATATTTTTTCCCCTCCTCCTTTGAGGAAGGAAAAAGAAAGTGCCTGAGGAATGAGAGCTGTCAGAGGCAATAATGTGAGATCTCACTTGTGGCTGGCAGGCAGAGGGGGGATTTTGAGGGGGGTTTTTCTTTCTGGCCTGTGGTGTTAACTGGGGAACTTCAAACAGGGAAATGAGGAGGAATTTAGGAAAGTTTTACCTCTTTCTCTCAGCCTCCAGGTAGGAAAAGAAAAATGAAACCTTCCAAACCCAATAAACTGCAAAGCAAACCTGACAATTGCCCTGTTCTCCTCCCAGGCGTTTGTCTGCTCCTGGTGTTTGATTCCTCCCATCCCGGGTTAATCAATAGGACAAATCTCCAGTGTTGCTCCTCTCCTGGCCCCCACGGGCTCCTCCAGGATTGATGACAGCAAAGAGCCCTTCAGAGGGGGCTGGAAGTCTCTGAGTAAGGATAAATAAAGGGAACAACACGAGAGATTTGTGACTCTGTGGCGGAGAAACCTCTCAGCATCACCTTCCCTCAGGTGCTGCTTTAAAATGGGGTGAAAAAAAAACCTTAAAAAAACACCAGTAAAGCCCCAAACCCTGCAGAATTCCACGGGGTCACACAAATAAACACACAGAGCAGTGAGGAAGATAATTTTGGAACTGGAGAAAACATTTATTAGCATGGAACTCCCCCACCTGCAAAGCCCAGTTTGTGCAAACACAGGGCACTGATGAGGACAGGGGTAATTAAGGTGAAGAATGGGTTTGCTCCTGTGCCGTGCAGATTTTCACCTCACTCACCATGGAAGCATGGAATTTGAGGTGGAAAGGACCTTAAAGGTCTTCTTCCACCCCTCTGCCATGGACAGGCACACCTTCTGCTAGAGCAGGTTGCTCCAAGCCCCTTCCAACCTGGCCTTGGACACTTCCAGGGACTCAGAGGTGCTTCCAACCCCTCTCCTCACAGGAGAAAGATGGATTTCCACAGGACCAGAGGGAAGATGAGATGCCTGTGGAGGTGAATCTCCCCCTCAGAAGGGTGCCCAGGAGAGCGAGGATCCTCCCAGCAGCACGGGAAACCAGGGTGGCCGAGGGACAACCAACACAAGAGCCTGGCCAAAAATCACTGTGGTGGATCCCGTCCACAGCACCCTCTGACGAGTTAAAAACCTCCAGTTTATTAAAGATACATTTCTCCCCTCATAAAAGACATGTCGTCTGGTGGCAGGGAGGCTGCAGGATGTTATGGTTGGAATGTTCCTCGGCCCTTGTGTCATTAAGAGCCCCACCAGCTGTGGATCTGCAAGGAGCTGGGTTTTCCCTCCCCCCAGACAGGCAGAGTTGATGTTTTCTGTGATCTCCATGATGTCACCAGCTCCCCTTTGATGTGAGCAAGCCAGAGACCTCCAAGGCTCACTGCTCTGGGGGCAAATTTGTCTGAGCACTGCTTGGGAGATGACCCAGGAGGATGGAGGCAAGATTAATTAAGATTAATTGGTGGAGGGAAGAAGTTGATCCCTGTATCCATATTCATTAGTGCATCGGGGCTGTGGTGAGCCAAAGGCAATAATAATAATAACAATAACAACAACAACAATAATAATAATAGTAATAATAATAATAAGAAGAAGGAGAAGAGGAAGAAGAGGAAGAATGAGGAGAAGAAGGAGAAGAAGAAGGAGAAGGAGGAGAAGAAGGAGAAGGAGGAGAAGAAGGAGAAGAAGAAGAAGAAAAAGAAGAAGAAGGAGAAGAAGGAGAATGAGGAGAAGGAGAAGAAGGGGAAGAAGAAGGAGAATGAGGAGAAGGAGAAGAAGAAAAAGAAGAAAAGGAAGAAGAAGGAGAAGGAGAAGAAGGAGAAGAGGAAGAGGAAGAAGAGGAAGAAGGAGGAGAAGAAGAAGAAGAAGGGGAAGAAGAAGAAGAAGAAGAAGGAGAAGAGGGAGAAGAAGAAGAAGGAGAAGAAGGAGAAGAGGGAGAAGAGGAAGAAAGAGAAGGAGGAGAAGAAGAAGGAGAAGAAGAAGTCACTTCCATGAAGTTTTCAGTAACGGGGCAAAAGGATGGAATTTTTTCCCTGTTTCACGTGGGGACAATGGAGACACAGAGCAATGAAAGGTTTGACTTGACAAAATAACACAGGATGGTCCCACGAGGGGTGTGTGGGGAGCTGGGCGGGAGCAAATCCCTCCTGATCCCTCCTCTGTGCTTCCCCACAACCAAACCCCAGATCTGCAGTGGTTTCCTCATGCAAATCCTTCTCTGGGAGTGGCTGGGGACAAGTGACCCTGCAGGGGTGGCCATGGGCAGTGGTGGAGCAGCCCTTGGGGTTTGTGGGACACGAATGACTGGGATCTGCTGAGTTTTCTGTCTCCACAGCACAAACCAACCTCCTAAACCACAGAAAACACTTTGTTGCTATCATTTTTTTTGTGACAGCCTCGCTCCCAGCACCACATTCCATGCTGGACACTAAAGGCTCTCCCATGGCACGGCTCAGATCCTCCCTGGGGACTCCTGGTCCCTCTCTAGTGATCTGGATTTTCCAGGGACAGAAAGAGCTGGGAGCCAAATCCTGATTCAATGCCCATTGTAATGAAATAAATGAATATATTTTATGCAATCCCTCAGCTGTGTCACCTCGGGGGTCCATGGGGGACAACTGGAGCCCATCCTTCCAGCCAGGCTTGGAAGATCATTCTGCTGGTGGCTCCTGAGGGGTTATCCTGGGTTAGACAAAAACCAGCTCTGTGACATCAGAGAGGGCCCAGCACAGGCTGTAGGAACGGTGTGTCCCCACCACTCCCACCCTGGCCACAAATACCTGTCCCAAACCTCCACAGGAACAGGAATTTCTGCAGGTATTTATCCTGCAAGCAGCCCAGAACTGGATTAAGATAAGGTGACAATGTGGAAATGCCTGTCAGGCCTACAAACCTGCAGGGCAAATTAAGCAATCATGTTCCCAGGACATACATAAAAATAAGTAAAAAACACTATTAATCCATAGCAACAAAAGGAGATGGCATGGCAACAGCAGCAACTGCAAAACAAAACAGCAAGGAGAGGAGGGGAGAGGGAAAATCAAGTCCTGCTCTGGACTTCTGGGGGTTTATAGGGACCCTCAAAGGGTATTTTGGGGAGATGCTGCATCCCAGGTGGGGGAGGTAGGCCATGATCTGGGTGCTGATGCCACGGGGGGTTCCTGAGCCTCTGCTCAGGCTGACAAAGATCCCAGATCCTGAGGGCTGGCAGCAGAGCAGGGCAGGGAGTTGAGAATACCAAATCCAATTTGTTTTGGGTTTTTTTAATCTAAATTAAACCAAAACATCAACAGCAGCTCTTAATTACCTTACAAAGATGAGGTGCTCGTGGCACTGCAAAGGAAAAGGAGCCTTTTATTCCTTAGGACTGAAGTTCTGTGGACTCGCTGGATGAAACAACCCAGCCCAAAGCTGGGGTTGCTCCCACCCCAAAAAAAAAAAAGATGCTTTCAGCTCTCATGAGGGCAACATCCCTCCAGGAAACAAAACTGGGCTAAACTCAACCTCAGAACAGGGCTCCCTCTGTGTTTTGAAGGCAGGCAGAGCTGAGCTGTGGCTGCGTGGGAAGAGCGTGATGGAAATAAGCCCTAATGGGTGTTAATTTGGAGTGGGAAGTTTGTGAGTCAGGCAGGGGTGCAGGGGAGGAGTGGGCAGGAGCCACGATGCCGAGCAGTGCTGAGCTCCTGCTGCCTGCTGAGAGGGGTTTTTTCTGTGCTCCTGGCAGGGCTGGGCAGGCTGGGAGCATCCCAGTGGGGCTCGGAGGGTTTGGAAGGAGAAAGGGAACTGCTGGGAGAAGGGATTGCATCCAGGCTGGATCAGAACCCACGCTCAAGGGATGGCTGTTAAAAGGAGATTTTCCATGCTGTGAGAGCCAAAGCAAACACAGTGAAACTTAATTAAATGCCTGCCTGCTAAAATAATAATTTTCTTATGAATTGAGGCAGGTAAAATACAATGAGAGATGGACTTGATAAAGGAAATACAATTCTCCAGCAGAAGCACAGGGGTAAAGAGCACAATAAAGTGGGTTTGCTGGTGGGGAAGGTCCTCTGCTTTTGCCTCCTGCAGATCCATGTGTGAGATGCTCTCCAGGGTTGTGCCAGCTGCTGAAGCCCTCACAGACTGCCTGTCTCCATCCCAAAGCATGGACACCCAATCCAGGGCTGCTCCAGGAATGGTGCTGTCTGAATTCCCGACAGCAAGTGGAAATATTAATGCTTGTCTAGAGGAAAGAGATGGAAAGGGAAGGGGAAAAAAAAAAACCCCTCTGAATGGCTGGAATTTTCATTCTGCTCTTGCTGGTGCTGGGGAGAGGGAGGCACCTCCTCTAGGGGGATACAGGGAACTTCTCTGCATGCTGAGAACTTGCTCGGTGTGGCTTTGGACAGGAAAAAAAAAATGTCAGCTGGAAGAAAGCCCTCCCAAAAAAGCAGTGACTGGTAAAATCATCATCATCCAGACAACCCAGGAGAATTATTTCAGGAGGTAAAACTGGGTTAAAAAAAAAATAAAAGAAAAAGAGGTCTTGAACCATGCACCTGCAGGATGGGGTGGCAGGAGGAACTGAACAGGAGGAGTGAGTGCAACGTGTGCTCCTGCTCCCAGGTCTGCAAACTGCAGACACAGAGGCCAGACAGAGATTCCTGCTGAAAGTGCCTCTCTGAATGTTATTTCCATTTAGAAAGGGAAAAAAAAAACTTAGGATGGAGGGATGGATTTAATCTTTAAAGGGCTGGGAGTCTGCTGCCACTGCTACTCTGAACCCAGGGTGGTCAGCATCTCCAGGATCTCAGAAAGAAAAGTTTCCAGTCCTCCCTGGTCTGGGATAGGACTAATAAAATGTAGCAAAATGGAGAAAATAAGTAGAAAATTTGAGTTTTCCCTCTATTTTTTGTGGCTGGCTTCATCCCAGCACTGCTGGCTTCAGCCAGTGCATTTGGCTGCTTGGGTTTGACTCCGGGTTTGTGGGTTCAGTACTTTTATAAACCTCAAACCCATAGGGGAAGGGTTAGGCCAAACCCCTGTTTTTTCATTAGTTTAATAAACGTGATCATCTCCAAAAAGTTCAGTTTCCTAACCTACTCCAAATACAGATATTACTTCTCTGTCTCAATAAAAAAAGCCAAACCCAGGGACTGAAAGACTGGATTTGGACTCTACTTTATTTGACATTGACTCTTGTAGATACACTGAACATTACTTCATGGCTGAAATTAGAGAAATAAACCAGCTAATAAAATAAACTAATAACTTTTACTGCTCTTTGTCTTTCTCTGGGAATCAGGAATGGCTTAGCTTGTACAATAATTATACTGTAAGCATGGTAAAAAAAAAAAAAGTTCTTGACTCCTGCCATTCCCAGCCCTTCCCACCAAAGGGGGGAAAAAAACCCTTGGCAATAAATTAAAAACAGTTTTATTTACCTTGAACTACTCAGCCAAGAATGCACATTATTTAGGGACTGGAATAAAAAGCCATTCACTCTAGTTCAATTGGCCATTTAGTTCAATTTGTGTGTGTTACTGCAGGTAATTACTATGGTAATAATGTACTGTAATCTGTGCTGATTTGGAACTTGTCCTGTTTCTGTATTAATAATAAGTGCCATATATGTACTAATTACCAGTTTGTTACCATGGTTATTTGCGTAGATGCCATGTTAATGATACCCTGGAAACATAAAGCAATCACATTTTTGAATTAAATCTTTGTGGCCTCTTTAGTGCTAAAAGCCCAATTCACATAAAATAATGATGAAGAAAATGAGCTCATCGGGGCTGCCTCGCCAGCGAGCTGATTAGCCGAGCTGCATAAATATATGGCTTTGCCATACTGAAAAATTAGAGCCTCCAAAACATTTTCCACGGTTGCTAAGTAACTCCCCAAAGATGACATCACTTACAGGAACACGCGGTGCCAGATCTGTCATGCACACGTATTTATAGAGCCCGCAGAGCGCCGCTGCCAGAGGTGTCAGGGGCTGGCTGCCAGCCAGGCACAGGGGGCAAAGAAATGGGCACATCCCTCCTTTCCCCCTCAAACTCACCCCCACGCAGCCCTGGCTCCGGGCAGGCAATCCAGAGGCAATCTATTTTTTGGGATTATTTAAAGCCAGGAGGGACCGGCGCGATCCCTGCTCGGCAATAATTTCACACTGCGAGGCCTGTGCTGGCTTGTGTCTTTTCTTCTCTTCAAATTGAGCTGAGCAGCACATTTTGGGGATGATTTGTTGGGAATGTGGACTGGAAGGGACAGGCTACTGCTGCTTCCCAGGCTGAGGGAACGCTCCTGTGTGTCACTGGGTGCTGGGCAGACACCTCGAGGTTTTCCAGGGGATGATGGCCAGCTGTTATCCCCACAGCCTCCCACTCCTTTTTCTGCTATTCCCACACGGCAGCCACCTCGCTGGCCATGCTGGATGCACGTTACAATTAAAAATAGTTCCTTGGCAACAAAACCATTCCCTTTTCGCTGAGCGTAGAGGAAACAATGGGTCCTTCCTACCCTGAAATTAATGGCAATTCCTTAACCAGATGACACTGGGAAAAGGGCTGGGGAAAGCTGGAGCAGGGAAGATGTGTGACCCTGCAGACAGCAAGGAATGAGGCAGGGAAACCTGTCGGTCCCAGCCTGCTCCCTGCTGCTGTGGGTGAAGCCTGGTGGGTCTGGAGCTGTTGCAGATCCATTGGGAGCAGCAAGACCCAGAGGTGTAGGAGGGAGAGGGGTTTGGACACCCTGGATCGGCTGCAGATTGGAGCTGGGGGTCTCCTCTCTCACTGCCAGGGTCTGTCCAGGAGAAAACAAGGAGGTGGGAAGGAACATCCTGATGAGTCTGCTTGGGGGAAGCGCCCTGTCTTGGGTGTGGGCCTGGGAGGACAAATAGACCCTGGAATCCTGGCCAAAAGCCCTGGGGAAATCACAACATCCATTGGTGAAATGTCCTGCCCCTCAGCAGGTTAGGGATGGGCTGGCTCAGGCACCCTGGAGGGTCTCCCAAGCTTTCCCCCATTAAGGAACCACTGGCCCAGGGTTGTGGCTGTCCTCCCGTTTTCCTCTGTTTTCCTCCCTCTGCTCTGGCCCAAGGCCATCCCAGCTTTTCCCTCCCTGCTCCTGCAGAATCCAGTCCCACAGCGGATGCCATGTCACTTGAAAAGCTACTTAGTGCTCTTTATTGTCTGGTCATTATTTTTCCACTGAAGCCTGAGATAAGCAAAGCATAAATCAAACCAGAACAGGAGCCACTTGGAGCAGGTAAAGCATGGAAAAGATTTTAATCAGTGCTTCTGGGCAAGAAAAGCAAAAAGAGGGAGAGGAAGGGAGGAAAGGGGGGGGGGGAAGGGGGGGGGGGAGAGAAACAAAGAAAGGGAAAGAAACACCACTTGTTGTTTGTGGGATGAAGACAAATGTTTCCAAAGCCACATTTTCCACATGACGCCCAGTAAAAGCTCTTGGTTTGATTATTAATCACAGGGCAGCCTCCATCCATCACTCCATCCCTCGAGCTGTTTGATGTGCCACCCTCTGCCCTCTCCTCCCACAGCCCCCGCACTGGGCAGCTGTGACAGGGGAGAGCAAAGCCCAGGAACTTCTTCCAATAAAGAAAATGCCATCAAATAAATAGAGGAGGAAATAAATAAGAGACCATCAGGGAAGCTGCTGCCGTGCCGGTTGGATCCCTCTGCCTCTTGAGACTTCTGGAGAGCTGCTGACACTGGGAGCGTCTTCTGAAATGGATGGACTTTGCCTCTTGCCTCATACATCTGTTTAATGACCTCTCCTCGCAGGCACTTGACATGTGATTTATGGGATATAAATTTTACCTCTTTGCTCGGGTGTCGCAATCCCCGCGTTCCGCAAGGTGAGAGCACCTCGCCCCGCCGGGATGCCGGGCTGGCTCCCTCAGCTTCCTGCGCCATGAACTTTCTTCCTCAGGCCTTTCCTTTAAAAACCAAAAATAATAATAATAAAAACAACCCCCCAAAAAAGCCCAACCCCTAACAGACTTAAAAAAAAAAAAAGAAGTGTTTTTTTCCTCTCTGAGCTGCTGACACAGCATTCGAGGCTGGCGGTGCTTTTCAGAAAAAGCAAACAGCAGCATGCCGGCTGATTTCCTGCAAATAATAATAATAATAAATACATATATAAATAAATAAGTCCTTAATTCTTTTACTGGCATCTGTAGCCTCTAATTCATAAATTCATCAGGACTTTCCCAGGATGTCAGTTTTGGCAAATGAGCCCTGAGTTGCTTCATGCTAATGGAGCGGTGGGCTGCCTGACCTCAGGAAATAGAGAGGCCAAACATGAAAAAACAGAGCCGGGTTCAAGGCTGGGGCTGTGAACCCCAGATTTGAGGGTGAGGTCGGCGGAGGGTCAGGGAAGCATTGTGTGCAGCGCAGGGAGAAACGCTGGTTTCTATTTAAAGCCTTTCATGCCTCTGCCAGAGCCCTCTCGGCATTGTGTGCGGGAGCAGCCCGGCGATTGAGAAATTGAGAAATGCGCCTCGGAGATGCTGAGTGCAGGAATGGGGAAAGATTGGAAACAGCCACACTCACGTGTTGCCAAACCCTCCCCTACCTCGGGAAGAAAGGGAGGGCGAGATCTGCCTGGCTCTTTTCAGCAGCTAACACAGATGGATTTGCTTTGGCATTTAAGGGTGATGGATGTGCCAGGTACTATTCATTAGGAATGATTTGTTGGGGCCAGCCTAGCTCGCCTGCCCATTAGGACGCATTTACTTCGCAGGTTAGTAATGATGGGTGCGCTTAATAGTTCCTAAGTATCGGAGGGCATTAAAAAAGCCCTGGAAGAGAAGGATATCAATATTTACAGCTTCAATTTGTTGGGGGAGGAAACCAGTGCGTGTGCCTGGAAGGGGTGTCCGCCCCAGCCCCTGCTCCTGCAGGTGGGTATTGGTATGGAGAAGGCTGGAGCAAGGGGGAATAGCTCTGAATCTGGTTGTGCTTTGCCCCCAGCGCGTTCAAATGATGTGGCAGTGGCAGAGTTTTTGGCTCCTTCCGAGGGAAACTGAGGTCCAAACCTAAAAGTGAGCGCACAGACCCAGCAGCAGAGCCTGGCAGCCCCAGGTGGGCCAAAGTCCTGTTGGGTTTGCCTCTCCAGCAGCACCGATCAGAGGAGCAGAAGGTCATGGACTGAGGGATGATTATGGCTATTACATCCCAATTCCCTTCCCTTTCCCTCCGCCTTGGCTCGGAGTGAGATCCCACTAACAGCCCTGTGCCGATGGGCAGCCATTTACTTAAGCCCTGATTTTTCATTAAAATAGCACACATGGCTATCAAGCATCACAAGGTCACGGGGCTGGCATTGTCTCAGCTTAATATGATGCCATTAAGGCTGGATCATCACATCTTGGATACAGCAGGTTCAGCAGCACAAGATCAAGCATTGGGCTAGACTGCAATTTCCTCCTGTCCTCCTGCTATGATCTTATCAAAGCCTGACTGATCTCCATGTACCAAATCGTGCCGGAGAGCATTAAATATCCAGAGAGGCTCGGTTTGCAGCAGCCCGTGGGGAGGGTGGGTCACAGCCCCGCTCCCTTTGTGTCACACCATCCCTCTCCTGGCTCAAGCATCCAGGCTGAGAAAGCTGTGTGAGTTCCTATTTTATCTTTTCCATTGGTGGTGGGTTTTATTTTGAAGCCTGACCTCTAATCAAGCCCACATGGGTCTGAGTCTCATTTTGCTGCCCTCATGGCCACGGTGCTGGCCCGAGACCCTCAGCACGGTGGCCATTCCTGCTCTCTGCAACCTTCAGCAGCCCTTTTATTTGTCTCTCAAATAACCAGACACGAATAATTCATTTCTTCCAGCTTTTACCTTCCTGTCTGAGCTGCAAGTGCCTGCATGAAGTCCCTTTATTTTACCATGCAGAGTTTCTGGCCCAGCAGGGCCCTTCTCTCCCTACTCCAAATGCGGAAAGGCTGGAGAACAATTATGGAACAGAAGCAGAGGTAGGAAAAGGCAAGATTTGGAATTGTCTGGTGGCTTTATTAAGCCACCCAAAGAGGTGGCACTCACTGGCTCCCTGGCACTGGCACCAGGTGTGTACATGTGCCCAGGTGGGAGGTTTCTGCTGAGATGAAAGCGTGTAAATAAAGGCAGGTTTGTGTGAGCAGCAGCCCTGCCAAGGAGGAAACATCTCTTGCAAGATCTCCACCAGAAGGGTTTGCAGAGCAAACAGAAGTGTTGTTTCATTTCAGAGGATGCCAAGCCCCACTGCAGCCCCCCTGAGGGGGGAGAAGGACCCCACGAAAGGGACACAGTGGCTTTTTCCAGCAGACACTGAGCACACATAGCTGTGCTGGGTCACTGAGGGCAGACAGGGACCAGAGGGTGGCAGTGGGAAGGGGCTTCCTTGCAAAGCAAACTCAACAACTCCCCAAAAATGGATAGAAATGCAAAAACCAAGCTCTTCTGCCATCATTTGAGCCAGAACAGCTTAAAAGATAATGAGCTAATTGAGCAATGGAGGTCATCTCTCCATAGCTATGTGTCAGCTCCTGTTATATCCGCTCTGGAACGTTCTCTGAGAATACACAGACCCTCTCTGGAGGTATTGATCATTTATTTTCCAGGCCCTGTGCTGCCCCTTCCCTTGGGCAGGCAGGGATGGAGGCTGAGGGTGGCTTCCCCCACAGACAGCCTGTCAGCTGCAATTGTTTTCTAGTGAAAATAGATGTTCAGTATCGATCCCTCTCCCTCCGTGGGGTCCGGGGGCCTTCTCCTTAGTTACTCTAATAAAACACAACTAATTAAATTTGTGCCTTGCTTTTTCAATATTGCATTATCCTAATTACTAATTAAGGGGGACCACGTGTAAGGGGTAGGCATTATTCCCTGCAAAAGATCCCCCTAATGGCCTAAATGACATCTTGGGGAAGGAGGAAATCTTTCAGCAAAGGCCAAGACTGAGGCTTGGGAAAGGATCCCTGGGGGCAACTTAACGAGAGGCTCTTTAACCCTTCAGCTGCCACGCTGGAATTTGCTGAATCATGAGAAAACACCAGTGCAAAGCTGCCTTGCACATGGCAGGCAGGGAAAAGGGAAAATTGGGGTGGAATGGAAAGGCTTGGGGGTGTCTCTGCACGGAAAGCACGTCAGGGGAGAGCTGAGGAAGTGGCTTTTCAAGAGGAATGTGTTGCCCACTCCCACGCAGCCTGGGTGGACGCTCTGGCCCGTCTGGGGACATACCAGAGCTGGGCCTTGGCAGGGAGGAACGAGGCCTTTCAAGCCTGTACTCGACATCCTGCTCTTGGCAGGGCTGTGCCAGAAGGGCTTTGTTCTGTTCCAAGTGGCAATTAAACACACGGAATCACAGAGAGTATTTTTTTGGGGGACTGCTGGTGTCGGAGTCCAGGACATCCCTCTGGCTGCCCTGGCTGTCTCGAGACCCTGGCATGAAGTCAAAAACACCCGTGGCTTCAATTTTGGAATGCTCTTTATGATCTCTTGGGGTCACCCTGACCTTCAGAACCCCGAGAGAAATCCACGTGCTGGCAGTGGAGAATTTTCACTTCTCTGTATCCCAGTGGCTCCAGGTAATGCAGCGCTGGGATTTGTGCCGAGCAAGGGACACCAGATTAAAGCCAGGCTTAAACCCGACTGCTGGCAGAGCAGACTAAGCTGGTCTCTACAAAAAAACCTCTGAATAAATCCCAAATTTCCTTTAACACTCCCCAGGGCCTGAAGACTGTGCTGGGCTCGCTGACCCCCTCCCAGCTGGAGTTCACCAATATTTTAATTTCATTTTCTGTGTGAGTCGTGGCTGTTCTGGCTCTGTAAGTCCCTGGTTCATTTCTCCCATGGCTCTTTTTAGAAACATACTTTTTCCCCCCTTAAATACGTGCTTTGGAAGTGTGAGCTGAGATTTATGCCGAAAGGAATTGGGGAAGTCTAGCAAATAGGTACTTGTTGGAGGAAAAAAATAATATTTTGGGCATTATAGAGAATTCCACAATTCTGGGATTCAGGAAAAGCAGCTCTGCCACAGATTTTGGCTTTTACTGAAGCTTCCCAGGGCAGTAGTGACCTTTTACCTTTGGGATGAAGTTTTCAGGTCTTCACTTAGGAGGAACCACCAGCATTTGACATCTGGGGAAACTGAAGCATCAAAACAGGGATTGTTACAGGTCATGCACCTTCCAAATCCACCCCATTTCCCTTTCCATGGTGGTTTGTGTGTTGTTTTATGTAGCACTGCTACTGACAGAAATTGGCCAAGGAATCATTAATGGAAATTTCAGAAGACTCCAAACAATATCAATGTCTACGATTTGGCATCCTGTTGGTTTCCATTCTGCCCACAAGTTAAACTGATCATGGCTCTGTTTTGGCTAATTTTATCTCTCCCTTCCTCGGAGTGATTGAAATCTTAATAATCAAGGATAATACCGACGCCAAAGTTTTAAGCAATAAACATATAAACAGAATGAAGAGAAGCAGAATGCTCACGTCTCTCAACAGTGCAAATGGTTCTGTTTTATTTTGCTGTAGCAGATGTTAAGTTTCCAATAATAAAATAAAATAAAAAATCTAAGGGAGACATTTAGCAAAGTATAGCTTTACACTCCAGAGTTATCACTCCAATTTCAACTGGGACCATAAAGTTTTATGAGCTATTAAATTGCCCTAAACCTCCTTTAACACACCAGCTCTAATGTTGGAGATTAACCATTTCGAAGAAGGAGGTTACCTTAGCTGGGATCGGGCTGTTTTCCTGCACTCTGATTTTCTGCATGGCACTTTGCCGTGGCAGAGCCATTTGCTGGCTGTGTGGTTGGTAATTAGCCCTCATGCCCTGCAGGTAATGCAGCTGCAGGAGCTCCCATCCCTCCCACGGCTCCAGGAGCATCTGCAGGAATGGGATGGATGCTCAGGAGAGCAGAGGGAACAGCTCAGCTCCTTGGCTGGCTGATGTTTTGCTTCCCCCCATCCCTTCACCCATTCAACAGGGATGCTCAGGGTTTCTTCTCCTTGCGTTTCACAGAATTCCAGGTTGGTTTGGGTTGGAGAGAGTTTAAAGCTCATCCAGTCCCACCCCCTGCCATGGGAACCTTCCACTGTCCCAAGCTGCTCCAGGCACTGCCAGTGATCCAGGGGCAGCCACAGCTTCTCTGGGCACCCTGTGCCAGGGCCTCAACACCCTTAAAGGGAAGAATTCCCTCCCAATATCCCATCTAACCCTGCCCCCCTTGTCAAAATCTCTCTCCAGACTTCTTTCAAGCCCCCTCTAGGTGCTTCACAAAGCTTTCTCCTCTCCAGAATGAGCAATCTCCAATTTCCTTTTTGTTTGGGTGACAAATCCATCTGAACGTGGCCCTTGACTGTGTTTTATCACCTTGCAGAAGAGGACTTTGATTCTGGCTTGAATGTCCTGGATGCTGCAGCCACCTGAAGTGAAGCTACCTGGTTAAGTGTCAGTTCCATTGACACTTGCAGAGCTCTCTCCAGAAAGGGGACTTAAAAACACTCCAGCCACATCCACAGGGTGTCACAGCACCTTGCAGAAGCTCAGGGTTGTTTGACTGATTTTTAAATAGGCACAATCCCAGGGGCAGAGATGGCCTGGATCCATGGGATGATCCTCAGGCTGTCAAAGGGGACCTGGGGGGCTTTGCCACCTGCAATCAGCCAAATCACCACCCTTCACCCCCTGCTGAACTGGCCTGTGACCCTCTGGGCACCAAACCTCTGGCCAGGTCATCATTTTGCCAGGCCACATCTGGAAACATCTGTCTTGAGAGACCTGGGGCTGTCTCACGCTGACAACTTGCAGGGATCTGGCGTTTCTCCTAAAATTTCTGCTCTAGCTCCTCTTCTGCCATAAGCTCTGGAAAGCCTCTCCTGCTTGGCTGGCTTGGAGCCCTGCTGCAGGCTGGGGTGCAGGGGAGGGCCCTGACATCAAACCAGAGACTCACAGAAATCACAGAATGCTTCGGGTTGGAAGGAACCTTAAAGATCACCAAGTTCCATCACATTTCCGCCTTTCCCTGGTGTTCCCTTGAACTTTTTGGGACCATGTGGGAAGCCACCAGCAGGAGAGGTGGGAGCTGCTCCCCAGGAATGAAAAGGGACCGCAGAGCCCAGGGAAGAGCGAGGCTGGGCCATCATGGCTTGGGGTTAATGTGCACAGAGCCAGGGGACGGAGAGGCGCTGGGAGAGGGCGGCTCCTTCCCGGGAGGAGTTTGGAAAGAAAGGGTAACCCCTGCTCTATTTTTGAAAGAAATGTCTCAGAGGCCTTCTCCTGCATCCTGCAAAGGCCACTGCCAGGGATCTGCAGCAGCACGGGGGGGCTTGGCAGCCTGCAGGGGTGGGAAATGCCTCCTCCCAAAAGCCTGATTCCCATTTCCCCTGAGATAAGGTCTGCAAGGACTGGTTTTTCCCCCTAAATTTTTTGAAGGCATTTCCTATTTGGAGCCTTTATGGATGGTTTCCCCTGGCTGAGGGCTGAGCAGTCACCTCCCCAAGCCAGGCAGGGTGGCTTCCCCACACCCACACTGTCCTTAAGAATCTTGGGGAGATGCTTCAAAGCCTGTGGTACCTGTGAGAGGAACAAGCCAGACCCCATCATCATTACAGCACAGCCCACACTGCAGGTGGGGCTGCTCTGGAGAGCCTTTGCTTTCTTCCCAACCATCTGCTGTGGTTAAACCCTACCTGGGACTTAAATTCATGTACAAGTTGGTGCAACAACCCAGCGTGTTCTGAGGAGCAGGAGGAGGTCTTCCAACTTTGATCCTTCCTGGCACTTTGAGGACATGGTTCATCAGGTCTGTGCACACTGCAGCCTCTTTCTTCTTGATTAAAAAGGTGCATTTTGCTGTCTGAGGTGCCTCAGACATCAGCAGAAACTGCATTAAGAACAGCAGTTTTCCCTCTGAGTTCTCTTTAACTGCATTATAGTGCCATGAAGTTAAACATTACATAGGTACATAAATAGGGTTGGACTTAATAATCTTAAAGGTCTTTTCTAACCTAAATGATTTTGTGATTCAATCCAGCAAGCCCCAGGCTTCAGAAAGGCTCTGACTAAGCCAATCTTCAGCAGTGCAGATGTGTCCCATGTCCTGTGTGACAGAAAAACAAGGTTTAACTGATATAAGCTTGGAGAATTATAGGGGACTCCATCTAAAATTAGCTGGAGGTTGAAACTTTTCAAGCCATTCCTTCTTCTGCAACTGGGGAAGAAATCCCTCAGCTGGAGCACCCTGCTTTGCCGTGAGTTGAGCAACTTCTGGGGCTGAGTCAGAGAGATTTCCTAACACCTCTTCCCTCCTCAGATAGCAAACACCATCTCTGGGAGACAGAGAAACACTGTTCTCACTCATCCCAACTGGAGCTGGCCAGCCTGGAGTCACATGGAGCTCCAGTGGTTCCCGTCCCAAGGGCTGCGAGTTCCTCTCTGCAGTTTTAATTACCCTCAGCTATCATTGGGGTGAGGGAAATTTAATTACCCTCAGCTATCACTGGGGTGAGGGAAATTTAATTACCCTCA
>QUSF01000027.1:1133254-1178737 GCA_003676055.1 Chloebia gouldiae | reverse complement strand
AATTACCCTCAGCTATCACTGGGGTGAGGGAAATTTAATTACCCTCAACTATCATTGGAGTGAGGGAAATTTAATTACCCTCAACTATCACTGGGATGAGAGGCTCCCTAAAAATTCTGCACATCCTAATAGTGCTTGAGGTCTCGGGTTTCTTCTTCCAAGAATGGTTTTCTTTCTTCAACCCCTCTGTTGAGTTGAAGCAGCCCTGGTAGAGCAGCCCCATTCTTTAGTGGTCCCTACAAAGCACCTACAAGTCCCAGCTGGAGCAGGGAATGTGGCAGCCACAACCTCCCAGCTTGGTCTGCTGTCGTGTCCCCACACACGTGTTGTCCTCACTCGTGGTCAGAGGGAGTAGCAGACCCAACACCCCACGAGGTGCTTTGTTCTGAAACCTTCATTGTTCAATTAATGACAGGAAATGCAAGGTCCTGTCCAAAGCAGAGGCCAGGCAGCGTTTCCAGCCCGTTCATCTGCCTCCTGCAGCTCCTCTGCTCTCCTCCTGCTGTATGTAGATGGAGAATGCAAATAGCATGGTGAGAGATGTGACCTTTTGGCTGAATGTCACCAAGTCCTGCAGCCCTGGGAGTGTTTGCACTCAGCCGTTAGCTTTAGCCTCTCCAGTTATTTATGCAGATCCCCGTAAAACTCCATGGGATGACTCAAGGATGGCTTTGACCTTGGTTGTGCTGGTGGTTTGATGGGCTGCAGTCCTTAAATGTTGTGTTTCTAACAGCAGTGTTGGCCTTTCCATTTAGCAACCCCAAACATGGACCTGGGTCTGCTGCTGCCCTGAAAATGCCATTGTTGAAGGGTTGGGAAAACCAGCCACAGGTGGAATGGTGCCCTCTGAACTCCTGATGGTGTTTAAGACCTAAAATCTATGGGATTGAGATTGAAATTCTTGAGGGATGTTTTAATTAATTGTGGAACTATAGAGCCACAGAATGGTTTAGGTTGGGAGGGACCTTAAAGTTTATCCAGCTCCACTTTCCCCTATCCCACGTTGCTCCAAACCCCATCCAAGCTGGCCTTGGACACTTCCAGGGATGGAGCAGCCACAGCTTCTCTGGGCATCCTGTGTCAGGGCCTCAGCACCCTCACAGGGAAGAATTTTTTCCCAATATCCCATCTAACCCTATTTTCTTTCAATCCAAATGCATTATTTTCCAGTTTAAAGCCACTAATTGATGAATCAACTTCAAAGGCAGCCCACAGCATCCCTCTGAGTGTGTGAGGAACTGAAAATGACCACTCCACATGCTGCCAGTGCTCCTCCAGAGTGACAAACATTAGAAACCAAGCCCAAAACAGAGCTTTGATGGTGCTGCAGAAAACCTTGTCCACACTACAGGAACCTCAGTTCTCCCTCAGCCCTCACCTCCCTGAGAGGGGGTTCCCAGGCTGAGTTGGTCACAAACTTTTTGTGATTGTGGTCACAAACAATTAGTGATTGGATTTCACGCTGTTTGATGAAAAATCTGCTGTCTGGAGCTCCCTCCTGCCTGGCTGCCTCACTCCAATACCAACGTGTGGCTTTTCTGCTCCTCTCCCCTGGCTGGAGCTCGGCTGAGTCTCATCCCAGCAGACAGGCTGGCACTGGCTGCCTCCAGACCCTGTTCAAATCCATCTCTGCTGCTCTGGAATCAACTGAGCCACGAGCACAGAGACCCCCAGCCCTGGGAGGGAGTCTGGGATGAACTTGGCAAGGCCAGGGATGGAGCAGGGAGGGATCAGAGTGGGGTTCCATCAGCTCAGCCATCCTGGGTCTCTCTGTCCATCCTGCCAGACTCCATCACTTTGACATCCAAACCCTTTCCTCCTCCTTTTCATCCCTTATTTTACATGTCACAGCCGTCCTGTCGCCTGCCTCTCAGCGACGTTGCTCAGGAAAATTAGGGCAACTGCTGCACTGGGTTTTTATTAGTATTGCCAAACTCTTTCAGCATTTTTAGAAAGGGCTTGAAAAGGAGCCAAGTCGTTTCTCCTTCTTCTGTTTCTTTTCCTCCACCTCCTCCCTCACCACCACCCCCCTCCCCTTCCCTGTCTGCGGATGCTTTGGGATGAATTAATTCAGACGTGCGGTTTTGAATGTTTTTGGCTCCTGGTTATCGAGCCATTCAGCAGTTCTGGGAGCCTCCCCCATCGGCTGTTATTGAACCGGACAGAGAGGGGCGGAGGAGATGGCAGCGCCCTGATTTGTTGGCTTGTTAGTTCTGCTCCTGCGAGCCGTCCATCGGCTCAGGTTTCCCCATCCCGGCTGACAAGGACAGGCAGCAGCCAAAATGTTCCTGCCGGAGCCAACCCCTGCACGGCATCGCTGCCGGTGTCACCTCGGAGCAGCCTGGTCCAGAGGAAGGTGTCCCATGCTGGGAAGGTTGGCATGAGATGCTCTTTATGGTCCCATCCAACCCAAAGCGTTCTGTGATCTCAGTGGAAACAAAAACGAGATGTTTGCCCCTGTTTTTCCTTTTCCTGCCCCACTCCTCTGTCTCCAAGCTAGGCTGTCACCCCAGCTCTGCTCTGGCACCACTGTCGAGTGTCCCAGGAAGGAATTTTTAGCCCCAAGGGGAGGCAGAGCTAACTGAGCCCCAGCAATGAGCGCATGGAGAACACCTTCTGTCTGATCCTCTCTTGCATCCTGGGCTGGATTTGATTTCTCCTCCTTGGAGAGGGGGATGTGCCCCAAAACCCTGGTTCAAGGGCAGCCCTGCTGTTCCCCCAGCCCCACGGTGACCCCTGTGCAGGGCTTGGTGGGCACTGATGCCATGGGCACAGCCCAGCTCACCTCTGCTAAAGGATGGATGAGCTCTGGATCTCCTGGAGCTCTGGATCTCCTGGAGCCTCCCATAATACAGAAAGAAGCAGAAATAACCACTAAATCCTTTTGAAAAGCATTTCCTGCCCGTGCTTCTCTGGAGGGGTAGCACTGAAACTCTTTAATCATAGGGAGGATGGTTAGAATTCATTATTTTCTCAGCTTTCTAGTAAAATATTAAAAACCCACCTGAAACTCTCATTATTCCCTGTCAAGGCTTTCTTTGAGTATTCTTCTGCTCTGATTTCATAGTGGGCTAATACCTAAGAAAAATATTATCTCTCTGCTTGGCTCCCTGCCACCCCAGCCGTGTTTGTGTTTCAGGGGTGGATGAACCCACTCCAGTTTATTTATATAGCTGGTAAAGCCACCCCTCCAGCACTCCCCTTGCTCTGAACTCAAGGCCCAAGTACAGTAGGGCCTGCTGGAAATCCCATATGGCTTTAAAGCATCCCCATGTGCAAGGCATGGCTCTGCACCAGGCAGAGCTCTCTTCCTGGGGCTCTGCTCAGACATCTGTGCTTTAAACAGCAGGGGGAAAAGTGCAAAACCCTGATTTATGCCATTCACAGGCTGGCATTGGGAACTGGTAGGAAGTCTTTGGGTGCAGAAATTCCTGTTTCTCATCTGTTTTTTATCCACTTTACTCAGACGGTACCAGGTTGAAACGGCAGAGGTGCAAACAGAGATGTCGAGGGGCTGCAGTGGGTTTTGAAGCCTTTGCTTTTGGAGAATCACAGAACAGTTTGGGTGGGAAGGGACCTCAAAGCTCATCTTATTTCCACTATCCCTGAGTGTTCCAAACCCCATCCAGCCTGGCCTTGGACACTTCCAGAGATCCAGGGGCAGCTACAGCATCTCTGGGCACCCAGTGCAGGGCCTCCCCACCCTTACAGGAAAGAATTTCTTCCCAATATCCCATCCAGCCCTGCCCTCTGGCAGTTTGAAGCCATTCTCCCTTGTCCTGTCACTCCAGGCTCTTGTCCAAAGTCCCCCTTCAGCTCTCTTGGAGCCTCTTTAAGGACTGGAAGGTGCTCTAAAGTCTCCCCTTTCTCTTCTCCAGGCTGTTTTAGCAATTTAAGCTCAGAGACAGAGAGGTTTTGAAGACCCAACTCCCTCTGTTACAAATAAAAATCCTCCTGAGATTTGCCACCAGAGCCCTACTGGGAAGAGGCTGGTGCTGGGCTGGGAGCTGACCACACCAACAAACCCTGCAAGGACTTTTTCTCAATTTATCTCTTTGGGAAAGGGCTAACACCCCTAAAAATAGAGACTTTTGGCCTCTATCTGTTCTGGTGGGACTTGAAGATCTTAGAGAGCTTTTCCACCTTTATGGATTCTATGATTCTGAAGCACACCCAGCGTGGGTGTGAGCTCATCACTGTCCCCAAAGCACACAGGGAGTGTTCACCCCTCTACCTGCAGCTGGAATCTCTCCAGGCCATGGGGAAGAGATCAGCATTACTCTATTTTGGGATGGTTTTTTTTGCCAAGGTTGCTGCCTGGGCTGTCCACAGCCGAGCTGAGACTGGCACTGCCACAGTTATTCCTGGCACAGCTCTGGCTGCTGTCCCAGGACAAGATGAGAAAATTAACACCAGGTAACCGAGACTGTGAATTTACAGCCCAGCAGCTGCTCCCTGCCCGTGCTTTGAGCACACATTTACCCCACAGAGGATGCCAGGAGCATCCTGATCCATCCTGTGGGGATGGGAATGAGCTGCCAGCAGGGAGGAACAGGGACACAGTGCTGAGACAATCTCCCAACCCCACAGCGCAGGGAGGGCTTGCACAGGGAGTTACGGTGAAACGCTGCACAGAGAGCTCTGCTGGCAAATTCCCTCGGCTCTCAGGGCTGCAGTAGCTGGGCTGGAGGATGCTTTAATGCACTCATCTCACACAGAGCACTTGATGCCTCTTCTCCATTCGAGAGGGGAAGAATCGATAGGAATGTGGGAGGGCAGCAGAGTGGTGCTGCTGCATGGAGTGTCTGAGGTGGGCAGCACCACTCTGCGAGCAGCCTTCCTCCAGCTGGGCTCCTCTTTTGCAATTCCAGTGCCTTGTTTGTCAGTAATTTATATTGACAGAGTCTTTCAAAACACTTTAGGCTTGTTTACAACGTTGAGCAAGAACATTTTGTCTCATGTCCTTTCCATTCTTAAAGACGAGCCTCTCGTCTGTCCATGCCCCTCTCCCCTGTGCCGCTCCAGAGCTGCTCCCTCGCTCTCTGCAAATCTGATGGGCTGGAAAAGAACCTGCATATCTACTTGATGGGATGCTCTTTCCTCTCTAATTGCTAATTAGGTTTTCCAATCAGGGGCAAAGCACTTTTTCCATGGCACAAACCTCCCTGTTCACTCTCAGGTATTGTGGCTGCTCATGGAGTTGGTTGTGAAGTGCTGGGAACAAATGTGACACAAACCTGCAATGAGAAATGGGCACATTTGGGACCTGCTCCAGCACTCAGTGGCATCATCTGAGCTGGAACTACAGGATACCTCCTACCATGTCTGCTGTTTTCTCTTCAAGCACTGAGCCCACAGGAGCAAGTCCATCCCTCTCCTCTCCATCCCTCCTGCTTTCTGCAGCTTTTTGCAATGTGGCTCATCTGGATGCCGTGGTTGTCCCTTTTTCCCTGCACATCATCCTAAGAGAACTGAGAAAACAATTCTTTTGTGGAGCCCATCCCACTAGCAATGACAAGTTTAAAACCTTTTTAAAGTCTCCTTCAGCCTTGCAGGCAGAGGTTTTTTGAGGAAAATGAACTAAAATATTTGGACTCTCCAGGAAGACAAATCCCCTCTGGAAAAGCAGCTGCTCCTGGGGCTGGCAAGGCAAGTGCTGGCCAAGCCTGGCAGCCCTGCCCCAGCCAGCTTTAATGAAGCCAGCTCAGGGGGAGAGCAGGGAACAGAATGATCCTGGGAGCAGAGAGACCACTGGATTGTCTGGCAGTCCCTGTGCTCAGCCTGCACTGCCCTGCTCCCTCTGCCTGTGCCCTGTTCCAGCCAGGATAAAGCCTGGACACGTTTGACTACCCAAGCCACAATAATCCCCTCTTTTTGCACTTACCTAAGGAGGCCAGAGTGGCCAATTATTTGAGAGTCTGCTGTTTAACGTGCTCTAAGCCTTGATTAAGACTTTTCATCTTCCAGCCAGAGATCAAAGTGAAACCTTGAGTTTTGCAGTGCTGCACCATGGGTTGGGGCTGCTCTCGCTGCTTCCTTGTGATTATGGAGCTGTCAGGATGGCAGAGCAGCAGGGAGGGAGTGCCATGTCCCAGTGGGCAGAGGAGCAGGATTAAGGACATTTCACCAGCCTCCATCCTCCTTTTTTCTATCCTTCCTTCCTACCCTGCTCTGAGAGGTTGCCCGGAGGGATGAGCAGACCCACTAACCCTGTTAACATTGAGCAGCATTTCCAGGAGGGGATACATTTATTGAGCTCAGGAATAAAGCACTGAACAGGGCTTTGGCTTTCTAATCCTGGCCTTTGGCATGGCTTTTAGACACTTGGTGCAGTCAGGAGCCTTATACCAAAATCAGTAAAGCAATGGAGCTCTTGGCAAGGTGGAGTTCTGGCCTTGGTCTGGTTTTCCCCAGACATGAAGGTCCCATTCTCCTCCCTGGAGCAATCACAGCAGCATTCTCCCAAAAATATCCCTTTCCTACCTCCTTACAGAGATGGACTCACCTGGAGGGACAGCTAAGAACCATTTCCAGGACTATTTATGGCTGTGTCCCCATTAATTTCTCTACAGGGCTAATCAACCATAACGCTGCTGGGAGACTCATTTACATACAATAAGAGGGGGAAAACGGGGTGTGAGGCTGGAGGAGGCTCCCCCACACACAACATCTGGCTGATGAGAGAGCCTGTCAGGAGCTGCCTGCGTGCTGGATGCTCCCTGCCACGATAACTGCTCGGAGTGGATGAGCTCTCTGTCAACAACTTAATAATCCTCGCTGCAGTGTCAGCCAACACTCCTGCAATGAAGGGCTGATAACGAGGGGGTTGGAGCGGGGAAAACGGGCTGTTTTGTCAGCACAACGCTCCTGTCATCAAAAAGGCTCTGCAAAAGTTTGCTGGATCCTTCGGAGCTCGCCCGGGATGATTGGCCAGCCCCGTTCCTCCCATGGCCTTTCTGCACTGACAGCAGCAGTGACAGGAACCCCTGCAGGAAGCAGATGTGGACGAGCCTCCTCCAAACTCAAGGAATTTGCCTGGTTTCCATCCTGAAGCTTTTCTATCTCTTCCCCTGTTTTTTAAACTATCGTTCTTGCGTGCGTACGACTCCAAATTATTCCTTGTGAGCTCAGTCCAGGCAGGAATTCTTCTGCAGTGAGGGATCCTGCAGCTGAGTGGAGAAACCTCCTGAATTGTCCTCAGAACCAGTGGGAGTACAAGCGTGAGGATCCAGGATGTGGAGCACGTCCCCCAGAGCAGCTCCAAGCTCTGCCTCGGGATGGGTGGATACAAAGCTGGGTACCCCTGGAGTGGAAGGGGTGGAGGAAGCTGCTGTCCTTCAGCAATTCCCAGTCCTTCACCCTGGGCTTGTCCCAGTCCCACCACGGACCATGATGGTCCCACCACCCCACTCACGTGCCAGAGCTAGATGAGGTGACCAAGGCCAAGCCCGGATCTGGGGCCTGGCAGGACACCAGCCCACCCTCATTGCACAACAGGAGCCATCCCAGGGGATCCTTCTGGGGAAGAAGAAGGCATTAATGCTTGGGGAGCAAATTCCTCTGGCTGTGGGATTCAGTGCTCTGGAATTCCAGAGCGATAACACGGCAGGAGAATGTTTAAAAAGGCTGCGGATGCAAACAGCAACCCCAGGCTGCAGCCCAAAACTCACAGCTTCGAGCTGCTGTCGCAACCGGGAGTGGAAGGACAGACTCCTGGGGCTTCTCCCCCGGGCTGGAAGGAGCTGCTGCCCACTCCACCGTGTTCCCTGGGCTTTGCAGGAGCCCAGGATCTGGCCCACTGTGTGCAAAATTAGCCTCTCGTTAGCAGTGCCTGCAATCCCTCATTGCAGGGGGAAATGGAAGCAGATGCCAAATTGCCACCTGGAGCTATTTTTTTTTTTTTTTACACAATTGAATTATAATCGGCTGGAGCCAGTGGGAGCTTTCCCTTCATATGAGCTCAGTATGGAAGCACTGGGAGGCTGCTGCTGCACTGGTCCCAAACCCTGGTCCAGCACAACTTCTTCAAACTTCATCATCCCCCAGCTGCAGGAACCACTCTTGCCTCTCATGTCACCATAGAACATAAATAAATATAAAATTAAAAAGTACCTTAAAATAAAATGCAATTTAAAGCTCTTGTTTTATATGTAGGAAAGCACTCCAGATTTAACTTGGAATTTTTTTTCCTCACTATTGCAAAGGAATTCGGAATATTTTCCCAACTCATATCTTAACATTTGAGGACCTCGAAGAATTTTCCCTGGAGTACATGAAAATGTTCAAAGTGGCATCAACATGGCCTTCCAGGGAACTCCAGCCCCTCTGGCATGGATTCATAATAAATAACGAAATTATTTGGGCTGGAAGGGACCTAAAAGATCATCTTATTCTAACCCCCACAGACCTCCTGACCATGAAACATGCCCTGGGTCTCTTACAGCTTTGTTCAAGCAGTGATGCAGTTTGGATCAGCTAAAAACCAGCCTGATTGTGTCTGTATATGATGCAATCTCATTTTTGACTGCAGAGAGATACATTCTGTCACTTTTTGCTGGGAAGTTTTTGAGGTGTTTAAGACAGAAAACATTTGTGGGCAGATTTTGAAATGTACGCCCACAAAACCCAAACTCTGTGAAACTTTCTATTTGTGGGGAACACACTGTAGTTAATTCTTTTTTGCTTGTGTAAATTCTTGGTTTTATGGAGAACAGTCCTGGGATACTGATTTGAAACAGAATTTATATATATATATAAATGACTCTACAGCTTCCATCTCGTTGAGTAAATTCCCCATAAATCCATACCCAGTCATGCACTCAGTCAGAACATTCTGCTAGAGCAGCATGGAAAACAAAAGTCACTTTTGCCTGGCTCAGAAAGAGAAACCTTGAGGACTGCCAACATCTGCTTTCATCCTGCTGATTCTTCTGGAAGTGCTGAGGAGAGTGGGGGAAAGGCTGGGAGGATGAGGGTGTGATGTGGGAGCAATCCCAGCCGTGGACCCCATGAAAAACCATGATCAGCTCTCAAAGTAATTCAAGTTTATCCTCAGTGAGACTGAGTCATCCTCCCAGGGCAATATCCGTGGTCATCCCATGGATCAGGGCTGTCAGACCAGGGGCAGGGTCAGGCAGTGCCAAGAAATGGCACCAGCAGGATTTTAGAAGCTCCCTAGCACAAATGGGTGAAGGATGGCAGCAATAATAATCCCAATTTCCTGATTTAATCTGGCTTCACCACAGGCACGCCCCAGCTCTGTGTCACAGCTGGGTTTCTCAGCACGGTGGTTTCTGCCCTGCTTTCTTCCCTTCTGTCTCCCCATCACAGCCTGGCTGATTTCGTGCTCAGCAGCAGCACTGCTGGTTTAAATGCTGGCAACATTTTCCTTTTGGAACCAAAAAAGTGTCTGCTTTCCCAAGCCAGCCTGGGAAGGTTGGCTTTGCTGGTCCAAGCACAAATATTTCTGGCAGGGCAAGCTCGCTGCAAGTTTGGAGTTGATCTCACTCGTTTCCTCGGCACTAAGGGAATGCAAAGGGATTTGCAGTGAATTCTCCACAGCCTCAATTTTAAAGTGAGGATTGTTTAAGCAGAAGAGAACCGGAGTTCTCAAAAGCTCTGCAAAATCACGAGGAGCTTCTGATGTCACAGAGGCACCAGGAGCTGTTCCATCATTGTCAGGGATGAGCCACTGACACAAAAGGGGTGGCACTGCTGGGCACTGACCCTTTTTACATGGCTTCAACATTTGTGGAGGTTTGGAGTCATTCATTTCCTGAATGGCTCCCTTTGATGGAAAACATGATGTTTTGGGAAAGACAAGCTGGGCATAAAACCCTCCAAGTCTCTATCCAGGTGAAGTAACCTCATCTTCACGTCTCACTTTGGGAAAAGCTGTAGGGATTGAGGCATATCCTGGGGGCTGAATGCTTAACTCAATTATACTCCACTGGAAAACCTGATTTGACCCCACACCTCACTTCAAATGTGTCCTTTGACCTCACAGGAGCCAACAGGACTTCTGGACATCGCTTAAACTTTAACTGATTGTTGTATGTGTGGCCAAATCAAAATCCAAACATTCAGCTGCAGTTTTTGGGCCAAAAGGAGCCCAAGCCCTGCTTTTGACATCAGATCTTTTCACCAGCACTGGCAGTTTGTAGAGCTCCAAGCACTTTGCAAAGACTTAAGCATTGATGCAGACTTTTCATGGGAGAGGAAAATGAGCTGCAAAAGGTCACCTGGAATGGTCTTGGCAGACAAGAAGGTTTAGCAGGTTTCAGAGTGCAGCTGGTTCTTGGTATTGCTGGCGTGGGGTCTTACTTGTGTCCAAATATCTCTTAGCTCTTCATGACCACTTAGGTCAACCCTGAATTTTGGGTTGTAGGTCTGAACATCGAATTGAAGAGGCCACAAAACTCTTGGGAACCGGTGGTGGATCTGATGTCATGAGCAAAAGCTGATCCCATTTCTGGGCTGGCATTAACAGCAAGCAGAATCCCAACCCACTGCTTTAGTCCTGAGGTCATGCCAGTCTCAGGTACAGCAGGTGGGAAGGGGACTTAGGAATGTGTTTCACAGGTGTGGGTGGTTGAAGGACCAAAATTTGGGAACTGATGCCGAAACAGGTGGGTGTGTTCTGGAAATTGTCTGCTCTGGATTCCCATGAAGAGATGCCACGCTCTGGAGGGTGTTCCTGCAGGCTGGCACTGACCTGAGCCAGCCTTGGATGTGGCTGTGCTTGTGCTCCTGCTCTGTGCAGGCAGGTGGAGGTGGAAATGTCCTGCACAGCAGGAGATGGAGGTGGCAGGGCTGAGAAGGGCCTCAACACAGACTCGGTGTGAGCGAGGAGGACACAATCTTGCACCAAACTGGCCTGCAAAGGCACAGAAAACAGGAATAGAAACACATCCCCTGACTCAGGATGTGTCTGTGGGCTAAAGCTGCCAAGCTGCAGTGCCTGGGCTCAGTCTCTGAGTCTGTTGCTGCATTTAGAGGAGAAAAAGCCTTTGACAGCAGCAGGTGGGAGATGTTTCTCCATTCACCACCGTTTGTTGTGATGTTCCTGTACAGTCTCCCTGTGGGAGCTCTGTCTTGGCATTTTGGCCACAAACATAATGAAAAATAACACTAATGAGGGCTTTTATGGTATATCCATGGCTGTCCAAACCCGTGTGCCAGATCTCCTCATTTCCTCAAGGGTCTTGAGGCATTTTGTGCTCGTCTTCATCCTCTGCTTTTTCTGGAGTCTCTGGACATTTCAGTTATAATTACAGTACTGCTTAAAAGGCCTTCTGGCCTCCTCAGTTATGAATAAACCTGACCCTCTGGGAAGACTAAGTCCAGAATTTCAGGAGAAGGTCTTGAGGACAAGAGCTTGGAAAAAAGAATAAAACCTCTCTGTCCCATGGGAAATGCTGAAGCAGGGCAATCTCAAGCCATGATAAAATTCACAGTCCTGGGAATTCTTTCCCTGAAGGGAAAAATTCAACATTTCCTTTGCTTCAGTCTGATCAAAATGTCTTGTTGTGACACGGCACAGCAGCCTGGGACCACGACAGTCACATCAATATGCTTCCAAGCCATCTAAGGGACTGTGATCTTTTCCAGCTCCAAATTGAGCTGGAGTTAGTCCTTCCCCACATTTTGTTTCCATAGGGAGCAGCCTGGCCGTGCAGGATTTTTGATCAGCAGTTCCAGCTCCAGCAGCATCCCCAGGAACGCTTCTCACCCCGTTACCTGTGTCCTCACAGTCAGCCTCTCCTCACATCCAAATTACAGAGAGCTGGGGGTTTTCTTACCCTCAGATCCCCTGCTCATTGCTCCTGGGAGGATTTTGGTCTTTGTGAAGCAAACCTGTTCTGCTTGCCCAGCCTTCCTCAGCCCTGTTACAAAGAGCCATTGTGGGCACTGCCTGTCCCAAACCTCACCCTCCCAGCTCTCATCAGCCTGGGAAGAGGCACCTCTTGCCCACTTAGCCAGGAGATAAAAGCTGATTTGTGTGGAGTGGCAGGGAAGCATCGCATGTGCCCTTGCCAGGTTTTGTGGTACCGCTCCTGGCTGGGCAGGGAAGTTTCCAGAGCTCCCTGGGATGGAGGACGCTGCAGAGAGGGGAGCTCTGCTCTCCTCTCCCCAAAGCTGCTGCCTTGCAAGGGGGATCAGGGTGAGGGACGGTGATCTCAGGGGTGAGGCCAGCCCCCCTCGGGGGATCAGGAGATCCAGAGGAAAACATTCCTCCTCCCTGCCTTGCCTTGCCTCACCTGGGCATGAAATGCAAGGACCCCTCCCCTCCTTCCCTCCCTCCTAGCTCTGTTTGTGTTTTGGATGTTTTGACTCCCCCAGCCCCCCTTGGCTGTTTTCCCCACACTGTGATGGTGTAAGTGGGTTCACAAACATCCCCTCCAGCTGGGCAAGCCCCAGCAGCTCCACACTCCTGATTTGTCTGGGAGCTTTGGCTGCGGGGTGGGTATGGGCATCACAGAGACAAAAAATGCAGTGGGGGCTGCTCCAGGTGGGTCCTTTCTTATCGGGGATCAGCACCTCAGTCTGAATACAGCAGGGAAAACCAAGTTGGTGTATGGCTCAAAGAGTCTTTCTACATTCTCTCCAGAGTGGCTTTTGGTGCCTGTACCTGCCTAGTGTGAGCCTCCCACCTGTTAAATTGACCAGTTACACCAGTTCCTCGGTCACTTTGGGACTGGAGGGGACCAGATGTTGGATCCAGGTTCATTTTCTGTCTTCTGTGCCTTTCTCCTTCCACAAGAGGAGGAAGGTACCAAGGTTGGGTACCAAAATCACTGAGAGCTCTGGCTGGTGTCACAGGGGACGGGTTGGTCAGGGTGAATTTGTCACTGGGGACACAGGATTTGCGTGCCAGGGGACAGCAGCTTTCATCTCTGGCATCTCAGCTGCCTCCTCCAGGCCCTGCCATCAGCTGGGGGCACTGGGGAAGGAAGGAAAACCAAGAAAGCTCAAGCCCAGGCACTCACGCATCACTGGACAAGTCACATCTGGCTGATGGGGACAGCGGGGGCCCAGCCTCTCCTGGGTGACACGAGGCCACTTCCAGCAGAGCTGGGCCAGCCCTCGCTCTCTGCTCCAGTTTTACAGGAGCTGCCCGACAGAAATACACAGAAATACACCCTTCCAGGGGGCATCCAGCAGATGCTGTGCTCCTGAGGGATTGCTGCACGCCTGCAGTGCTGCCGTGGCGCCGGGGGTTCCGAGGGTAAGCGACTCCAACCAGCCGAGCAGAGCAATAACCCTGCAGGAAGGAGTGCAGTGCTGCACTCCTGCTGCACCAGCGCAGAGCTCAGAGTGAAGAGGACAGGAGGGATGGCAGGGAGGACCTTTCCAGGATCCCAAATCCTGTTTGCAAATCGCTGTAATCTCCCCTGTGGGGAGCCTGGCCCGGCCTGGTCTGGGTGCTGAGCAAAGGAGCACATTCAAGCAAGAAATAAATTGAAATTGGGTACAAGAGGAGTACGTGGAGGAGGAGATGAAGAGCTTGTGGTGGGTGGGAAGCCTCGAAAGTCACACTGAGCAGTCGGGGCTGTGTGGGGGCTGATGCACAGCAAGCTGGGCTTGTTGGTGGTGCCTCAGCCCTGCCTTGACCACAGCCACAGGTCCTGGCTTGAAGCCAGGGCTGGTTTGAGCCAGAAAAGAGTTTCTGCTTGCAAAATACCCAGCGGAGACACCCAAGAGGGAAGTTGGAGCAGCCTTGCAGCCAGCCCTGAGCACTGGGGAGTTTCTCAGGGCACTGCCCATGGCCAGCACGTGAAATCCTTTCTCACCCTGGCTTTGTAATTGTGTCCTTTGTGGACATTCATCCCTTTTGATCTTCTGGCTGCTTAAAGGTCTCCACAGTGCCCGTGTTCTTTGCACACTGACAGCGTAGCACTGGACTTCACCCCCAGGATGCTGCTGCCAGCACAGGGACAAACCTGGGCTTGTGCAAACAGCCAGAGGCACAGACCTTGCCATGTCCCTTCCTGTGCTGCCACTGTCCAGGCTGTCCCTGGGCTGCTCACCCCCAACCTGCCCAATGCCATCCATGGCATCACCATGGCCAGAGAAGGGGTGTGGGAACACATCACCAGGCTGTGGGAAATAATTGGATTGTGGCTAATGTGGAACAGTCCCTGGAATTGTTTCCTGATGTTGAGTTGCTCCTGGCTGGGTTCAGAGGGAGAGAAAGCTCCAAGGTTGGTGGGAGATCTGGAGCTCATCTCAAAAGGGCGACACTGAGTTCTTTTGTTCAAGAAATTGAAGGTAGCTCTCATGCCCTCAGTCCTGTGTTATTTTGCCATGGAGAGCTGGAGCAAACTTCTTCCAGTCCTGACTGGGTGGAAACAAAAATAATAAATGGCAATGTGGGTCCTCAAAATAAACAGCATACATGTGCTGCCATAGTGGAGGGAGCATGTGTCTCTGATTTACATGCAGTCTGGGAAGTGCCACATCCGCCTTATGTTTGGAATATTTCAGCTCTCCAAGGCCTGAATTTAACCCCTGCCCTCTCCTCTCCCAGCACAACCTGCAGCATCTCTGCTGTTCTTACTGTTGGAGTGAGCTCTCAAGAAGAGCTCCATGCTGGAGGGAGCACAATGAGGCTGACAGAGTTTGTGCAGGTCTCGTCACGTTGTCCAGGCATGTCACGACAGAGCTCCAAGGGAAGAGAAACCACAGGAGCCAGGAAAGATTTTCAAACCATCCCTGCCCTGCTCTGAGCTCTCCGGGTCGCTGAATTTAAGGGCTGCTCCCACACACCAGGAGACCTCGCTGTTTGTTGGGTAAACCAGGGGAGCAGCCATGTGTAGACATGATTTAAGAGCCATTCCTTCTTCCAGCCTGCAGCAGAACCCCTGGATAGTGGGACACTGAAGGCTATAGCCCAGGAGGGGGAAGTAAAGGCAGATATTGTTCTGAGCTTTTCCTCTGCGTGCTTCCAGAAAGGGCTTTGGCCTGGAAAAGGATGTCAGGACAGGAAGGATATTGAGTTGGCCTCAGCTCTCACACAAACAGCTGAAGTGACCTTTCTCTAGCAAAACACCAACTCTTGCAGGACGGATTTGTTCTGAAGGGTGTCAGCTCTGGAAGAGCGAGGCATTCCATAGGCAGGGGATGGATAGATAAATAGAGAGTACCCAGATAAACAGGTTAGTTGGTTGGTTAGTTAGTTGGTTAGTTAATATGGGGGCTACAGAAACAAAGACAGACCAGTGCAGCCATCCCAGGACCTTTAGCTGGCCTCGTTCACAGCACAGATTTTGTAGGTTTGGTGCCTCTGGAAGGGGACTCTGTGTATCTTCACCCCGCTCCTGAGTGTGGCAGTGTTTGCACAGTGTTATTGGCTCACAGCTGCTCCTGCCCTCCTTCCCTTCACGCACAGCTCCCACACGGACGGGGAAACTGAGGCACACAGCAGCAAAGCATCTTCTGAAGGTGGGGAGCAAAGCCAGGCCTGGCAGAGCCAGGGGCCATCCCTCCATCGTCTCCCTGGCTGCTGCCCCGTGCTGCCTTGCCAGTTATGGTCTCTGTCACACTTCTAGGAAGATGTCACCTCCTCTAAAGGGCGTCAGACGCCCACCTTGGGGAGCCTGCGTGGCGTGAGTCACGCAGGAAGAGCTGCGAGGTGGGAGCTGGGCACTTTCCAGGAAAAGCTGGGTTGCAACCACAGAAGCCATTTCCTTGCAGGCTCGAGCCATTTTCCCCCCTGGCAGAAAGAATTGATTTGCACAAGCTGAGCCCTCCTGAGGTGGGGATTTGCTCCATCACGTCCCCTCTGCAGAGCTGCTCCTTTCCCACCCTCTGGGCTGCTCCCAGAAGGAGCTCCTGGCTTGAGGACAGCCACGGGACCATCTCTGCCTTGTGGCTCGTCTCACTCCTCCTGCATCCTGCCTGGATTAACAACCCCTCTCTGCATCACTGAGCTGATTTTTTAGTTGGTTTTAACCTAAACCAGGCGCCATCCACTCGGAAAAATCTCCAGGTCACATCTGGGGACGTTTCCTGCAGGCTGAAATCTCTCTGAGGTGAAAAATCCATGGCTCCAGGCTCTTCCCACCAAAGAACTCTTTGTTTTTTCCGGGCTCTTCCCACCCATTGCTCTAAGTGCAATTTTTGGGGTGTTGTTCCCACTTCTGAATTTATCCCCAGAACATCACAAGATTTGTAGAAAAATGGTGTTGGAAGAAGAGAGTTTGAGGCAGCTCTTGAGGGATGTTGTTGTATTCCCCTGTAGCTGAGATCTGTGGGGGTAGAAATGTTAATTTGGGTAATTCCTCATCTCTTGTGTCCAGGGGAGGTGAAACAAAGTGAATAAACCCAGCCCAATTCTTGGAACAGCATTAGATTGCATTGTTTTTCCTAGCTGGGCCTGTATCCGTAGGCCTTACCCAAGGAACAGTCGTGTTAATCTGAGCTTGGCTGCTGAGACACAACCAAAATTGTCAGAAATACTCTGAAAACACCAAAATCCAAGGAATATTCCCCAGCTGCATCTCCCTGGCCCAGCCCAGCTTTCTGTGAGAGATCCCCTTTGTTCCCAGGCCTCCCGACAGCCGTTGTGTGTGCTCCATAAACATCAAATGGAAGAGACGCTTTTAATGTAATTATAATTTAAGCATAAAATATGTCACTTCTGTAGGATTTTGTTGTCTGGTGCATAATTACTTTATGGCACTATAAAAATATATTGCATTATGATGCCTTGCTGTGCTTTGCTCGAATAATTTATAGCACAGTAATAGTGTGGAACAATATTCCAGACCATTGTATCCAATCTTGCATATAAATAAAACTGTGGAAAATAATGATCTTGGTTAAACGCTCATTTAATTATTTTGCAGGCTTGGCTAAAGGTTTTTATCCCTGTTTCATTCCCACATCCTCACCAGATTATATTCAAACTATCTAGAGGGAGAGCTTTTAAAGCTCACAGAAAATAGAGCTATATATGGAATTTTTTATATATCCTGCCATTTCCAAACAACTGGGGAAAAGAAGCGTTTGCTGCAGGGTGACTGGAATTGCCAAAAATTTCCAAAATTTCTTCCCAAGCAATATGTTGGAAACTTTTTCAGTCCAAGCCCACTGAAACATTTTGGTGGCCTAAAAAAAAAACCCCTTCCTTCTGCTTTTGAGGTTCTCAATATTTTTATGCCCTTGAGACAGAACTTTAGTGACTTTTTGAAGCAAGATGTTGATTCAAAAAACCCAACCCCCTCCTTGCCTTAAAAACAAGGAACTGAAACTTTGTTCTCTCTTCTCAGTATCCCTTCCTGGGTATCTGCTTCGACCACAAGTGGCAAAATATTTCCTACCTGCCCATCCTGATCCCATCCCTGAGCTCCTGCCAGATTATCCTCCCAAGAATCCCATCCTGGATCATTGCCTGTTTTGGGGCCCTCACTCAGATTTACTCAGTGGAGGATGCTGAGCATCCCCAGAGGGTTTAGCTCCCCACAGGAAAGGGTCACCTCCACTAAAACAATTTTATTCATATTTTGATATTATATTTAGCAATCAAACTGTGGGTGGAGTGGGGAGAAATGTCAGGCAGGAGAACTCCAGGCAAAGCAAGACTCTCTGGCAGGGGATAAAATTGAATTTACAGCTCATGAAGGACTGGGAGGACTCACTGGTATTGCAGGGCCTCGCAGGAAGAAAGCACTGATAATTTTCCTTTTAATCTCCATGTTTTCCTCCATGTGTGCAAGTGAAGCCACATGGAGATGCCCTCCCTCACTCATCAGGATCTTCCTCATGTGCTTTCTCCCTTGCCTTCCTCATCCTCTTCCTCCTGGAGCTGGGGCAAGGATCTAAAAATAGTGGTGGGCCCCGTATATGCATCTTCAGCAAAGAGACTCATAAATGCAGCCAGGACTGAAAATCAATTCTTTAAAGCTGAAATCAATAACAATAACTAATATTAATAGTGATTATCCTTTCTTTATTGCACTTTGCAGTTGGAAATGAATTGTTTTTAAGGATTAGCGGCAGCTGAACTCTGTAATGCAATGTAAGACTGAAGATTTACTATGAAAACAGAGCTTATGAGGAAAGAGCCATTACTGCTGATGGAATACACTTTGGAAAAAAACCCTGGCTGCTGCCAAACACAAGGAGCCTCGACCTGCAGTCTGCAGTGGGTTGAGATTCCTGGCAGGAGACAGGGAGTTTTGGGCTCTAACCCCGTCTGGTTTTCTCTGAGTCTGACTTCTTCAGTTCCCAGACATCCCAAATGCGTTTTCATTTTTGAGTATCTTTTATCTGAAACAGCTTCAGACATGCAAAACTTGGTGGGGGGAGAGAGGAGGAAGAAAGGGAAGTGTGTTGAGCCTCTCACACATATATTTATATATTTATCTGAGTCAGCCATACCTATATGAGACAGCAGTGTCTAGAGTGATCTGCTCTGCGTGTCAGACTTTCCAAAAAGCACAGCAGATCAGGTGAGCACTTCAGGAAAGTCTGGTCTCCAGCATCCCCATGGGAGTCCCCCCGTGCTGGAGCACTTCTGCAAACTCCCCACTCTGACAATCTGGTTTCAGGTCTGTGTGAAACTCCTCTCTCAGAGGAAGAGCAGGCACCAGGCTCTATTCTCACATCTCTTCCCCTGCTGTGGGTCAGCCCTAACCCTGCTCCTTCCCCCTGTCTCCTTTCTCTACAACTGATGGATATTTCAGGTGCTGAGAGCAGATTTTGATTTATTTGAATTGCTGTGCCTGAAGAGCAGGAACCCTTTTCATATGTAAGGACCATGGGGCTGGTCATGGTGTTCAAACTATGCTTGACCCTAATTTCTCCTTGGAGAAGGCAATGTCTGCTGTGGTGTTGTAAATGTAGGTGAACTTAATGGGAAGAAATGATGAATGTTTGAATTAATTCAGAAGGTTGAATGATTTCTTTATTATAACTATGCTATAATACATTAATATACTATATAAAAAGGAAGAGACTAAAACTACATAATACTTTTTTAAACTTTATTTCTAACACAACTCGTGACCCTCTCCCGAGAGTCCAGCCACAGGTGGGTTGGATTGGCCATCAGGCTGTAACAATCCTCCCTAGAATTTAATCAAGCACTCACTCTAGGTAAACAATTTTCTAAACACATTCTACATAGGAAAAGCAAGGAGTAGAAATAGAAATTGATTGCTCTTTCATTTTTCTCTGTGCACTTCTATGAAAAACCCTGAGAGAGAGAGAAATGTGCTTGCCACACTGTGAGGCTGTGGAATGGCTGGAGCTGGGTGAGGACATGGGGCTTCACCCAGGCTGTGGGCACTGGGGATGGAGTGTGGCACCTGTCAGGGTGGGAATAACCCATCCACACCATTCCTGTCATCCCAGCCTGGAGAAGATGAAAGAATCCATCCCAGTCTTGAAGGTGGAGGAATCCACCCATCACACTGACACGGATTTTCACAAGGGGATATTTGTGCTTACTGAATTTGGGCCTAAAGTTTTCCTACAACTGCCTGGCATTACCTCAACCACAAAATCCAGAGGGATGGGGTTGAGGATGACACAGAAATTCAGAAAAACACAGTGAATAATTCCTGCCTCTGTTGGAGGTGATGGCAAAGCTCCCGTGTTGCTCAGGTACAGTGGGATTTTCCCACTTGGGCTGGCACCTCCTCCTCCAGAAGCTCCTGGAGCTTTGATTTGGGGTTGTTTACTCACTTTTCTTTGAACACTGTAAAGTTTTTTTACTCTGAGCTCCATGGGCAGAGCGAAAGCCTTTTGCAAACAGCCACAGGTCAGCTGGCCTGAGCACCTGATCCTGTGGAGTTATTGATCTCTGGTGAAGGGGATGGACAATTTTCACCTGGCAAGGCTCTTTTGTTTTTATTTTAAAACCAGCCTTTTCTCCAGAAATAAAATTGGACTCTTACCTCCATTTTTCTCTGCTGTTTCAGTTTGTGGTTGCCTTCCAATTTTAGAAAGGTTTTCTTTAGATTTGGCCAAATGATTTTGAGTTTCAATCAGAAAATAGACCACAGTGGTCATCTCATTCTGGAAACTGGAGCAATAACCACATCCAAAATGAAGGTAAATGTGGGGAGGCCCTGTGGTTGTCCAGAGCACCTGTGGCTGCCCCTGGATGCCTGGAAATGTCCAAGGCCAGGTTGGGTAGGGCTCGGAACAACCTGGGATAGTGGGAAGTGTCCCTGCCCCTGGCAGGGGGTTGGAATGAGATTTTCAGGTCCCTTCCAACCCAAACCAGTCTGGGATTCTATGAACATGGGTAGCTCAACATTTTCCCTAAAAATTGTTATTCTTTCACTTCCCTCAACTCTCTCTCCTTTCCAGTGAGTTCCTTCAGGTACCTCAGAACAGAAGCACTGGGAGCTTCCCCTGTTGGGTTGAGCAGCTCAAGCTTCCTTCCCTCAGTGCCATCCTGCAAGGATTTATTGGTGTTTCACTGCTCCTGGCATGTGTTGTGCAGATGTCTCCAGACTGGCTCAGCTTTGAACTTGCTCAAACAATTTGATTTTTTTTTTTCACTGGTGCATTATTGCTAATTTCCTCCGACTCATCCTCCGAGGGCGGGAGTCTGGAAAACATCTTCTTTTCCCCAGCTTAGAGTAAAAAACCCTCCTGGGGTTTTGGCAAAGCGGGATGGTGGCTGTACTGACCACCTCACAAAAGACCTAAAAAATGGTGGCCTGTGCAGATGGCAGCAGCAGCAAGGCTGGAGGTTCATTATTTTTGAGGGAACAGCGAGTCCAGCTGGGAGGAAAGACTTATTCCTGCTGGGATGGGTAATAAAGCAGGAGGATATGCTGAGCAGTGCAGCTGGGGCTGTCCCCTTCCAGCGTGGCATCTGCTGGGTACCAGCATCATACTTTCCCCATGAGTGTGTGGCACAGCAGCACATGAGTCATGATGAAAGACATGGTAAACTGTCTTCCAGCACATGCTGGACCAGGTATTTTACAGATCTCAAACCCATGGACCATCTCACTCCTGACTGGCAGAGTGGGATTTACAAGCAGGAGCCACAACTAGAGATTTTTAACCCAGGATCTTTAAACTCCTGCACACTGAGGGTGTCAATCCTCCTACAGATGGAACCTTCTGAGATCTGGGATGCAGAGCAGGAAGCAACAACCCCAGGTTTCAGAAAGGAAGTGGTTGGTGATTTATTTTTTTCACAGATCTGGGGTTTCCTCCTCTGCTTCCAGCTACCTGCTCACTTGGCTGCTGTGCCCTGCTGTCCCTGGAGCCAGGAGAAGCAGGGAACAAGACACGAAGACAGAGAGAAACAAGGGAAAAAATGAAATAACACGGGGATTGATCCGTGCAAAGGTTAAGAAGCTGAACTTACTTAACTCCTGTTCGTTTATTTATTGTCCCCGAGTTATATTTGGGGCTGAGACTGAGCAGATTAGTGCGGGATTGCTGGGTAGATTTAGAGCTGCAGCCTTTTTCTGGCTCAGGATGCACGGGGCCATGTGTCCCTGTGCGTGCACATGTGTGCCTTGCTCCCCCTTCTCACCCAGCCATCCCTTCCCACTCCTCTGCTGGATAAATGTGAGCACTCATCTGCACAGTCTGGGGCAGAAAAGGGGAAAAATCACCTCGCTTATCAGCTCAGGAGCTAAATTTATGCAGGGTACAACACACGCTCTTTATTATACCATGAAAGCAGCAGGTAATTCCTCTGTCCTCAGGAACAGGGCTGCTGGCTGCAGTAAAAATATATATACATATATATATATATATATATATAAAATGTCCCTTCCCATGACATGTGCATCATGGGGATGTGTTGTAAATGCAGGTGAACCTGGTGGGAAGAAATGCTGATGTCTGACTCCAGTTCAGAAGGTTGAATGATTTCTTTATTATAACTATATTATAATACATTCATATACTATTTAAAGGACATACTAAAACTACATACCTACTTTTGTAACTTCTATATATAATTTACTAACAACTCCTGACCCTCTCTGAGAGCCCAGCCCCAGGTGGGTTGGATTGGCCATCAGGCTCAAACAATCCTCACCAGAATCCAATCAAGCAATCACCTCGGGTAAACAATTCTCCAAACACATTCCACATGGGAAAAACAAGGAGGAGAAATAGAAATGGTTTTCTCTTTCTTCTCTCTGTGCTCCTCTATGAAAAAAATCCTGAGAGGGAGAAGAATGTGCCTGGCACAGGGATGGATGGGAGCAGGAGCTGGGGATGACTCGGGAGCTGTGGCCTTGCTGCTGCCCGGCACTCTCGGGAGCACAGGAGAGGACAGGCTGGTGGCAGAGGGCCCAGCAGAGAGCCAAGGTCCCTTCCAAGCCTGGCTGCAGGCTGGTGGTGCTCCCCAGCTTCCTCTGCTGCCCCTGTGGGCTGGGTTCAGAGGCTGATTTTGGGGTGGCTCTTGCAGACCCACCCAAAGATTGGGGTCCAACCCTGTCCGTGCCCCGTCAGGCAGCAGGAGCAGAGCCCAGGATGGGGCTGGCAGCAGAAGTTCTGAGCAGGCTGGATGTGGTGGATGGGAAGTGAGGTGCCTTAGTCACATGGCTTGGCTAATATCTCCTATTACATCAGTTTCTTTTCTTTCTCTGTCTCTGTAAAAGAGCCACAAAAAACAATGAGTAATTTCTCTGCGGAATATTCATCTTTAAAAAGCCAGGCCCAGGGCTCCAGCGCTTCCAGCATGTTTTTTTCTCCCTTTGACTTTGAGAGTGTGTCTGGCCTGCAAACCCAGCTGGGAAAAGCTCTAATATGGGAAGGGAAGAGAGCAGGAGAACTGGGATGAGAGTTTTCCCTGAGGATGCCAGGTCTGGAGAGGGTGGAAGAAGGAGAATTTTTAAAAGGCCACACAGAGGAGAGCACTCGTCCTGTTCATGTGACAACCACAATGGGGTCTCACCATTGTCCAGGGCAGCAGACATAAAATCCCAGAATGGTTTGGGTTGGAAGAGACCTTAAAGCTCATCCCATTCCACCCCCTCCCACTGTCCCAGGTTGCTCCACGCCCTGTCCAGCCTGGCCTGGGACACTGCCAGGGACAGCCGGAGCTTCTCTGGGCAATAACTTCTCCAAGAGCAGCCCCAAAACTGTGTTTACAGGAATGGAAGCACACCTCAGAGCAGCATAAAGGCAGCAGTGTGAAGGGCTGTGGTTGAATTTCAGCTTGAAAGAAAGTCCAAACCACAGTGCTGAAGCCAAGCATTAAACTCCCTGGAAAAATCTGTTTGCCTTCTCCTAGCACGGTGCCACCAGCTTTACTGCAAACACAGAGGGAGAATGACTTTTTATGGGTACAACAAAAGCTACCAGCCGTTTATTTTATTTATGGAAGGGATGGATAATTGGCAGGTGGCTGTCTGAAGGAGATGAAGCCCTCCAGCTAAACACTGAAGCTCCAGCAAGGCTGCAAACAGCAGAGAAATGGCTCCAGAGGTGACAGAATTGTTACTTTTAAGGCTGTAAGATATATAAGAGAACAGGGCTGATCTGCACTTCAGAACAATCCTACCTGAGCAGCAAAATGAATAAAACTGGTGATTTCACACCTGTGTCTGCAGCACCTTCCACTGAGCTTCAATTAATGAGTGCTGCTGCCTCTTAAAGGGTCTTGCAAGCCCAGAGGATCCAGGTGCTCATTTTTAGGGCTTGAAGGCAGCCCTTGCTTGCACAGGAGTGGGAAGAGGGGCAGCCCTGGGCTGTCCAGAGATTCTGGTGGTGATCCTGTCCATGGTGGTGTTTGTCCTTCAGCAAAGCAAACTTTCCCAAATCACAGAGCAGCCTGAGTTGGAAGGGATCTACAAGGAGCATCAAAGTCCAGTTTTGTGGTTGCTGGGGAGGCAAACAAAAAGAGGGACATCTTTTCTGGGACCTATGTGCTGGTCTGGGTGCTTCTCTCATGTCCCACAAGTTGCAGATATCAACTTTTGCTTTTTTGGGATTTTTTTTTTATTTTTAAATATTTTTCCTCTTTTGGAACCATCCTGCCTAGGACTTTGAAGCCAACAAATCTCTTGCAGGCCTGGCCCTCGCTCCTCTGGATGGATCTGTGCCTATTTCTGGGATATTCAGCACTATCTGCTCCTGACTGTTATGAACAAAATCAGAAATTTAAACATTAACCTCTGCCCATGACACCACCACAACCATTTTCTACTCCTTTCTCACAGCAGAGATTTCCTTGTGTTTCTTAATTTACCTCCAACTTTTTTTTCTTTTTTTCTTTTTTTTTTTTTTTTTTGGTTTTTTTTTTTTTTTACTCCTGTTTCCTCAAGTTTCCCCCCCTCAGGGCAGGGGAACATTTACGATGTAGAATTACCGAGGCTGTTCCCTCTCTGGTGATTCAGTGTCAGGCTGGGAGCGAGGGAACCAGAGCCTGTTTCCCAGATCCCTCAGCTTTTCCCACCTCCACACAGCTCTGCAGCAAATCAAAGTGCAACAAAACAGCTTTGCATCATTTCTTCGAGGAGTCCTGGGCCCTGTATGTTATCTCCAGGGCAGGGTATGTGCTCTAATAAAAGATGGCTTTATTGCCAGCTGCAACAAAGCCAAGGATTCAGGCACATATTGCCTGGTGGGTTCATTGTAAACTCCCTTTTATGACCCTTCCAGTTTATTGCTAATAGAGATTTACAGTGGGAAGAAGGGGCTGTTTGCTGTAATTAATACTGTTATTAGCCTGGGTGGGTTCCATACAATGAACGTTTGGTGTTTGCCCTTCGTTACCAGCCCTGGAAATGGTGTGGGGACAGGTTGCAGGGCTGGTGTTACTGGTGTTACTGGTGCCTTGCAGGGCCAAAGTCCTTCTCCATTCAGAGGGAATGTCCACCTCAGCCATCACGAGACACCACCTCAGCTCTCCTCACTGATGGAAAACAGTGATGAAAACACTGATGGAAAAAGTTCCCGTTCCAGCTGATTTTCCCTCCCAAACAATTATTTTTTTTCACATGGAGGGGGGTAAGGGAAGGAGGTGGATTCTTTCCAGTAGTTTCAGGGATTCATGGACATGCAGAAGTCACCAACCTCCCCATGGTCCCTTTTTGATGGGGTTTGCTTTAATCACTCAAGCAACAGGAACATCAGACACAGTGCCAAAAATACCCCACACCTGCTTTGTGCTGAGCTGAGGCCATTCACTAAATGCTGGTGTTGCTCCCTGCCCATCTCCAGCTTTGGGAAATCTGAGCCAAACTCCAGTGCTGTCACCACTGGAAGTGGCTCTGTTAATATCAACCTGCTTTCTATCACTCACTGTTCCACTGGAAACAAGGCAAATTTCATGTGGTTGCAGCTTTTTGCAGTGAATGCCTCATGTCACTGTGCCTGGCAATTAAAAAGCCAAGAACCAGGGTGAGAACAGTCCTGCTAATGATTTGCAGTCAGCTCCTTCCAGCCCCGGTTGCCTTTGCAAAGCCAAAATTGTATCAGTCTCCAGAAGCTACGGCAGAAGTTAAACATTAAGTGGTTGGAAACTTCCGTGGTTTCTGACTGATCAGAGGTCAAGGATAAAGTCATTGAGAGCGTCCTTCATCTCAGGGAACTGCCTTCATCATGGCCAAGCCCAGAGACAGACCAGCACCATGAACCCTACCCCACGTGGGTGCTCCTCTGGGCAAGCCCCTCTCATCCTCACAAAAACAGGGAAAATGTTGTTAGCCATGTCCACAAACACAGGAGGGATTTAGGGGATTGACTGCCTGGCCAGGTGGGAGGGAACATCCAGCTCATGATGCTGAAGAACCACCCTGGGCTTTAAAAACTTCCTCCAGGCAGCGATCTCAGTCCTGAGCGTAAATCCAGTATTTTGTGATTATTTGCTCAAATTTCCACTGCAGGAATTTCCTGCGAAAGGATAAAAAAGACAAATGTTGAGGGGTGACAAAATGTGGGGGGAATTCATTGGGAATTGGGTACCAAGCTGCCTTTGGGGGTCTGAGCAAGGACAGGGATCTCTGGGGGAGCCTCACCCAGCGAGGTGTGTGGTGGAGCTCACTGTGTTTTTAGAGAAGGAGCTAAAAGATACCAGGCTCCTTCTCACTACTTCTATTAATATTCAAGCTAATTAACTTCACTGAGAGCTGGAGGAAATTGAATCTCAAGAAGAACCTAAGCTCTGCTTTAGATTTTAAGCCGTTTGGATCTTTTGATTCGAAGCTTGTGCTTTTATTATTATTGTTTTCAAATCTCCTTTTATTTTATTATTTCCCCCCGCAAACACCTGGCTCATTTTAGGGGTGATAGAAGAGTAATAAATGATTCTTATTAATTGGCCATCAGCAGCCAGAGAGCAGCAGGCTCCCAGCTGAACTGAGCACATTTATGGGGGAATTTGAGACAGGCTTGGGGGTCCCAGCAATGTAGGGGGGCTCTTGGATGGGCACTGAGAATTGGGTCAGCCCAAAAGGGTGAGGTAAGGGAGCCTTTGGGAGGTTAAATGAAAAAAGAGGAAGCTTTTACAAGCCAGAGCTTAAAGACGTGCCCTCCCTCTCTGCCGTTTATTAAGTAATAATGAAACACTTTTGTCAAAGCTTAGGCACCAAATTTCTGACACCAGATGAGCACTAAAGCTAATCAGGGGCTGGAAAAATGGGAATATAATTAAGGCTGCTGACAGCCCTGTGTCATTAACCTCCCAGCTCTCAGGTGCCACACTGAACCACAGCTGCAGCAGATTCTGTATTACGGGCAGTTGGTTTCAACTGTGGAAATGAATTTGGCTTTTAATGGCCCTGTGTTGGCTCTGGGGCTGTGGCAGAGGGGAGGGGTGGTGGTCTGAGCTGGGTCCAGCTTGGCTCCCCGTCCTGTTCCTCAGTGGTAAACAACTCAGGCTCTTCTCATCCAGAGAAAATGAGGTTTTTCTGGGTAAAGGTTCAGGCTGGGGCAGTTCTGCTCTGTCCTTGTAATTAATTATTATCATTATTAGCAGCGTGGGTGTCCGCTTTGCCCTAGCGAAGGGATTCCTGCTGTGGATCTGATCCTCTGCAGTAACCCTGCAGGGCTGATACCCAAACCACCTCCCTGCTCTGTGACTCAGTTCCCCACCATATGAGGAGTTGATAATCTCAGGATCTTTGGGGTGAGGTTTAGAATTTGTCAATGCAACCATGTCCATTCCTCTTATAATTATGTCACTGAAGGAGCCTGTGACAGGGTTTTGAATTGCTCCCTTGAATCCATTTAGAGCACAGCTCTGCCATGGGCAGCACTCGTGGTGCAGCGAGGCTTTGCTTAATTTGGCTTTTTTTTAGGGTTATGTAAGTTTTCCTTTTTATTTCCCCCCCATACAGGATTTTATCGCTCTGAAGGTTAAAAAGAGGGAAGCAGCTGTTCCCTCGCCTCAGCAGCACAAACACCTCGAGCCTTCAAAGGAGGTGTTTGGAGAGGAATCAGTGGGACAAGCGGCGAGGGAGCGCTTGGGCTGCTGCCAGAATTACGGCAGCAGCGCGCCTCGAACGGAGCCTCTTATCGGGGCAATCTCGCAGCTCGCTGCAGCCGTTTCGCAAGGCATGTGTCACAGACAGGTACCCTGGGACACGGAAAGGGGAAAAGCATTTGCCTGGGCAGGAAGGCGGCTGTGTCACCGCCGCGAATAGCGCGGACGGCATCCCGTGACCCCGCCGCTCAAAAATGAGATAACACTGCCGAGCAGCCTGGGCACTGCGCTGCCTGCGAGCTCCAGCGCGGGGCGAAGGCTCTCAGCTCTCCCTCGGTGTGAAAAGCACCTTTTGGAGTTAAAGAACGGAATAATCCCGGAGCTGATGGAGCGCGATTTTGCCCTTCGTTCATGCCGCGCTGGCATCTGCCGCCCCGCAGTCTCTAAGTGCGTCTCACACTTCCCCCGCAGCCTTCTCGACTTCTTCTCGGGGTGTAAGACTTCGAGACTCGGACAACAGCAAATCCAGTCAATTATGTTTGCACCCTGTCTGCCTTGAAAGCCCCGGAGTGTGCCTGGTGCGACCACAGCCAAAGGGAGCGCAGGAGCTCCTGATAAATTCCAAACAAAAGCACCATTATCCATATGGGACCTCGTGAGTGCTTCGCATACTCCAGCAATTCCAAGCACTCCCGTGTATGGTTCTAACTCGGTTTTAACTCGATTTCTTTGAGATGCAAATCAGAGGGATTATATTCAGAGGCTGCATCACGAAGTCTTTAATCCAAATGGGCTATAAGATTTATTTAGAAGAGCCAAATGTCTTGTCTGGGACAGAAGCAACTGAGCTGAACTGAAACAGATGGACATAAAGGAAATTAAGCAACCCTAATGGTCTTATCCAGAGTTTGAAAGTATTTGGTTTTCCTAAAGCTCGAGCTCCTGGAAGCACGTGATGAGATGGGAAGCTCAGGTTTCACTTAAAAACAGGCTTTGCAGTTCACTGAGAAAAACAATAACCATGTTTTTATTCCTCCCGTGGACAGAACGAGGGCTGCCTTCCAAATCCTGACTCCTTGGGCTTATGTCATCAGAGGAAAATATATTGAATGGCAGTTTTGGAGTCCTCATTTTTACAGCAATGTTGCCATTCCAGCAGCCTGGATCCAGGATTTTGGGAAAACTGGTGCTGGCAATAGGGATCCCAGGTAGTTTGTCTACTAAAAAGAGAGAAAATCTATCCCTTGGGTCTGCTGAGGTTTTGTCCCTTGAAATGTTCTGCTGCTTTCTGGTGGTGATTTTTAGGTCTCACCTAAGGCTGGGGTTTAACCAGGACACCAGCACTGCCAAGGTCACCTCCAACAGCGCTGGATGCAGCAAACCCAAAGTGCACATCTTGGATGCTGATAAACCACTGGGCTGGAAACCTGGAGAGCTCAGGCTGTCCCCCAGGATCCTGTGTGTCTCCACCTCTGCTGAGGTCAGGAGATTTTTCAGCTGGCAGAAAAGCCTTCCCTGGAATGTTTGGATGTGTTTGGCCCTGGATATTCTGCACAGACAGCAGAACAGATATGAGGATGCGCTCCCTGCCATCCCATCAGGGCATTTCTGGTGGTAAAGATGGTTTCTCTTGGGGTGAAAACTTGGGGTTTGAGTTGGTTCTACCACCTGCAGCTTTTAGGTGCTAAATAGTGGCAAGGCTGACTTCTTTGGGCTTCCTGAGGCTCTTGCACCCAGTGGTCCTTGACATCACAGTGGTCCAGAAGATCCCACAGACAGTCCAAACCAGGGAAATGCTTTGCAGCTGGGACTCCTGATAAAAACTGGGAGAAGATTTTCTACTCTCAACCCAAAGCCATTCCCTGCTTGGCTCTCCCAGGGAAGCATCCAAAGCAGGGACATCTCATGTGTTTGTACATTTGCCATCCTTCAGCCCACTGCGTTTGCAAGTGGATTAAAGAAAAGGTGAGAGAACTGGGGACAGGGGGAGGGAGGGAGTGTGAGAAGGAGCTCATCCATTACCATCCACAATGCAGGAGGTCTTGGCCTCCTGGTTTGAGTGCTTATTCCCCATAAAATACATCTGAGAGAAATCAATGCAAGAGGCATGCCAGAACTTAAATCAAAGCACGAGGAAGCAGCACTTGGAGGATGGAATGACCTTGCAGAGAGCTGTCAAAACTGCGGCCCCAGCCCTGCTGAGCACAGAACCTGCCAGGAAAAAACCCTGGAGTAAGGACTTGAGGCTGGCATGTGCTGCCTTGGCAAGGCTTTCACTCTCATCTCCGCAGTGGAAAGCACATGGGTGAGAGAGGCTGGTTGTGAGCTGCATAAACGGCACAAGGGCAAAGTGCCAGGAGGATCTTGGGGCAGCTGGGAGAGCTGACGTGCTCTGTGCTGCCCCTTTGGGCTCCTCAAGCACCTCAGAGATAACGAGGCAGGGGTGGAAGCCAGCTTGGAGATACAGAAAATGCTCCCCACAACCTTGGCCGTGTGTGACCTCGGTCCCTGGGGTCCTGGTGGAGCATCCAGCTCCACCAGCTCCGTGTCCTGCAGAGGATGGAGGGCTGTGTCCAGCATCCAGGATCCCTCCTGCCTCCCGTGGGGATCAGCCACCTCCCCAGGCAGGTGCCTGACCTTGGTGGCAGGTCACAGCGCCGTGCCACAGACACCATAAATCTGCAAAGGTTCGCTGCAGCCAGGCTCCACCTCTGCAGACTGCAGGGCACATGTTCCCATGCTGGGAAATCTGACCCCTCGGTAGCCTGAGAGACAGGAGAAGCCTGGGTTTGGTGTTTTGAATAAGTGGCTTTTTATCTGAAATCCCTTTGGGAGCATGAGCTCAGTAACCAATGAAATTATATCTGTTGTTTCAAGCAGTGAAGAAAACTTGGCTTGATGTTTATTGAGATTTATGGCTTCCCTTGAGCTTAATTGTCTTTGGGAGCCCTGGATCTTTTTAACGGTTCAGCTAAGTGGTACTAAGAAGGATGGTAATGGTTTGAGCAGTCTGCCCCCTTAGCATATCTCTTCCTCTCACACAATTTGCTGATATTTGGGAAATATAACTGATACCCTCCCCTCCTGAGGTCACAGCTCTTCACTGGTGTGAAACCTCAAGAGGCTAAACCAGGTGTGAAAAGCTCCCAGTGAGTGTTTGCTTGCGGAGGCGCTGACTTCCATCAGCAGGGCTGTGCTTCGGGGAGCAGGGGAGGAGGACAGCTCTGTGCCCCCACTGGGGAGGGTCACCTGGTCCCACTGCTTTGTCACCCCCTCCTGGATGCTGGGATTTGTCTTCCTCGATCTTCCTGATCTCCATCAAGCTGGTGGTTTGGTGTAGGTGCTTCTCTGGTCCTCAGCCATGGTGCCTTTTCCATTCCCTCTGCTGGGGGCTCTGGGCTGACTGCATTTAAGCTGTTCCTACCTAAGCACAGCCCAGCATCATTTCCTGAGCATCCAAGAGCTCATCCACAGGTGACCAGCGGGGTTGGGATCAACCTGTGGAATTGCCATAAGGAGAACGCCCCTTGGTTCTGCTCCTTGCACTGGTTTGAACTGGGAAAGGACCATCTGGGAAGGATTCTCCTGCCCAATGCTCACCTCACAGAGACACAACTCAGTGGTTGGTCCCTCAGGGGGAGCACCCTCAGCTCTGGAGGGCTCTGATGAGGAGCTTGTCGTTGGGAGGGGAACATCACCCTTCACACGTAATTATTCCTCGCCTCGGGAGCTTTTTCTATCCCTTATTGGGGTGACCTTGGTGGTTTGCTGTCTCTCCCCAGCCAACGTGGGCAATGACCTTCACCTCTTTCCTCACCTCCCCAAGATGCTGCGGTCGCTCGGCTGGGGGCTCGTGGCGGTGCTGTCCGGCCGAGCTAATTACAACAGCTCGTTATGGTTCAGCAGGCACCTTCATTAATAAACCTCAGGTTTCAGAGGTGCCTAACTCAGCCATAGGAAAGCACATCTGGCTGGAGCTCTGCAGCGGGTCTAAGCTTTCAGCTCATCTCCCCCTGCCTAAGCGGTTTAGGACGGGCAGTAAACAAAGTCTGTTTTGTTGGGTTTTGCGTGCTTTAAGGCAAAGAAAGCAAACACAGGCTCGCTGTGTTAATCTCCTCTGAGCAGAGCTGGGGCTGACAGCTCCTTCCTGAGTCCTGCCAGTGGGATTTTTATCTCTGCTGTGGCTCAAACAAGGAGCGTGGGGATGTTCTCCCTCCCCTGCGTGTGGTGCTGGCTCGTGGCGCTCGTCAGGGTGTTGTTACTCTGTTGTGGCACCTCTAAATTAAATGAAATTTAGATGATCATGCTGGTTGTGGGGATATCTTGGACTGTGTTCTCTCTCCTAATAACTTTTGGAGCCATGAGCTTCCTGTCTTTTTAGGACAGAGCCCCTAAAGAAGTTTCACTCTGAGGGAGCAGAAGAGCCGTGAGTGAGCCTCACCCTGGTGACATTAACAGTGTGGCCCTTGCAGAGATTAACGATTTAGGCCATGTACAGCTCTGCCCACACATCTTTAAAGCTTGGCTCAGCAGTTGGGATGGGCTCTCCATGGTTTGGAGCTCCTTCTGTGCACCTGGGTGACCAAACCAACCCACAGCCTGTGACACCTCTCAGGGTTGGATGATTTTTCCGTAAGCCAGGCCTGGTGTGTGGGAGGATGAAGAGCCACAGAGGAGGGAAAGATGGGGCTGAACTCCACGGGGGTGTGAGGAGATGAGTGGGGGGATCAAAGGGAGTGGGGAGACAAATCTCCAACCAGCCACACCCATCAATAAAACATCCCCCCTAACAACCACATCCTCCAGAGCTGGAGACAAGTGAAGAAGGCATGGAGTGAGCAGGGACCACCTGAGCATTTCCCAGGTGCTGAGGGTGCTTTCCCACCCTGAGGATTTGAGGAGGAGGTGGCAGCTCTGGCTGGGGGCTGCTGGTGGATTGCCCATGGAGTTTGTGAAAGCCCTGAACAAAGACCACACACGGGAGGCTCAGGAGAGCCATGTGTCTTAGACCTTGAGGGTACGAGGCAAAAATGCCTCTGTGCCTGACTCACCCGCTGTGTGCTAACACTGACTCATAATTACTGATTTCGTTTCAGACAAAAGATTTATCTGCACTGAAACAGATGGAAAATGCTAATGTCACCTGGTAGTGGGAAGAGGAGGCCGGGCTGCTGCCTGGCCCTGTGCAAGGCTTGGGCAGTGCCCGATGGACTGGGACCAGCTTCCCCACCCTGCTTTATGTGTGGCTGGGATGAGTCCCCAGAGCTGGAGAGAGTCTGATCACCCTCATCCCTGCCTAATCTGGAGGGAATTGTGCTTGCAAAAGGTGAGTTTTGCAGCAAGGACCACTTTTCTCAGTCCTAGCTCAGTTTCCCTCAGTTCTGGGGAAATCCTGCTGTTCCAGGAGCTGAGCCTGGCTCTTTTTCCAGGCAGGCAGCTGTGGGGATGAAGATGTCTGGCAGGCAGCAGCGCATTGGCCCTGGCAGTGTGTCTGCACGGTACCTGCACCCCGGCACAATGCGTGCCCGTCACGGCCAGCACGCTCCAAAAGCCTCTCAAAGAAAGACACGAGCAGCCACAACCCCCAGGAGAGGGGTGGATTAACCCCAGAACAGAGGCAGGGCTTCGTCCCAGGGCTGCAAGCTCCCAGTGTGATGGCAGAGCCCACAGACCCCTCAGCTGCTGCCTGATGTTGTCCCAGCAGGGCACGGCTGGATACCCAGGGCTGTGCCACCTTTCCCTGCCCGCTGCTCAGCGCTCCCGGATGCTAAGTGGAAATTTCCCCCTGTGCCAAGTGTTAAATACTTATCAAGCTAATGCAGCGTCTTTGGAGGTGTGTACAAGAGACAACATGTTACCCTAATTAACGAGCAGCTGGGCTTGGCACCGGGCTCTGCTGCAGCTGCTCCCGGCGCCTTTCCCAGGCTCTGCCTCCTCCACGCACAGCCTGCAGCGGGGTCAGCACCTCGCAGGGTCCCCTCTGGCGTTGGAGAGCAGGGTTGTAATTCCCAGCCCGAGGTCTGGAAGGCTGGGAGCTGTTTCTGGGCTGGATTATGTGACTTGGATCAGTGGGGCTGTTCATAGCACCTAGGACAGGGGGATGAGAAGTTTTAGGGTGTGCTGATTTGGAGAATTTTAAGGGGAACCTGCTGCTGGAGGAAGATGAACCAGCAGGTTTGAATGGTGGTTTGTCCCTCCCTGTTGGTGTGTTTGTCCCTCCCTTGGTTGGCTTTTCTGTGGGAATGGGACACGTCTGGTGGGATCAGTTCTGGAAAGAGAGAGGGGCTGGGATGGGTTTGCAAAGCCAGCCTTGGGGACAAGGCTGCAGAGCAGGTATGGGGTGGTGGGAACCATTTGCAGAGTTTCTTATCTGGTTGACTGCATCTTCCCAGGGCCCAGCCCCTTTTATCTGGACCACTATGGATCAGTTCACTTCTTCATCTCCCCACTCAGCCCCGAGCAGAGCTGCTGCAAACCCTCCCCATCCTTTTACATTGCCTTGAGCTCCCTAACTCTCCAACCCCAGAGAAGTCATCTCAGCAGTAGATGTTTGTATCATGACCTACATTGCTATTGGGTTTTAAATATAATTTTTTTCTCCCTCTGCCATATACCAGCTTCCCACATGCAAATTGCTCTGAGTGAACCATTTATCTGGAAAATAAAGGTTATGTTCTCAAAAGGCATTTAGTTCCCTTTCTGAATGATTGAGCGAGTTTTCCGCTGAGAAAACAAAGGTCTTTAGCACAGTCCAAGCCAATGACAAGGAAAAAGGTTCAGGTAAAACCCCTCCATTTATTTAACAGCTTCCCCCTTCTTCCTCATTCATATTTACAAGATAAAAGGGGCTCCATCAACCCATTAAAGTTAAAATATGTGTCCTGTCTTCAAGGAAAGCAAATCCCATCTGGCATCCCTGGAGGAATATAACCTTAACTTCAGCTTAATGCCACATTAGGGTATCTTACAGATTCTGCCTGAGATTTACCTGCCTTAAAGGGAGATTTATTTCTGGAGCAAACAGGCTCACGTGACAAATCTCCTTCCACGAGCAACTTTGCAGAGAAGGTGAATTTTTGACTCGCTGGTTCCCTGCTCTCTGCCCAGTGGTGGAGGGGTGGTGACACTGAGGGATCTCTTGTCCTTGACAGGGGATCCAGTGCAAGGCTCCGTCCCCTGTCTTGGGAGCTGTGGGAAGGATGCTTGGGGGGCTCCAGGTGCTTGCACAGGCCTGGGAAATCAGAGAGATTTCTGCAGCCAATGCTGAACCTCATGTTGAATATACCCAGGTGGCTTCATCACAGATATTAACCAAAAAATGGCTTGGGATGGAAATCATGGCCTCCTCTGGTCTTTCCAAGGGTTTTTGAGGCTGTGGGGTACTGGGGATCAGAGAGCTCTACTGCTTATCCGAGTGGAAATAATTCAGAGTTACCTGGAGGCACGCTTTGGTAGCCATCAGTTCATTATTATTGCTAGCTTTACTGATATTCATAAAAATTATGAAGGCTTTTCTAAATGCCAAATGGATCAGAAATCCTTTTAAGTGTATAATATTCTTTTTAATAGCCATGGGTCTAAAATAAGAGGAGGCCCCTTTACCTACTCCTTGGCTTGCAGTTATAACTCTTTCTCCAGAATTTACTTCTCAGCAAGTACAAAAATATGAGGAGTACCCTGATAAAAGGGTGGATTTTGAACAGATGCTGCTCCTGGGTGAGGGTTTGGGGCCAGGGGATGTCACCAACCTCAGCTCCTCGGGTGTTGATGTGCACACTGCTCAGCCTGAGAATGTGAGGACAAGCCAGCTGCACTTGGGTGCAACCTATATCCTCTCTACTCAACTGGCCTGCCTGACTGGTTTTTTATGATTATTTTTTATTCTGTCTCCAGTTAGGCAATACAGTTGCCTGTTAGAAATATTGCCCTGGGCTGCCAGCTCAGCCGAGGAGAAAAGTGGGTGTGTGTTACCGAGGGAGGATGGGCATCACCCCCTCACCCTCCCTGGGGTGGGCACCTCTCCCCTTCCCCTCTGCCAACCCTTTCAACAGGAGCATCCTTTTGAGGGAATTTTCTTAAGGATCCTTCCTCACCCCTCCCTCTGCAGCTCTACCACACCCTGGAGGTTGTTTGACCGGAGTGGGTGAATTTAAGCTCGTAGTTTGGGATCATTAACCATCAAGGTGCCCCTGGGAAGAAGCAAAAAGTATTTGGGAAAATTTGCTAACAGACTCTAATGACTTAATAATCCCTGTTGGAGAGAGCCTGGCAGGTTATGTGAATGTCAAGTTTCCTTGCTCTGCCCAGAGCTGGCTCCTGGTTATGTAATGGAGGAGTGTCACCTCCAACAAGGGGGAGAAAGGGAAGACAAAGGGAAGCACGGACCCACTTCCACGCTGGGATGAAGAGGGAGCACAGGGATAGGTGCCAGCCTGGAGCCTCATCAGCCTGGGCACAGCTGGGCTTGCAGGGGCCAGAGCAGCTGCCACACTGAGCTCCTGGGATGGCCAGGGATGGATCAGGGTCCACCCAGCATTCCTGGATGTGCCACTTCCAGCAAAAGCATCTGAGAGCCCAGGAGGCACGAGGGGGTGATGCTGGTCATCCCTGCTGTGCTGTGCTGCGGAGGAAGGGAGGGCACAGGGCAGACACACATCCCTCAGAGGGCTCTGACACAGCACCAGCCCTGATCCCTCTGGCAGGTGAGGGCTCTGGTTGTTGCCCCAGCTCGCCAGGTTGTCATTCCTGATATAGCTCCTGATTTGGGGACACAGGACACACAGCTGGTCAGGATTCTGCTCCGTGGTCCTCAGAGGTGGTGACCTGAGGTAGCTCTGAGCATCCATTTCAGCTTACAGCAAGAATTGGACTGGGAATGTGGCTCCTAAAAGCTTTGACTCCTCTCAGGCAAAGCTGGCTGGAGTGGGAATGCTGTCCCATTCTGGGGAGGCTGTCGGGAATGCCTCCATTTGCCTGGCTAAGGCCTGAGCAAGGCACACGGTTGAATCAACATTGTGGGGTCTTTCCTTGAAGAAGAAGGAAATCCAGAGCTGTCGAGGTGTGCCGTGGTTTAAAACATGCTTTGCATTACCTGGCACACCCATGGCACTGGGATGGCCTGTCCTGGAGGCGAAATCCTGCTCGGAAGCTGAACCAAAGCAGGGAGGTGCTGCACCCTGCATCCCGCAGCCGAGACGGGGCGCGGGGGCATCGCCGCCTCCTTCCCCATGGAAGCAAACACTCCCGGGGCTCCCGCTGCTCAAGCTCCAGCTTGCCTGCCATCAATAGTGCTCAAACAAGCCCAATGGCAGACGTAGCTCGGGGCCAAGTCGTGGGGCAGGCGGCACGGCCCGGCCCGGCCCGGCTCCAGCCGGGGCTGCGGGAGGCCCGGGCGGGCGCGTGGGTGCCGCTGGCAGCGCGTGCCAGCCGGGCCCTGCCAGCCGGGCCCTGCCAGCCCGGGGCTTTTCCTCCACACCTGCGGCCACTTTGAACCCCGGCCTTGGCCTGGAGATGCCAGAGATGAGGGGGAAAACGTGGGAGAGCCGTGCAGCCGCTCCCCAGCCCGTGCTTTCTTTGTGCATCCCACGGGAGACGCGCCTCCTCGCAGCAGGGGCATCCCGGGATCTTAACACAGCTGCAGTGCCGGGCTGGATGTTCTGCTCTCTTCTTCTCTCCTTTTATTTTGTCGATTTCCCCACAAGAAATGCGGGGAGGATGCAGAGAGGGGTGCTCCCTGCAAGGCACCCATGCAGAGCACCCAGTTTTCCTGCTGGGAAGCCACTGTGGCTGTGAGGGAGAATGCAGGCAGCTCCGGGAGAGCGTGAAACACGCTCCTCTGAAAAAAAAAAATAAAAAAAGGCAGACAGAAAAAAAAAAAAGAAAAAAGGAAAAGGCTTCTGAAGCTTAGAGCTGGATATTTATACACTTGACATAAAGGATATTTCTGCATTGAAGTAATAAGCGTGACTCAGTAAACCAATGGGGAAAGGGTGTTCCCTTTGCAGCAAAACCTCAAAAGATCAAAGAACTCCATGAACAGTTTAACATTTCGAATGTTAAAGGAATTGGGTTCCCCTCCCTCTCCCCTTCACCCCTCCTTCAAGTTTTGAGAAATAAGTGGTTTGATCTTAGCTGGGAAGGGAATGTTTCAGCAGCTCCGGGGATGTGTGGCGCTGGCTGGGCTGGAGCACCAAGGTCATGGCGTGTGTGTCCAGGACCTGGCTCCCTGCTTGGGGACATCCAGCTCTGCTTGGGACAGGTTCAGGCCTTGGGGCTTCCCATTCCACAGCTGAGCTTATGCTGGTTTATGGAAACTGCCTTTCCCAGATTTCACTGTGTTCTTCCCTTGGCGAAGCAAATCCTGATATTTTTGTGGCTATGTCCAGCAGTGGGGAGATCTTATGGGCTGGTTCCTGGCCTCTGCCAGCAGCCAGCAGCAGGAACTGGTGCTCCAGTGGGAATTCCACGGCGGATATTCACCAGGGAGGGATCCAACCTGGTCTGTGGCTCTCAGACACATGTGATTCCCTGGGATCGATAGGCTGGAGTAATATATTGTGCCGAGATAACAAATCACTTAGCTTATTGGGTCTTAATTAAGCCTCTTTTATCTCCCTGACAGCCACACACCTGGGCTATGGCCCCGGCAATCCGTGGCTGTGGGGACGCCGCGCCGGAGCCGGGGGATTGATGAGGCTCTGCTGGGTGGAATTACCTCATTGTGTCCGTGGCACTCGGGGCCATCCATCTCCTCCTGGCTCCCCCTTTCCCCATCCCACACCCGGAGCCTCGGGGGTGGGATGTGACCAGGGGACATCCCCAGAGGTGGAGGAGCTGGGGGAAGCGCCCTGTTTGGCCTGGTGGGTTATGGATGCAGTTGTTGTGCCCTGACAGCACGAAATGAAGACCTACATCACCATAATGCATTGTCAGGCCGCCGGCTCAGCCTCCCGCCCCGAGATGAATGAACGCAATATCTCCGCCTGCGAGGGGGAAGGAAGGAGGAAGAGAAGGGAAGGAGGCTCTGCTGCTGCCTCTGGGCTCCAGGCAGAGCCGCTGCTCTGTGAGGCTGGAGAAGAAAAGGCATTTTTTATCTGCCAGGTGGAGGCTGATCCCCGCGGAGCCCGTGACAGACACGCTCGCGCTGAACCGACGGCGGCAGCGCTCCTGCGATGAGTTCATCTGGCACTGGAGCAATCTTGCCCCCATTTTGGGCAATTTATTGTGCTGGGGCCAGACAGATCAACCCCAATTTCAGCTCATGTAAGCCAAGGATGGAGGGGAACCATCCATTCCTGGGAGGCCCACGCCACTGGAAGCGTGTGTTCGCGGCAGCAGGAGTCTGAAGCACGGGCTGCGTTCAGTCACTGGAAAGTAGGACAGGTTTTACTCTGAAGTCTGACTGCTGCTGCACTGACTTGGAGTGAAATAATGAGGGCTGGGAGTTGCAGGAGACTCACAGCTGAGCAGCCAGGTTCTGCAGGACCCTCTCTTTCTGCAGCATCACCCTTAGGTGGATTCTTAATTTTCTACCTTGGACTCGACCTCCCTGGCAGGCACAGGGCAGCAGGAGGCATCTCTGCTTTGCACCCTGGCACTGGGGCAGGCTGGTAATGGCATTTCCAACACCAAAACCAGCTGGAAATGACACAGATATTCCCAATATTCAGGTCACACTGTGGTCATAGGTTAATTTTGTGACCATGGGAAAAATTGCTTTGGATTTCTCCCTTTCCCAGCATGTGATGTGCCACTGGAACAGGGAAGTGCTCACAGCACAGTTTAGTGAGCAGGCAGATGATGCCCTTGGTCATATGGATCAGTCCTGGAGTTGGACTTGATGGTCCTTATGGATCCCTTCCAACCTGAGATGCTCTGTGAAACAGCAGTGCCCATATCCAGCCTCTCCTAATAATTTCTGACACTTCCAAGAGTGCAGAGTGCAAGGTACAGGGCAGACATCAGAGGTTTGCAAATAGTCACTTAAAGCAAGAAAAGAAGGTTCTGAGCTGAAGGACAAGGAGCCAATAATTCATCTGAGTGCTAAACAAAGTGCAAAGTACTCACATTACACCAAATCCAACCCAAGGGCAACACCCTCCTCCTGTTCCTGAGTTTTCAAGGCTATTTACAGGTTTTTGGATGGACATGAGAAAGTTGATATAGGAATGGCCAAATCCCACAAGCTGTGGGTAAAACCTTCCCCTGCAGACTGGTTCAGTGATGTTAATAAAGCCATTCACAACGGGGCTTCCCCATGATAGAAGGTTGCTCCTGACCTCTGGCATCAGCAGGGACAGAATCCCCCTCCATGCTGTGGGATGTTGGAGTTTGGGCCCTTCTCAGCTTTTGGCTTCCTCTGCCCCAAAGCTTTATCCAGAGACCAAAGAGCTGCTGTGGGAGGTGTGATGGGCAGGGCTCAGGGGGGGATCAGAGCAGCCCCACCAGCTCAAACTGCAGAATTAGACACTCAAAGTGTCAAATGCCCAAAGTGATGCCCAAAGTGATGCCCAAAGTGATGCCACTGGGCCCAGGACAAACCCCTCACACCATGGCACAGGTATCTCATCTCTGCACACATCTTCCAGCCTTGTGTCACTAATAACTGAGCAACACCTTCAGCTGTCACATCAGGCCACTGTGTCATTTTTTGGCCTCTCCCTCTCCTCCTCACCAAACTCCCCAGCTCTCCCCAAGCACAGAGAGCCCCAACTCTGCTTTTTCTCTTGGCTGGGGCTGTTGCTCTGAGTTTTTTCCCTGAAAGGTTAGGCCAGCCCCGTTCAGAGCCCATCTCCATGGCTGATATACGATGCCCTTGTAATCTCCAGTGACATAAATTTCGCTCCTGTTTGTCTCCCTGTGTCACATCCTTCTTGTGCCGTGTCTGTTATTGTGTCAGGCCTTGCGGTGGTGTTTCAGCATTTTCCCTTGTTTGTCTTCTTCACCTGAGGAACTCCATTATGGGATATAACAGCTTTAATAGCTTGTAAATGGGAGACTGGGGATTTTATGCTTCAAGGAGTACCAGCCATGGCAGCTACTATTCAGGAGTGGCCTTTGCCAGTGTTTAGTACCTAAACTGGCATTTTCATCCAACTTTCTTTCAAAACAAAAAAAAAAAAAGGGGGAAATAGCTTGTTTAAAGTTGTCAATCCTCACCAGACATCAGGTTTGTCCCTGCTGGGATTTGGAGATGGAAGCTGGGACAGACTGGCATGGCTGGGAGCAGATGGTGGCTCCTCTCCACATCCAGCACCAGTGCTGGGTTTGTCCCTGTCACCTGTGCTGATCAGCCTTGAACCAGGTCTTGGGATGTCCAGCTTTGCCACTCTCTTGTCAAAATCCTGCCCTGTGCCTGCTGGAGCTGCAGGCTTGGCTCCTGGAAGTGGCTGTTTGACTTTCCCTCATCAGCAGTGCGCTGCGACCAGGATCTAATTAAGCTGGCTAATCTGAAGGAGGTACTACATCTCCATGGAAAACTGCTTCAGTTTGGCTTCTCTGAATAATAAACAAAGCACTTGGGCAGATGATAGGGTATTTAAGTGTTTACTCTTCAGAGCATTAAGTGCTAAATTTGTTTTTAGCTCCCCTATGAAAAGCCCTTGCAGAGTAAAAGCACACAAGGGTCTCAGTCATCCCTTGCAGTTTTCCTCCACTCCTGCTGTGTCCAGGGCAGAGCCTGGCTCTGCAGCAGCCAGCAGCACCGACCTTTAGGATCACAGGTTTAATCTGCTGGCAAGGAGCAGGGGATAAACCAGAGCCAAACCCCAGATCCATCCATGGGGATGCTGTGTGCAGAGCTGGCCCAGGCACGGGGCTGTCTTCAATTACTCCAAACTGCCATGGCCATCCTCTTCTTTTTTAATCCATTCCATCCATCACTTAGTGTAATAAATTCCCTAAATGGAAAAGATAGAGACAAAACCCTCAGAGTGAGCCAGAGCACAGAGCTCATTTCTCCTGCTTCCTCCTCCTTACTGTGACACGGCTCTTTTGGCAGCTGAGGCTTGGGATGAAGGACCTGGGCAGGATTTGGCCAGGAGAACGTGGAAAGGGGAGGAAAAAGGGCACTGGGATGGCTCTGTGCCCACGTGGGGCTGTGATGGGCTGTGCTGGTCACATCTGGCCACCGCTGCCCAAAGACCACGGCAGGGAGGCCTTGGGGGCTGAGCTCGCTATAGAAAGGGAGCACAAAACCAACAAAACAACTTTCCATTTCTAAAGCTCGAAGGAGTTTGCACCCTGCCATGCCAGGACAAAGGGAGAATTAGCAGCCAGCAAAGAGAAAAACAACACAAAGCCACATCACAGTGTCAAGAAGGCAAAAAGCCTTTTTCCTCCTCGGTGCCCGGGTTGTGGATGCGGAGCCGATGAGGTTCAGCTCTGCAGCACTTTGCATTCATCTGCCTGTGCCTGGGCTCAGCTCTCCCCGCTGCTGCTTCAGCTGTGAATTTTTAAACCAATTTTGACACATCAAAACCGATGCAGGATGACTCAGAAGTTTTCAGACAGAACTTTCTCCTTGCAGCAGGGGAAGGAGGGGGCGCGTGCATATTTAGCAGCAGCCGCCTCCTTTAAATCGACCTTTTTTTTCCTTTCTTTTTTTTTTTTTTTTCTCCAGAAGAATATTATGGTTTAGGCAAATTTGGGATGTGTCTGAACATGCTTCCCGTCCACATCATGGATTCAATTACAACACAACACTTTGCAGATTTCTGTTAAATTTTAACTCGTTTCACATGGGTTGGGTGAACTTTGCCTGACATTTGGAAGCAGGCAACTTGTGTCATCAGGTTACACTCACACTTATCTCTGCAAACATATCCTTGTACCCAGCCCAGCACCAGCACAGCCGTGGATGGCATTAATTGGACCTGAAATGTGCTTTCCTGGGGCGCTTGGCTGCTGCCTGCTCAGGGAGGGCGGGTGTCACCCTGTCCCCGTTCTGCTGACTGTGTGCTTGGGCATGTGTGGGATGCACAGGGGCTGGGCATGGACAGAAACTGTGAGGATGTGGCCTTGCTGGGAGGTTTTGGTGAAGGGCAGAGCCGGAGCCATGAGAAGGGAAAGGCTTTGAGATGATCCTGTTCCCTTCCAGCCTCCAAATTGCAGGGATGCACCATGGCAAAGACACTGGGGTGCAGCTGGTGGCCCCAAAACCTGGGCAATCCCATAGGTCCATGGCAAAGCAGTGGAGAAAGGCCTCTCTCCTGTGCCCAAAGCCAGGCAGGAGCAGCATGGCTGGGTCACTCTTGCAGGATCAACCTGGCCATTCCCTGCTCTCCCCCGCTGCACCGAGCCATGGAAAGGCAGGGCTGAACATCTCCTTTGAGCACGAGGTCTCTGAGATGGCTAAAAGCCCAGGTCTGATCAAAGCCTGGCTGCTCTCCTGGTGCCAGGCATCCTCTGGGGGAAGAAAAGGGAAATATTAAAACCCCAAGATCAGTCAGTGGCTGCTTCTTACTTCAGCTGCAGCAAGTGACCGGCGCTGCTGATCAAAGGCCTCGCCACTGTTGTTTTAAAGGTGACATTAACATTTAAGGAGCTTTTGAAAGCCCTGGCTTGCAATAAAAGGCCAGACACTCAGTCACAGAGCAACTCAAACTGCAAGTTTAATGATAATGAAACAGCCTTTTGTTCTTAAGCTCAAAGAAGAACCACAAACCTATTTATAGTGTTTATAATAAGGGCTGTGAAGCCTTTTACACACAATCCAGCACACCGATACCTGTGAGTTGCCCAGGGATCCTGGGAGTGTGTAGAGAGATTCCGTGCTTCTCCTTGGCTTCCAGGCACAGCTGCCACATTTCCTTCCAGGCAGTGATGCCAGGCTTTGGCCAGCAGTGCTGGGAGGATGCCTCTGCCTGGTTGTGAGCCTCTGCCAAGCCGTGATGCCAGCCTGGGCTCCATGAGTGTGTCCCCAGCCCAGGTGGCGTGGCATGGCACGGTGCAGTTGGCACAGCAAGGCTTGGCATGGCTCCTCATGGCATATTTTAGCAGAGCCCTGCTGCTCATCCCATTCAGGACATGTTCCCACCTGGAGCCCCCTGCACAGCTGTGTTTCGGACCCCATTGGCACATCAGGCACCAAAGCTCTGTTTCACACCAGCTGAAATCACCATTCCTCCCTCTCAGCAGCCCCATCCCGTTGCCTGCACCCACCCAAACTCCCCATGGGTGCTCCCTGGGGCAGAGCAGACCCAGGTGGCCACGGCTGCTGATCCCCTCTGCTCTTGGAGCCAGATCTCCAGAGAACCAGGCACATTTGGCAACGTGCTGCAGGCAACCACGGGGTGCTGGGGGCTCAGTGCTCACAGCCACCAGCCTTCTGCTGCCACCTGGGTTATAAATAGCCTGGAAATGGGATCCGAGCAGATAGGCTGGGTAAGAAAATCCTCCTCTCCCTGCGCTGGGTCTGTTTTGTCTCTCACTGTGAAGCTCTTTGCTTTATGGCTCCCAGCCCTGCTCCAGCTCCTGAGCTTCACCTGGGAGCTCCAGTGTGGGCAGTGGCTGGTACCTTCCCTGCCACATGCCATTGGAAATATCCAGCCAGTTCCCTCATCCTGCAAACTCCTGGAGAGCCTCTGCTCCACTGTACAGGCACGTTTTTATGGCAGTGTGTTACATCAAAGATCTTTTTTTTACGCCCCCTCACCCTGCTAGATGTGGTAAATAGCGCTGGGTTCTGATCACATGCATTCCCTGAGCAGGGAAAGAGCTGGAGAGCCAAGCAGGAGCAGGAGAGGGAGGTTTGCTCTTTTGGCTCCTCAAGGACTCAGGCCTGGCAGGTTCCAGCAGAAGGAAGAGTGGAGGATCAATATCCTGCCATGCTGCCCCAAACCCTTCCTGCCCACAGCGTTGTCCGAGGGGGAATTCCCTCTCCTGCCTGTTGCAGTGGTGAGCCAGGATTATTATTTCTGTTTTCCAGAGGGGTGAGGAGGCACTGCACTCCAAGACCTTGCTCTGTACTCTGCCTCCTGCACCTGGTTGAGAGCTCCCTGAGCTGGGATGCTCCCAGGGCCAGGATGCTCTCAGATCTGAGATGCTCTCAGCATGCTGGTCATTGTCTCAGAGCCCAAGCTGGGAGCCAGGATCTCCCCTTTGGTTTCTGATGGCCGAATAAATTAGCAATGGGAATGTGAAGGGGTGGGGGAGGCAGCAAGGGAGAGCTGGAAGTGACCTGGACCCAGGGAACAGATGCAACTCATAACATTAACAAGGGGTTTTCCCCTCCCCAGAGGCACTGCACTCTTGAGAACGGGGGGTTTTCTATCCCATGGCAACACCAAGCAGGGAAAAAATGGGCCTGGCTTTTATTTCATTTTTTTGTCCTTTACAGGAATCGCAGGCAAACAAAAGCCCTGAACAGATTTATCATTTTTCTTTCTCCCCCACCCCCTCCTTTTCTTTCCTTTTATATTTTTTTAAAATAGGGTTAGAAGAAGATGGATGGTTCCCCAGGCCCAGGGAATGAGCAGATCGAGGCTACCCTGTTGTCTCTGGCATCCCATTAAGCCAAGCTCTGCGAGGAGGCCGCCGTAGGACTTATTAAATTTGCCCCAGCCCAGACCCCAAACCCCATCCCCAGCATGGGGCTGCCCCAGCTCAGCCACCTGAGTCCCACCTCACCTCCCACCTCCAGCACCTCTCCTGCATCCCCCCAGAGCATCCCCAGCCCTGCTCTTGGCCCTCATCAGCCTGGAAAACAGCTCCATCCATTCTTGTCAGCCGAGGCCGATTCGTCACCGCCGGGGTGACAAGTGCTTGTATGGCTCTGGCGGCGTGGCCTGGGCCCCCTGCAGCAAAGCCAAGGGTCCCCCAGGGAAGGGGCTGGGGGCACTTGGGGGGGAGCACGGCCAGCCCCGACCTACCCCTGACCCAGGGGCTGCTGTGGCTGGAGAAACGCAGCGCTGGGGGGGCAGCACAAAGCGGGAAAATAAAGGGAAAAATAAGGGGGTAGAGAGATAATCTGAGCCCTGCCAGCTCTGCACGGGACAAGGTGATGCCGGGCAGGAAGGGAGGATGCTCCTCATCCTCACGGCCATCCTCACCAGCACGGATATTTCCACTTTAATACTTAACAAGGCTGTAAAACCCTTCCGCAGCCGGAGTTTGTTCTCGGC
>QUSF01000027.1:983977-1048910 GCA_003676055.1 Chloebia gouldiae | reverse complement strand
ATCCTGCCCCAGGTGGGATCTGTGCTCCCAGAGGATCATTCCAGGTGGTGTGAGTCGATCCTGAGCTGATCCTGAGCTGATCCTGCCCCATGGTTTCTATTCTGGACCAGCCCGAGGCTGAGGTGAGAGCTGTGTCCCCTCTGATCTGCCCCAGAGCTCTGTGTAAATAAGGGGTTTAACCTCAAAGGGAGAGGATTTGGATTTTATTTTTTTTTTTCCTGCCCTAAACAAACTGTAACCTTGCTGAAAGCATCACTTTCCCTGGGGCTACAAGGACTTGATCCTGCAAATCTGGCGACCCCCGTGAGGAAGAGATGTCCCCGACCCTCTCCCGAGGAGATCCAATCCATCCTTTTCCTGTGGGGGAGGGAGGAGGTGGATCCAGGAAACACAAGGAATGAGTAATCTCTGTCCTGCCTCTGCCAAGGGACCAGAACCAGCCCCACGAGCTCCCCTGCTGCTTGTCAGAGCTCTGGGCTGTCAGCAGGGTTATGATTTATGGCAATCAATCCATCACCCTTATTTATAGCAGCAGCTCCATGTGGGATTTCACACATCAAGATCGGCTTGCTCTGTGGCCTCCCTCCTGCCAAAATCATCCCTGGGCCTCCCAACCTTCCTGGAGGCTTTTGTCTTGTCTCTGCCCTGCCCGTGTGGGGAGCTGGCACTCCTGCTCCATCCCAACTCACTTTTCCCATCCTTATTCCTCTACCAGGGCATGTTCTGACAGCCAGAGGTTTCCAAAAGTGGGGGAGGATGAGGATTGCTGAGATGAGAGGGGAGCCAGCACTGGGCAGGCACAGGGGTCTCCTTCCTAGCGAGAGCGTGGGCCCTGTTTTCTTGATTAAAAACGGGATTTTCACCTCTGTGAAATGTTCTTCTTGACTATTCAAAATATTTCCCTGCTTGCCAACTGTTGTTGTCAGGGCTCTTTCCTGCCCTGCTGGGATTTTCCCTGCTTGTCCTGCTGCTCATGATTGTCTCAGTGTCCTCTGCTCCATCCAGCCTGTCCCTGGTTCCCAGGACCTTGGGGCACTCCAGGCACCTGGAAAACACTGTTTTCCTCTGGGGGGCTTTGAAATACACAGATATTTTCAGCTACAACCTGGAAATTTCAGAAAACGGGCGGCAAAGAAAAGGAATGAGCAGAGAGGTACGAACCTCCCGTGACAGGAGAAACGAGCGGGGGTCTCGGGGATTGCAATTCTGTTTTCCCTGGGATTAACTGGGAATGGGCACTTGGAAACCCTTCTGCCTGCCAGGAGAAGTGGTGGCAGCGAGGGAAAGGGCTGCAGACTTTGTTCAAAGCTGAACCTGCTGCTGGTGCTCGGGTCAGCCCCGCTGATGGATGGAGCCTTGGGACCCGCTGCCTCTAAGAGCCAAATCACTCACCTTGGAAATGCAAACCTTATGGAAGGGGAATCAATAATTTCTGGAGCCTGGCTCGTGCTGACACGCGGCCCCAGTCCGTGGGAAAGGAACCCTTTGTTAATCTTCCTCTGGAGGCAGCCGCAGCTCCTAGAAAAAGCTTCTGAAGTCAGTAACTAATTACAGCCTGCACGGGGCTCCAGCCTGTCAGCCCCGGCAGCTCAGGGGGAGCAGGGGCTGCTCTGCTGCTCTGCTGCTGCCTGGGATGATGGACGAGCCCCCACCAGCTCCTGCCTTGGCTCTGAAAGGGGAAGGATTAATGGGCAAATAAATTACAAATCAATTATTAAACCTTAGCGGCGTGCTGGTATCAAATATACATTTCTAATTAACTCAGCAACTCCGGGCTAATGGGCACTGGGTGCTGCCTGCTGCTGGAAATGGGGATTTTTGGCACGTGCTGTAAATTGAGTGTTTTATGTCTCCCTCACATGCAGTGGGGTCATGAGCCTGTGAGGACCCTTTTGGTGCACAGACAGCACTGAGAGACCCCAAATCTTCATTTTGGCACTCGGGGGAAGCTGCAGAACGGTGCAGAACAAATCCAGCGTGTCCTGAGGGATCCTCAGGCTCTCGCAGAGCCCCAAATCCCCAGGGAAGAGGGAATGCAGGGGGTTTTCCTCCCCTCCCTGCTTGCTGGCACTGTCTGTCAGCACTGGGAGCTCTTGCCATGAGAATCCCCACGGCCTGGGACCTGCCTGCCGTGTGTAGACAGATCCCAGGCCAGAAATTCTTCCTGGAGCACGGAGAAAATCAAAGGGCTTGGCGGATGGGTGGCTGCACTCACACCCACCCCTGCTATCCTCGTGTCCTGCAGCTCTCAGGATGATTCCAGAGCTGCTGGAAGGTGGGACAGGGCTGAGAAACCGCCCCCCCAGGGAATTTGGCTGGCACCAGGGTGAGGATGGAGGGTGATTTTTGTGTTGGAATGGGTGCCAGGCCCCTCGGGGGAGCAGAACCTCGGAGGGATTCTGCACCACAGCAATATTTCTGCAGCTCACTAATCAATTATGATGCTTAGACAAGCTCCCATATGGTGCCTTTATAAATCACTCTCTCCACTTACCAAGCCTGTCTTGTTTGCCTGACATGAGCTGTAAGGAGGGTGGTTTTCAGGCTAATGTTAACTCAAGCACGCAGAACGGGGTTTATTTATAGAGTTTTAGAAAAGTGCTTTCTGAAGAGCCCAAAATCTGGGTCCTAAGGAGATCACCAAGAGGTTGGGGGCTGCTTCTGCCTGAGCATCAGCACAGCAAGGCCTGGGCTGGGAATAGATAACTCAGGTGAGAGATCTGGGCAGGGCAGGTGTGTCCCACAGTTCTCCATCCCTGGGGACAGGCAGGACACCTGAAGGCGACGACTTGGAGGGGCTGAGCAGAGAGCTGGGACAGCAGAGAGAGGAGCTTTTCACCTCCCACTGTGAGCAGAAAATGGCACAAGAGCTTTGGGGGCTGGAGCTGAGCACAGGGGAGAGTCCTGGGGGGTGGCAGGGCCACGTCCCCTGGGGGTGGCAGGGCCACGTCCCTTGTCCCGGGCTGGAGGGAGCCAAGGGCAGCCCCAGAGCTGCTCTGGGGCTGGGTTTGTCACACACCTGAGCTGCTCCCGACTCTCTTGCTGCCCCCAGGGCGCTCACCCAGCTCTGGAGCATCCCCTGCCCTTCCCCTCATCCCCTGCCCTTCCCCTCATCCCCTGCCCTTCCCCTCATCCCCAGGACTTTACCCACCCCAGGGTGTTTCCTCCAGCCGTGAGGAAATCCCTCTTTTCCCACAGCCCTCCTCCTACTCTCCAAACCAAACTCTTCAGCTTGAGAATCACTTTTTCTGGTCTTATTTATTCCCCCCAGGTATGTAAATCACCATTTTTCCTTCCCTGGACAATGCATGGTACAGGAGCAGCCTCCTAATCCGTGCCTCTGTCTCTTGGCTCATTTTTAGTTGGGTCACTCAGGATATTCCACTTTATTTTATCAAAACACAAAACCCCCCTGCTCTGTTTGCAAGTTGGCTTCTGTCTGAGAGCTCCAAAATTTCCTATTAATACACACACTCAGTTCTTTCCCACTGGTGAGATTTTACAATTCCAGCTGTGGGTTTTTACCTACAGCAGCTCTGAACAGCCCAAATCCTCTCTACTCTGCTGAGAGATTTCATTTTGGTGCCTGGTGCTGCAGAGAGCCCCTGTCCCACACTTTTGGTTCCAGGAGTGTGTGTAGGGGTTCCATGCTGAATAATTTTCCTTTTTCCCACGGGAAACATCCAACCTGAAAGGAAAATCCAGCACATCAACTTGGGAACCTTGCTGGGCCTGCTGCATTCATGGGATTTGCATGATCTGAGAGGGGTCAGCTTATGGAAACCAGCGTTAGGAAGCAGGATCAGAAGGCAATGGGGTGGATGGGTTTCTCAGGAAGTTCTTAGTGACCACCCAGTGGGAAGATCCTTTGCATATTTTAGATTAGTTATTTTTACCTTTTCTATAAAAATTACCTCTAGTAGTTTTGAATTAATTGCTGAAATTATTATTAAAGTTCATAAATGATGTGTTGAATTGAATTGAGATCCTGAAAAAAATTGTTTTAGCTGTTCAAAATTAATATTTTGAGTAGTATCCTGCCAACAGTTATCAATTGCAAACTACTATAGCTGCTTTTACAAGGCAAGTGTCTTATCATTTACCAAGTTACCCTTTATTTAAAATTTTTTTCAAGAAATACCTCAAAAAATAAAAACTTGTAATAGATCTTGTTATGTATCTCAAAATTCCCTTCCTGGAGCCAACAAGTCCCAGCTTGCCCCAGTTAAAGCAGATTTGGGGGAAGGCTGTGGCTTGTTAACCTGACATCAGGATCAGGTCAGGAAGGAGGATTTTAAATCTGGCTCTGCAGATTCCCACTGGCTTCAGCAAGGTCAGGAACAGGAAAGAATTCCCTCAGTTCTGGAATTCTGCTCTTGCCCTGGGTGCCACGGGGTTTTGAGGGGTTCCCTTGGGATTCCGTGGGGATTCCTCAGGGTTTTGTGGGGTTTCCTCTGGGGATCCCTCCGGGTTTTTTGGATTTGTCTCGGGGTTTTGAGAGGTTTCCTCTGGGTTTTTGAGGGGTTCCCTCGGGTTTTTTGGGGTTCTCTCGTCCCGGATCCATCCCCGGGGCGTTCGGGATTTTGGGAGCTGCGATGTCCCCGCGCCGCCACCGGGTGGCGCCCGAACCCCGCGCATCCCCCGCGTCTCCATGGCAACGGCCGGCCTGGGTACCGCCCTGGCATCCGCACCCTGCGTCCCAAATCCGGCACCCTGCATCCCAAATCCCGCACCCTGCGTCCCAAATCCGGCACCCTGCATCCCAAATCCCGCACCCAGCGTCCCAAATCCGGCACCCTGCGTCCCAAATCCCGCACCCTGCGTCCCAAATCCCGCACCCTGCGTCCCAAATCCCCCAGCTCACATCCCAGATCCCGCATCCTGCATCTCCTAGCTCACATCCTGCATCCTCATCCCATATCCCGTATCTCCCATCCCACATTGCCCATCCCACATCCCAATTTCCCCATCCCGCATCCTCCATCCCCCGTTCTGCATTCCCCCATTCCTCAATCCCTCATTCCCCCATCCCTCAATCCTTCATCCCACATTTTCCCCATTCCCCCATCCTGCATTCCCACAATCCCCCATCTCTCATTTCCTCTATCCCACATCCTCCATCCCTCATTCTCCCATTCCCCATTCCTCATTCCCCCATCCTGCCTTTCCTCATTCCCCCATCCCTCAATCCTTCTTCCCACATTCCTCATCCCACATTTCCCATTCCCCCATTCCCACATCCTCCATCTCTCATTCCCCTATCCCGCATCCTCCATCCCCCATTCCCCCATCCTTCATCCCCCATTCCTCATTCCCCCATCCCGTGGGGTTGCTAAAACTCCCTAAAACTCCTTCCTGGCTCTGGAATTACCCCAGGTGTGGAGGCTGGCTGTGCCCAGGGCTGGTGCTGGTGCTCAGCCCGCCTCACTCTGCTCCTTCCCAGGCCAAGGAGAGGCTGGGGCAGCTCCTGCTGGGATTGGGATGGGATGGGGACAGGATGGGGACAAGTGTCCAGCCAGATCTCCGTGTCCCAGCAGCCTCGGGCTGCGCCTCCCAGCGCTCCCCTCCTCTGCCTGGGAAGCTCCCACTGCCACGTGGCCTCTCCCACTCCAGCATCCTGCTCCAGGCCTCGCTTTGCTTCTTGTTCTCCTTCTTTTTTTCCTCAGGAAACATCTGGAAGCTGAGCGAGAAGCATTAAAAGGGGGGAGGGAGGAAGAAAAGAAGAGGAAAAAAGTGAAGGGGGAGGGGATCTTTGGAGCACCAGATGATTTCACTTTCCTAAGACAACTGCAATTATGCCTTTGAGGCTTTACCAGTCACTGTAGATTCAAACCATGCTGGATGATGTCAGTGGGAAAATATGAGGGCCCTACTGGCTGCTCAAAAATTAAAAAAAAAGATAGAGAAAAAGCTCCTTTTCTGGCATTTTATTTCCCTTTCTGAATCAGAAGAAGGGTGTTGTCCAGATGGATTTCTTCTTTATTGCTGTCCTGGGCTTGGTTAAGTCTTGCTGATCCCATGGGAGAGGGGAAATGCCTCCTGGATCCCTCCAGATGATCTCCTCCTCTGTCCTGCTGCTGTCTGCATCTGCCACGAGTCCCAAAATCCTCACGGGCAGCGCTGGGATGGATTTCCCCAGCTCAGACACATCCCAGGCTGGGCTCTTCCTGCTCATACTGAGCAGGGCCCATTCAATTTTGGAAGCTGGGGAATGGGATGAGCAGGAGATGTCGATCCCAGCTTAGCAGCCATGAGAATTCCCGTGTTCAGGCAAGCTCCAGAGATCCTGTCTGCCTGGCACTGGGCAGTCTGGGGAGATTTGGTGAATCCACGTGGAGCCTGGCACTGCAGAGGCAGAGCCAGCCCAGGAAGGGTCTGCCAAAAGCTGATTTCCATATCTGCTGACTCCCATATCTGCTGGAAACCCAGACCAAACCCACAAATGTTCCTGGAAAGCAAAAGCAGCAGGGCTGCAAGTGTGGACACAGGGAGAGCTGTGGGTTTGAGCAAAGGCAGACACCAAAACCTCTGGGAGGAGAGAGGGATGTGAGGAGCACCCCTGGGTGAGGAGCCAAGGAGCAGAACTCCTGCAGAGGAGGAGGAGGAGGAGGATGAGCCCAGCTCGGTGTGATGGTGGTGGAAGCTCAGACTGACCTGGCAGAGCCCTCAGGAGCAGGAGGAGAGCTCAGCTCAGCAGGTGCCAGCCGTGAGCTGTCCCTGGAGCATGACAGTCACAGAAACAGAGAGGAACTTTGGAAATGCCTTTTAATCCTGCTTAAAGGTGATCTGGGACATGAAAGCGTGTGCTGAGGGCTCCTCTAGGCTAAATCAGAGAGTCAAGGGATATCCTGAGTTGGAAGGGACACCCCAACAATCCCACCCTGTGCCTCAGAGCTCCCTGAACTCTGCCAGCCTTTGTGCTGTGCCCATTTGTGGCAGCACGTTTCTCTCTCAGGATTTTTTTTCATAGAGGAGCACAGAGGAAAGAAAGAGAAAACCATTTCTATTTCTGCTCCTTGTTTCTCCCACGTGGAATGTGTGTGGAGAATTGTTTACCTGGGGTGATTTCTGGGTTGGATTGTGGTGAGGATTGTTTGAGCCTGATGGCCAATCCAACCCACCTGGGGCTGGACAGAGAGAGGGTTACAAGTTGAGTTAAATAAAGTTAGAACAAGTAGCTTTGTAGTTTTAGTATCTTCCTTTCTATACCATATCAATGTATTTTAGCATAGTTATGATAAAGAAATCATTCAGCCTTCTGAATTGAGGCAGACATTGCCATTTCTTCCCACTGGGTTCACCTGCATTTACAGCTCCCATTCCCTGGGCATCCACAGACTTCACAGAGGCTGTCTCCATCCAGCTGGGGCAAGGCAGGAGAGGAAAGGTTTGAATCTGTCCAATATTTGCCAGAGCAGATGGTTCCAAGTGTCACTGGGCTCCAACTTCTCGAATCCTGTGGCTCTTGTCCCTGCTGTGCCCTGCTGAGGGGACAGTGCTCCATGAGCTCCCCGTTTCTGCATTCACTCCATGCAGCCACTCCCAGCCCAGCTGTCCTGGGAATGTGTGTTTGCCCTGCCCTGACCTTTCCAAGCTGTTTACTCTGCTCAGGAGCGATGTCCTGAACCTGCTACAAGAATTTTTTTCAGTGGTGACAGCAAAGAGCATCCCCTGACACGTGTGTGGAGATGCAGGTCAGGCCTTTGGACAATGCACCCCAAGCCCTGCCCAGGCTGCTCTCAGCACCCTGAAAGGCTTTGCTGGCTCTTTGCAAGCCCCCAGGGGGAGGCAGGAGTGCAAATGAGAATTCAAAATGTTCTGCAGCCCCTCCTTGCAAGGGATTCTCCTGTCCGAGCACCCTTTGGGTCACACAGACAGCACTGAAGTTTTATTGAGGCACCCGAATCCCAGCAGGTCCCATCAGCTGGTGCTGAACAGGGGGTCCCCAACCCCTCCAACCCTCTCCAACCCCCCAGCTTTGCTTCCTGAGTCACCACATGAAGAAAATGTTATTCTTTCAGCGCTGTTCTTGATGCAGGCTCTTGCCCTGTGCTCGTGCAGCTCGGCTTACAGCTCCAGCCTCCCTGGCTGGAGCCAAAACTCCTCCCAAATCACCTGGAGGCAGGTGGGGTGAGGGCACTGCAGCCCAGGCCTGGCTGAGCTCCCTGAGCACGCAGAGCAGCCCTGGCAGGGCTGGGAGCTGGAGGTGCCCATCAGCCCCATGCCCAGAGCTGCTCCCCTGCCTCCTCCTCATCCTCTCCCTCCTCAATCTCCTCCCTCGGGGCTCAGCCCCAGCACAGCACCCGTGGGTGCTCAGGCTCAAGGTTTTTGGCTCCAAAAGTGCTTTCAAGCACTGAATTCCCCTTTGCAACCTAATCAAAATGTTCTCCAGGACTCGGATTACAGCAATTAACTCATTTCCATGTCCCCAGGCACATCCTGCTCACTTGCTCGGGCAAATTTAGGAGAAGCATTTGGATTTCTGTCTAACTCCCCATCTCCAGCTCTGCCTTTGGTGGCTGGGAACCGAGCCTAGACATGAAATAATGAACTCAAACCCTTCCATGCATTGACCAAAGAAAACAAGCTGTCAACTAGAAATATTCCCTCTCCTTTTTTGCAGGCACACCAAATCTCCTTCCCATCTGCAGGCACGGCCCTGGCGGGGAGGCAGCAGGAGTAACTCAGCATGAAATTGTCAGCGACAGCATGTGATGCTGTTTGGAGAGCATAAATCAGCCTAGGAAATGAAAAGCATCATCTTCTCCCTCTTTCCCCCAGGTTTGCTCAGCGTTTTATCCCTCTGCAGGGATGTTAGGAAGGAGATTTTTTTTTGGCAGCTTAAACCCAAGTCCAACATTTGTCGTTAGGGCCTTAATTATGTTCAGTCTTCTCAGTGCTGTTTGCATTAGGCTGTAATATCTCCCTCTCCTGAGCTCCAGTGGCTCCACTCGAGCATGAAAGTGCTGCTGGAGAGGCTGAACCTCCCCAGGTTTTCAGCTCCTGGCTCAGCCTGGAGAGTGACAGGAGCTGGGAAATGTCACCTCCCTTCCCACCACGGAGTCTGGGCTGGGGGATAACGGCACAAACTGGGCTGAGACCTCGGGGTGTTGAGAGCTGAATGAAGGTTTGGGAAGGGCAGGTTTGGGCAGAGGCTCCCTGCAGCTGCCAGGGGGTTTTGCAGGAGGAGCAGAGCTCAGGCACGGCTCTGCTGCAGCATTCCCAGCCTGATGGGATTGATACTCCCTGTGAAACAGAGAGGAACTTTGGAAACGCCTTTTAATCCTGTTTAGAGATGATCTGCACATGAAACCACGCACTGAGGGCTCCTCTAGGCTAAATCAGAGAGGCTGAGTTGGAAGGGACACCCCAACAATCCCACCCTGTGCCTCAGAGCTCCTTGAACTCTGCCAGCCTTTGTGCTGTGCCCATTCCCTGGGCATCCACAGAATTCACAGAGGCTGTCTCCATCCAGCTGGGGCAAGCAGGAGAGGAAAGGTTTGAATTTGTCCAACATTTGCCAGAACAGACGTGGTTCCAAGTGTCACTGGGCTCAAACTGGTCAAATCTTGCCACCAAGAGGCACCTGGGTGATGATGGCACCATTGGGTCACCACAGCCTCTTCCACCTCCTTGTGCCTTGCATTGCCACTTTTAGGGTTCAAATCATCCCTCCCAGGCTCTTTTCCTTCCCCAAACCCAAACCAGAGCTGATCCCCTCGTTCCTGGGAGCTCTCCCTGCTCCAGGAGCTGCCTGGAGCCGAGGCTGTGAATTCTCCAGCAAAGCACCAATTAGTACCAATTTTCCCAGACAGCTGCTCCCATCTGCTCTGGGGGTTGTTTGTGTTTGTGTTGTGCAGGGAGCAGATTTTTTTTTTTTTGCTGAACTCACATGGTTCTTGCAGTCGAGTTTGTCACAGTGAGATGAGCCATTTAATTTGAGCAAGTCCCTTCTTTATTTTTATTTTTTTTTAATTTGTGCAAAAAACCTCCTTGAGAGTTTGGGCTTTGAGTGGGTGATGCTGTGCATCCACCAGCTGCCCCGTCCCTGGAAGTGTTCAAGCCCAGGCTGGATGGGGTTTGGAACAACCTGGTTTAGTGGAAAGTGGTGTTGCACCTCTCTGAGGAGCAGGATGAACCAAAAAAAAAAATCAGTGGAGAGGCCTCAAATAGAAATATCCCCCAAATCCAAACCTTTCTGCCCGGTGAAGGGTTCTCCTGAGCTGCTGCTCCAGCAGCCCCACAAGGCTGGACCTGCTGGACTGTCCCATCATCTGGGAAAATGTGGGAAATGCATCTTCATGCATTTGGGAAAATGTGGGATGAGCCTTACACACTGAGGTCATGGCCCAGAGAGCCACGAGGCCTGGAGGGGCTGATGGCATGGGTGGGGAGGGCCAGGAGGAGGAAATTCCCATCAAACCTGCTGGCTCCTGCAGGGAATTCTTGTGAGGGCAATGGGAGGTTGAAGTGTGAGCTGGAAATCATAATGATAATAAGTAAATAATCTGATTTTTTCATGTAACATTGATGCCCTTCAGGACCAGGTTGCTCCAAGCCCATCCATGTCCTGGTGACATGAATGTTTGTGACATTCCCATTCTCTGGACAGACAGACACGATTCTGTCTCTCAGGAGAAGCACAGAGAGAAGAGAAAACACAATTTTTATCTCTGCTCCTTGGTTTTTTGCCCATGGGGGATGTGGTGTGGAGATTGTTCAGTGCAGTGATGGCTGGGTTGGATCCAAGGGGACCCAGCTGTGCCTCGGGCTCTCAGCAGAAAGTCACAAGTTTGTTAGATAGTTTAGAAGTATATATATAAAATAAAATAATCACTCTTTAAATAGTATATTAATGTAATATAGTATAGTTTTAATAAAGCCATCCTTCAGCCCTCTAATCTAGAGCCAGACATCAGCATTTCTTCCCCAAGTCGGGGTCCACCACATTTTTTAACTCTCCACTTCATTTGGTGACACAGAGGTGGCTGCTGTGACATTTCTGTCCCCACCACGTGCAGGGTGCAGCACCTGAGCCCACGGAGGGATCCCACATCGTTCCAGGGTGGAGAGCACAGGCAAAGCATCCCATCCCAAAAGATCTGTGCCAGCCCCACCTGGCAGCCTCTGTCCACACCAGCCCCAGAGTGTGCTTGATGAGAAGTTGCATCTCTCAAACAAAGAGCTGGGGAAAAAAAAAACCCTAAAACCAAAACAAAGACACTTGTATTGCAGTCCAATCAACTCCCTCCTCTTGATCCTAATCAGGGAGCCTCAAAATTCTGGATTCTGGAAGGGATGGAGCTGACAGGGAATGAGCAGGGAACGAATGGAGCTTCTGTTGGGTGGGAAGGGCTTGGGTTTCAACCCCTGGTGTACAAAACAAACAAACCACTGTGGCTGCTGCTCCAAAGGGCAATTTAGCACCTCGTCTCCGTTTGGAGAGGGGATTTAATGTGGCAAGAGGAAGCTCAGAGATGGGCAAGGCTGAGCCCAAAGCTGCTGTGTTTTGGGGCTGCTCAGGCCAGGCTGGTGAAGCCCAGATGGAGCTGAAGGTGGCCACAGCTTGTCCCCAACACCAGGCAGGACATTTGGTGCCCCCCCAGCTCTGTGCATCCCACCCTGGGCTGGGGGTGGCCCCTCTGCCCAGTGCCTCCAGTCCCCTTCCTCCCAGCCCCAGCAGGACACGGGGGATGCATCCTCAGATGTCACCTGCACCTGCTCCGGGGCCAAACCCTGGAATTCTCAAAGGAATTCAAAAATGTTGAAATTTCCAATTCAAATGGAATCGATTTTCAAATTCAATTCAAATTTCTTTTTGAATTTGCGTTTGAAAATTCTCAATTTTCGGATTTGAGAATTTGAAAATTCTCAGTTTCAAAAAGGAATCCTAGTATTTGGAATTCACAAATTTCTTTCTCAAATAAATTTTTTTTTTTCCTAAGCAAAAGAAATGACCTTGTTGTTGTCTTTAGCAGCTCCATCTGCCTCCCAACAAGCCCTTCCCTGTTTATGTGACACCATCCCAGCTCATCCTGCCGTGATTACAGCGAGCCTTTTTTGTTTGGACTGCCTTAATCTTGCCAGTTTTTCAACGGCTGATTTTTATAAACACTTTAAAGCTCTGCATGCTCCGTTTCCTCGGAACATGCCACCAACCCAGCAGAGCTAAAATCCAATCTGGACCATTCCATAACCTCGATGGCTGCAATTCCTGGTGCTGGGAGCCAGCACCCCCCTCCTGCCCTGCTGCTCTCGGGGTCCTGTTGGAGCTGCAGCCAAACCCAGCTCCGGGCTGCTTTTCCCTGGCTCTGGCAGCAGGATCCATGTGGAAAACACTAGATGGCAGCTTGAGGCCACGTGTGAGCATCCCCGTGCCCAGCCCCAGAGCAGGGCTGCGTGTGTGGCATCGCTGCTGGCTCTGTTGGCACTGCCAGGATGCTCTCGGGATGCTCCCGCCTCAATTCTTCCTGGAACTTCTTCCAATCTCTTCCCCTGCGGCCTCTGGGCCTCAGCCAGCTTTGGCAGGAGTTGGCAGAGGTTTGGGAGGAGGTTTGGCAGCTCTGCAGGCAAGGGGCAGCCTCGACACTTGGGTTTGCAGGAATTCGGGGATGGCCTGAACAGGGCAGATTTAGGGAATTAGGGAGAGGCTGTTTGTAACCCTTGTGCTCTTTGTCACTTCTCAGCTGCTCAACACGACCTGGAAAGAGCCCCAGGGAGCAGAGCAGGTCCCACATGCCCAGAGCAGAGGGAACTGCATCCCAAAATGCAGCCAAGCATCATCCAGTGCTCCCACGAGCCGTGCCAGAGCACCCCACAGACCAGGACAAACGGGGATTTCTGTCCCACAAAGGGCCACTTTTGAGGAACAGTTCTTCCTTCCTCCTTTTAGGACATCTGTGCAAGCTGCAATGCCAGATTTCTTACTCTCCAGGGCTCCAGCTGACACATGAGGGGCTGATTAGAGACATCCCGGGGCTTTTCAAGGACAGGGACAAGAGGAAAGGCACAACACAGGCAGCGACCAGAGTGTTGTGCACCTGCAATGACCTTTGTAGCTGCTCTGTGTCTCCAAAGGCTGCCAGGAGCTGTGGAAAACTGGGGAGCAAAGCAGGGAAGTGGGACACAAAGGCCTGGGCTTCAGGTCAGTGTGTGATAGTAAATATCCCTGCAGCTCTTGGATTTTGGGAGCAAAACATCACTAAAGCAGGGGAGGTGGGAGCTGGGGGGTGCTGGGTCAGCTCAGAGCTGAATTCAGTGCAAACTCTCCAGGAGAGAAGTTGGATCTGAGGTTTTTATCTGCTCTTGGGATTTTGGCTTTCAAGAGCAGCCAGGGGTTGGGATGTGGCTTTTCCAAGCTGATTTTGCAGCTTGGAGCTGTTTCACAGCCGGGGCTGAACTCCTGAACTCCTCCACGCTTCCAGAGCTGCAGCCCAGCCCTGGGCTGGCCCTGGCTCCTGTCCTTGGGGACAGTGGGGACGTGGCTGCTCAGGGGTGGCTTTTTCACCCATGCAAGGACTTGGACCTCACAATTTTGGGTGTTGGGAGCTGTGGGAGGCGACCAACAATAGGACATTATGCAAACAACCAACAATGATGGCAAAACCTGTGTTCAGCCTGGGCACCCAGAACAGCTGATCCAGGGATGTTCAGACAATATTTAGTGCAAGATCCCCAGGGAAAAAGGGAAATCCCCGGGTTTTTTTGAGCACTGGAAAGGGGCTGTGATGAGATCTTGCAGCTGTGGGGAGATTTAGGTTGGAATGGACCTTAAATATCTTGTTCTAATGGGCAGGGACACCTTCCACTAGACCAGGTTGCTCAGAATCCCATCCAGCATGGCTTTGAACACTTCCAAGGGTGGGACAGACCCCCAGGGCTCTTCCCCATGGATCTGGGAGCCCTGCAGGTGCTCAGGTCCCTGTGGGGGCCCTGGGGTGTCTGTCAGGAGCTGCCGTGGCCGTGTGTCAGCAGAAGGGAATGTTCTTCTGCAGCATTTTCAGAGAGCCAGGATCCAGATCTGATGAGTCTCCTCCCCTGCACATGTGGGCTCCAGCAGAGCCAGCATCCATCCCCCGGTGCCAACAGCAACACGGCGTCTCCTAGCAATGGCAGCAACCCCACCACAATAAACCAGTGGGACCAGTGCCCCGACAGCAAACCTGCATCCACTCAGCCTGCCTGAGGAGGATTTTCCAGCTCTGTCCTGTGGGGAAAGCAGAGGGAAATCATTTGTCTGAGGCAGCCTCGAGGTCAGGGCTGAGTCTGCCCGCGGCTCTCACACCTCCTCCATCCTAATTGCCTTTCCCTGTTCTCCCCCTGTTTATTTTTCCATTAAAGATCTTTTTTTTTTTCCTCCAATTGCGTCCCACAAGCAAGCTCCTCCTTCAAAAATTTGAATAAATGGGTGATCCTTGATGCCCTCCTTCAGCACAGGATGGTTCCTCTGCCACAGCCAGGGCAGCTCTCTGCCCTCAGGAAAATATTTCATCTGCACTAAGGTGACTGTCCCAGCTCTGGTCATTTCTGCTGTCTTTCAGCTTAAAAAACACTTGCAATTTCCAAGGATTTAATGTCTCCACCTGCCTTTAATGGGACCATTCTCACAGCTATTGCTGTAGGTAAAGACTTAAAGTCAGCCAATAATTACTCCCATGAAAGAAACGCTGTTTTCTTGTCATGTTCCATTAAACTGGTCACAGCAGGAGCCAAAGAATTAACGGCCTTATTAGCTGGCCTGCAAAATAAATCATATTAGCAAGGAGAGGAGCACAGAAGACACCAGGGGTGCCAATGCTTAATGTGCTTTAAGGGATGAGGGTGGCTTTGGGAAAGGAAAGGATCAGGGGGAGATGCTGGGCAGGGATGTCCCCTCCCTGCTGGGATGTGCTGGGGTTTATTTTCCATCCTGGGAAAGTTCCCTCAGCTGATGTTCCACCTTCCTGGGGCTGATGTTCCTCCTTCCAGGGGTTGATGTTCCACCTTCCCTGTCTGGGGCTGATGTTCCTCCTCCAGGGGCTGAGGATGAAGAGATTTACTCAGTGGAACAATGCTCAGCTCCACGAGGGATTTGGCTCACATGGGGACACCAGGTCAGGGCTGTGTCTGCCACGAGCCAAATCCAGGCCAGCTCTGCCTTGGGTTTGGTGCCACACTTCCCTGGGACACGTTTTTAGCTGGGAAAGCAAAGTCAGGGCTGACTCCATCTGCATTTCCCTCCTGGCCTGGGAAGTTTGGCTCACACATCTCCCTGGAATCCCAAATGTGTCAGGCAGCCCAGGAGAGCACAGAACAAAAAGGGAATCAATCTTCCTTAAATTGCTTCAAGTTTTGAATTTTTTAATTTTTTTTTTTTTAGGTCCTTGCAGACCAAATGTTCTCCCTTCTTTGTGGATGCTCAGAGCAGCTGTGACATTTTGAACAGCACCTTCCTCTTCTAAGCACCAGCCTGGCAGGTTCGTGTTTACCCACCTGGGTCTGCATTGATTTCTTTACCTGTTTCAGGGCTGATATTGCTGAAAAACTTCAGCTTTGGGGCCTCTGCTGAGTTCTTTGCAGCTGCAGCCTGATGGCTTTCAGCTGCTTTGAATGATTTCTTCACTAAGGGGTTGAGGCCTAATGCCACTTCAGGGTTAAAAAATGTCCCTTGACACTTGCTGGATACTCCCAGGATGTGGTCCTGCTCCTGAAAATGTTATTTCACTGGAGGAATGATCTCAGGTGAGGACAGGGAGACACTTTGGAGTGACACCAGACAGGTCTGAGCACGGCTGCTGTCAGGGTAGGAAATATCTCCATGAAATCCAGGCTCAGGAGGAATCCCTGGATGCCAGCAAGCCTCCTAAACTTCCTTCATCATCTTCAAAAATTTATTTAATATTTATTCAATTTATTTCATGTCCATTCAATTCCTGCAGGCACTGGAAATATTCTGGCTTGGGTTTATTTGTGGGGTTTTTTTTTTTTGGTTATTTTCAAAATGTTCTGCTTTTCCCACTCCCTGCCTTTCCTCTTATTCTGTAGAGGCAACAAAAAGCCAAATTGCAGGAATGAAAAGGAAGCCAAGCTGCCTTATTAGGATTTAGGATTTACTAAACGCTTTAGGATTCACTAAATATTCCCACAGTCCTACCTGGGCACTGGGAAATGGAGTAGGATCGAGGAAATATCTTGGATTTCTTTGCATAGGGAAAAACCACAAATCTAATGCCCTCTTGTGGCTCCTGACAGAGTGGTGGCAGGGCTGGCTCATCTTTGGGTTGTTTTGGGGTAGGAAAGGTAATTTTAGGGATTTAGGGCTTCTAAAATTGCTGAGAAAATCTGAAATCAACCCAGTGGTCCCCATTGCTCAACATCCCACCCCAGCAGTGACTTCCCATTGGGAATTTCCCAGGGGAAATTCTCATCTGTTAGAGAAAGTGTCCTAAAATTAGGGAGCCACAGCTCCTCCCTGCTTTTGTTTCAGTCCTTCTTCTTGGAAGGGGAAAATCTCTCATTCCAAAGAAATCCTGAGCTGATCAAGCCCTGTGAGCCTCTTGTGGTGCTGAAGGATCAGCATCACTGCTGGGATGGCTCTTCAATATTTTCTTTTTTTTTTTTTTCCACAAGAAATTTTACCAGCGCCAACTTTTCTGTCAAAATAAAAACTGCAGGATTTCTGCAGAGATATTTTTGATTTGAAGTTTTCATCTGAATGCCAAAAATCAGTGAAAAATTTAACTTTAAAATATGAGTTGTTTTTCTTTTTTTTTTTTTAATGTACAGCTTTTTGGTGGGGAGCCAAACTTATTTTCTTCAGGAGAAGTGTGAGCTGAGTGAGGGCAGAGTTCCTTTGGTGATCTCTTCACACCCCAGGAGGAGGATGCTTGCAAAAATAACACTCAGGAGTTGAGACTGCAGACGTGGGATCAGCTCTGCAAACATCCCCCAGAGGGAGCATCCACAGGGATCCTCCCTGCTGGGATCAGCCTTTCCCACTCCTTCTGTGGCCATGGCCACGAGAAATGGGATTTATATGGGTACAACACAGAATCCCAGACTGGTTTGGACTGGGAGGGATCTTAAAGCTCATCCCATTCCACAGGCAGGGCCATCTTCATTATCCCAGCTTGCTCCAAGCCTTGTCCAACCTGGCCTTGGCCACTTCCCCATTTGCGGCAGAAAAAGTAGAAAATGTGACCTCACACCCCGAGGAGCCCCTGGAAGATTTCCTCAAGCTGGGATGCAGGGGAAGGAGCGAGCGGGGATTTTGGCAGGAAGGCCCCACACATCTGCAGGCCCAGCACTCGCTGCTCATGTCTCACTTTTTCCTTTCTCACTGTCCACTTCAGGCAGAGAAAAGGCTGAGAAAAGAAGAACCAGCAGCTTTTTTGGCTGCAGGCCTGGAGAGGATCTGCCTGGTGGCTCTGGGTGCTGTGAGGGGGCTTCCCGAGCTTTCTTTTATCCTGGTTTGTGTTTGGGAGTGGGATGGGAGGCAAACATGGACAGCAGTGCCTGACAGCTGCTGCTGGCACTGAGGGCTCAGATGCTGTGACAAGGGAAGGGCTGCAGAGGGGATCTGGCAGCTTCTCCTCATGTTTTTGGGAGATTTTCCCTCCTTATTCCAGGGTGCTCCTTTCTGCCTCGAGAGCAGAGGCTCCTTAGAGGGGCTTTTCTTCCTCCCAACCAAACACGGATCTATGGAACAGCACAGCTCTGCCCCGTGCCAAGAGCTCCATTTCCTCCAGGATTTCAGTAACTCCATTTGCTGGGAATCTCTTTCCAAGAGCTTTGTGCTGATCCTTCCTCCCTTCGCTGTGGGTGTTTGGGGTGAGCACTGGGCTGGAACCTGGGCTGGAACCACATCCAAGCTGTGCCTCCACACAGTGATTCCTCCAGGCCCTGCTGCTTCTCCTGAGGTAAAACAAGTCCTGGAGAGGAAAAACAAATCCTGGAGAGGACTGGGAGCGTCTTCCCCTGGGTGTTTCCCACTGGGATGTGCACATCCAGCTCCCATTTCCATAACCACAGAGCAGCTGAGTGTCAGGACACAGTGGGAGCATCCCCTGCTCCAACACCCAGCCAGGCTGACACAGGTCTGGGGGGTGTTACCACACTTTGCACCACTCAGGGTTCCTAGAGAGAGAGACAGGAGGGTGCTGCAGGTAGGAAATGGGAATTTTTCTTGTTGATATTACTTAGACCAAAAAAAAAAAAAAAAAAGATGGAAAAGCCTCAGTCCTCAGGATTTTTGTGTGGCCTGAACAATGTGAGTTGTGCTTTGTGCCTGGACGCTGCTGCCTTGCATTCCAGGTGAGAATGCAGAAGGACACAGAGGATGGAAGGACAGGGAAATGGAGGGACAAGCCCAGAGAGCTTGGAGCAGAGCTGGCGTGTGGCACGGGGCTCCAGCAGGAGCGTTCCCAAGCCCTGGGATCAGCAGTGGGACAGAGGAGTAAATTCAACACATATTTTCCACCCTCAGCTCTCCACTCTGCCCCTAACCTGATCCCAGTTAGAGACACACAGGCAGCTGCCAAGGAACTTTTATGACTCACTGGAAAGGGAGCGTGCAGCAGAACGGGCGCGCTCGGATCCAGCTGTCTCCTCTCTGGTGTTGTTTAGGGAGGACATTTGTGCTTGCTGAGCTCACCTAGGAAAGGGCCAGCGGGCCTCTGGATACAGGGAAAACTGATCCTCAGCCCAGTCTGGGAACAGGCTGTGTATTCCTTAAAAAAAGGGAGAGATGGAGCTGGGCTGGCAGGAACACAGCTCAGGATTTGGGGAGTGGGCAGCAGACCTGCTCTGGGGGAGCACATTCCCTTCACCTTCACAGGTTTGAACAGAGCCATTCCCCAGCCCCTCTGTCCCCAAATCACCTGGGAAGCAGAAATCCCTGAATTTGGCAGCTGTCCTTTCAAAGCCCTCACCTCTCACAGAGGGAGAAGCTGAGGGCATCGGATGAACCCTAAAAATGGGCTGGTGTTCAGCAGAAGGGCTGAGTGACACAACCAAACCTCGCCCAGGAAATCCAGGTTAAATGAGACCTTAAGCCCATCTGGGTCTCTGGCAGCAGCCAGATTCTGCTGCTCTGTGTTTCTGCTCCTACTGAGTCTCATCCCTGTCTTTAGGAACAACAGATCCACCTAAACCCTGCAGAGTGAGACTGAAAATCCCTTCCCAAATGCTTCCTGTTATTTTAACTCCAGTGATCCGTGCTATAGCCACGATCCACAAATTGCCTGCCTGTCCCCTGGTGTGCTTTAGTATGTGGGACAAGGTGTGTGGCATGTCCTCAGCTGGAATTGGGAAAAAAAAACCAGAATGTGGTGAATATTTTGTATTAGGAGTTCAGGGCCTGTCAAACGAGGCTTTGTTAGTGAAATGCATCATTTCTGATTCCAGGGTGGTAGCAGAAGGTAGGAGATTTTTCTTTAAAGCGATGACTTTAAAACAAAATAAACTGACAACCCTGCTCCTCGTGAGGGAGAAAAACAGGTTTTGGTGTCTCTGCATTGCTCAAAATGTGGTTCTAAAAAATTGGGCCTGGAGAAGCCCCGGACCAAAAATCCCTTTCCCAGGCAGGGTTGATTTTTTAGGTAAACCCCTGACTTCTAAACATTCTACTTTCATTGTGTAACAGGCCACATTTTACCTCAGTAACCTGAAAATTTTCATGGAATGGAATTGGGCTTTTCACTCTCATCCCTAAAATTCAGTATCTGCAGCACAACTCAGACTTGGCTTTTCCAGTTTCTGAATCCTGCCACTCTCTTAGCTCATACTTTCACAAGATTCAAATGAATACTGTTAAAAACATACAAACAAACAAACAAACAAAAAAACCCCTGAGATTTCTGTGCATTTAAATGGTGGTGGAAAATGGATCATTAAGAAAATGTGACACCAAGACCCTTCCTAGAGGAAATGCCATTGTGTCCCCTGACAGGCCCAGGCAGGATTTTGCTGCCATCTTCCTCCTCTGTATTTCCAGGACAGGGATTTCCAGCACCCTGCAGAGTTCCCCATCCTCTGCTGTAAAAAAAGGGTGCTGGAAGCCCTGGGATGAGCTCCTGGGAAGGGCTGTGCCAGAGGCTGATGTGAGGGAGTGGGAAGGAATGGATGAAGAGCTGCAGTGCTCATCTGGAGGGCTTGGATCACCCAGGGATAAGATTCCCTAATTTCCCTGCTGCTAGTGATGCCTCAGGTTTTAGCTTTTATATTTTTCAGGTTCTGTGCTGCTTTAGTGTGTGGGTCTGGGATCTGTATGAGGGGATGGCGAGCTCTGTTCACAGAGCAGGGAGACAAAACAATTCCTGCTCCAGCTGGGCACCAAGGACAAATGATCCAAATCTCAGCCCAGGAGCACAGAAAACGTGGGCTGGAGAGAGAAAATAAGAAGGATGGGACTTCATGGGCTAAAGCTGGAATTGGACAATGAACTCCAAGGTGCCAATGGAGCAGAACTGATAAAAGTGAGAGCCCCCGTGAGCGGTCGTGCATTTTGTGGCCATTTTGGGTTATTGAGGCCTATTAATAAATCCTTACTTTATTCTTTAGCTCAGCCTAGTCTCTGTTTTAGGTCAGCCTTCCCAAGGCATCACCAGCACTCCTCCCATCCCTCCTGGGTGTGGAATACCCCGCACAGCACCCAGCAGAGCCGTACCCAGCCCATCACAGGACCCAAACGTGGCTCGGGGGTACTGAACCGAGCACAGCCCGTCCGTGCCGGGTTTTTGGGTTGGGGTTTAGGGTCAGGGTGGGGACAGCCCCGGGCCCGCCGTCAGCATCACTAGATGGTGCTCACGGCTGCCTTTTCCCGAGCTCCCGGAGCAGCGGAGCCGCGCCCGGGGATGCTCAGAGGGCTCCTGGGTGTCGCCGGGCCATCCGTGACAACACGAGGAGATGTTTCCCATCTCTCCGCTTGTCCCCAGGCTGTCAGGGGGGAAGGATAGGGTTTGGGTGCTGTAGATGTGTCCCTCTGCTGCTCCTGCCAAGGGTCAGCGCCTCTCCCCAGCCTCCTGCAGCTCCCTGGGGCTCCGCGAGTCAGCCACATCCTGCGGGACAAACCCACACAGGAGCAGGACACGCTCAGGGCACTCACAAGGAATTGCTTCCTCATGACTAAACATCAAGGGGCGGGAGGAAAAATGAACCATGACCATCAATTTAATTCAAAGCCAGCCCAGAGGAAAGGCTGCTGTGGGTGTCGTGCTGCAGCGAGAGGGGCTGGGTGTGTTGGTGGGGGCTGCTCCAAAGCAGCTCCTTTCTAAGAGCTGATGCCCTGGGTGGCAGGGAGCTTGCTGGGGTGGCCTCTGCTGGGACAGCTTCTTGGCTTTATTTTTATAAATAATGAGCTATTCCTCAGCAGCTCGTTGGGGCACGAGGGAGAGGAGCAGCTGGGATTGGACTGACGTGCAAAATTGGTGGGGGGAAGTTCCAAACCCGCTCTGGCTCCCAGCAAGTCCCCAAGTCCTCTTCCCTGGGCACAGTAGAGCACGAGTGGCTGCCAGCCCACAGGCTGCAGCTAATTAAAAATCCATTCCAACCTGCAAATGGGACCTTCATTTTGCTTTATCATCCCCTTCCTCCTTGGCTTTGAGGTTAGAAAAGCACCAGCACCACACAACATTCAGAGCTCTGGTGGGCGAGGCTGGGGGTCAGCCACCCTTGGAATTTTGTTAATGGATGAATTGAGGAGGAAATTAATCCATTTAGGTACAATTGTCACCACACAGTCCTGCCATGGTCAGGAAAAAAAATCAGGCTACATCACCAGCAAATTTCCTGCTGTGGGATCTGATTTACCCCTTGGTTATGCCAGGAGTGGGCTGGTGTTGGGAGTGTTTTCAATCCCTCCATAAAAATGTCTGGGCAAAGCCAAGCCTGCCCTGCAGAGCAGAAAGGGAAGGGCAGAGCGTGCTGGCCATGGTGACGTGCTGGCCTGGAGTGAGCTGGGAGGGGAAGGACACAGCTCCAGGAGAAATCTGAGGGAAAACCTAAGGAAGCATGAGGGATGAGCCAGGGTGAGTTAAACACCTGGCTTTTCACGTTTTCACCCAGCTGGAGCAGATCTGGCCCAATTGCAGGAGGATTTGGGATGGTTTTGGGGAGCACAGTGCCCATGGGATGGGCATCCCAAAGGGTGCCTGGGCTCTGTGGGCACTGAGAGCTGCCTGACCTCCTGCTCTGCCCTGGGAATCCAGGGCGAGAGGGAAAAGGAGTAACGAGCAAACCCAAATGTGTTTCCACTTAGCTGCTCCTCCGAGGCCAAATGATGTAACTCCCGTGAAGCCCTGCAAGATGTTGGCAGGAGGAACCCAGTGACAACTCCAACTGTAAGTTCCTGAGCTAATGAGCACAAAAGTTGAATCAAAATAATCATAAAAAAGGGCTTCTTTTTTTAATTTTTTGGCCTAACACAGCGATCCTCCCCGGGACTGTTTTCTGAGCAGAAAACAACGCAGTGAAGGAAAAATTCCAGCCCCCAAAAACTCCTTTCTTGTGGGTCTAATGGGGCAAAGCCAAGGGGCCACCACCCATCAGGACAAGCTTTTCAAACCAATGGAGTTGGGTTTTCCTCATGCTGAGGAGATGCTGAGGCACATGGCTGCTGCAGAGGAACCTCCCTGCCATCCCCTCCTCCAGCCTTTATGGAGTTAACCCCAACCATTCCTCCTGAGGTTGGTTTTTCCTCTGTGTGTGTGTGTGTGTGTGTTACCAGCAAGGAATGTTTTACTACAGCTCTCCACACAGCCACCAGCCTCCAAATGGACCATGTTACAGGAGAGCTAAATATTGTGTCAGGGACCATGTGTTTCTTGTAAGACAGGCTTGAGCCACAACTGTGTAGGAAATTGTTTATCTCTCCCCCCTTCTCCCTCTGCCTGCCTTTATCCTCCCACGGATTGAGTGGATGGGAACTGTCCTGGGGATGCTGGCAGGGTTTTTTTACAGCTGGGACTGTAGGGAGGGCAACTGCAGGCCATGAAATGTCCCTTTCTGCTGGTGGCTTGTCCCTTTCTGTTGGAGACATGCCCCCTTCTGCTGGTCACTTCTCCCTTTCTGCCCATTGACACAGAAGTCTTGCTCCCAAGGGCCACAGATGGCTCTGTCCCTAAATTTAGGTGCCATAAGGGACACTGGGAATGGCACCCTGATGGGATGTGGCTCAGCACCACAACTGCCTGGGGAACCTCTCTTAGGGGGTTGGGATGGGGCTGCTCCAGGTGTGCACCAGGAAATTTGGCCACAGAAAAAGTTGCAGCCTCAGGACCAAGGTGGAGATGAACCTCCTCTGCTTTGCTGGAGATCTCCATGGCTGCAGGGTGGGCTGCAGAGCCAGAGGTTGATGCAGCAAAGTGTCTGAAAATGGATTTATTGCTGCTGCAGCCAACAGGGAGCAGAGCAGGGGCTGCTGCCCGTGCCATGGGTGGGACACGGATGTCACCGTGGGTGGGGTGAGGGCTGTGCTTGCACTTCCACTCCTGACTGGAAACTCAGCAGAGGCACCACAGCAAACCCCCTTTGCCTCCCCTGAGGCAGAGTCAGCAGATTTGGGATTTGTTTGTTCCCTGCATTGTTCTGCCAGAGGGATGTGAGGGAAAACTGAGGCCCTGGTGCCTTCTCTCCTTGTCCTTTTCCATCCATCTTGATGTCCCCAAATGGAAAGAGGCACTTCTCCTTTTTACTGTCTCTGCTCTCTCCAGGCCACGACTCTGTACACATAATTGTACATAAACATCTGATTTCTTTTATTTTGCCTCAGTAATAGCTTGTAGCAACCCTTTCCAACATCTATTAATGCTGTGCTGTGTATTAGATCCAGACTGCAGAGCCCCAAATGTGACTGTCTTCCAATCAAGTGGGGAAAAGGCTGAACCCAGATCAAACATTTGTTCCCTGGTCAGTTTTAGATACAGTAAAATCTGTATCGCCATAAATTTAGCAAAGGGTCTTGCTTTAAACACCTTGGACTTTTCTCTGGGTGAGATATTGGAGATGAGGCCCAGCTGGAGGAGATTGATGATCCCTAAATTTCAGTATCCCGAGTTTCAGGCAGCTGAACCCAACACAGAGCTCAGAAAAGGGGCAGCACTTCCACTGGGAAATTGTCTTTCTCTGGCCAAACCCAAAAATTCACCTAGGTTCTAATGACATAAAGGCATGGTAACCCTGACTGCATCTCTGGGAATGGAAAAACCAGCCAGGGTTCAAACTTCCAGCTGGTTATAAAAGCTGGGAAGTGCCCTCTGCCCTTCCTTGTTCGGACACCATCAGGGTACTGCCCCGGATTTTTAAATATGAGGTTGTTCTGCATAAATAAACCATCAATCTGCATTCCCAGCTCTGTTTTCTTCCCTTGGAGCATGACAGCATCACTGGCAGTGGCTGGTGTGAGATGACAGTGGCAGCTCTGAACATCCCACTGCTCCCTCAGAGTGATCCAACAGATGATCCTTAATGAGAAAAGGACACTGAGGAGTTTGGCTGGAGAGAAAAACTGTCTGGGAAGATCTGCTAGGGCTATCTCGAGGTATTCAGGCTTTGTAGGGCTGCTAAAAGCCATCAGATTGTTTTTCCTCTCCAGCAGAGGCAGCAATTTGGGGATTTCGCTGGCTCTGCTTTGCTTCTTGCTGCTGTCACTGGTCTGAACTGGGCTGGGTGAAGGAAAGTGGCTCCTGATGCTTGGGATTATTAAAAAGCCTGACCTGAACCATGAGCTGGACCAGCCTTTCAGATGCCAACCTGCTTTACCACCAGCCAAATTTATTGGGCTGCAGCAGGGAATCTTCCCCTTTGATCCACCTTTGTTATTAAACAGCTTCAGATAAAAACCACTGAGCTCATTTCTAGGAAAGAGAACAACCCAAATCTTGGAGCTGAGCAGCAGCAGCAGGGAGCCCATCTTCAAACTGCATCTCCTCAGCAGCTTCAGAAGGAGAGCAGCTCATTTTTAACACCCTACACCTTCTTCAGCAGTGATTAAAGCCCCTTAAATGTGCACCTTTTTCATCGCAGGCCCCGCTGCTGACAGGGTGCCAAGCACAACAGACCCCATCAAAAGCGCCGTCCCTGTGATGGATTTAATTGTCCTTCTCCTGTTTTCTGAGTGAGGAGAGCTGGAGGAGAAATAAAATCTAGAGAAAAATGTCCATCCTCGTGCAGAAATAACCCCCTGAAAGGCCGTGGAGGAGCCGGCCTGCAGGCACAGGCACAAAAAGGAACACGGGGAAATAACGCCCTAAAATCCTTCCGAGGCCACTCGTCACCATGGCTGCAGTGATCATCTCAGCAATAAATTCCCTTATCATCTGATTGGAATCTGACACGAATGCTCTGCCTGTTATTTCAGAGGGAGATAGGCTGGAACTGGTGGGTTATTTGTAGGAAAAATCGCTGGTTCTTGCAAGGATACCATCACCAGTGGAGGAGTTACACCACGAGAGAGGGGGATTAGAGAAATCTGTTTACCCCAGAGGGTTTATTTATCCTGAATAAAGGTGTTCACTTCCCAGAGCCTTCCCTTCACATCCCCATTCCCCTTCAGTGGCATCTTAACATCAGAATTAACACAGGCTTTTTCCCAATCAGGAAAAGGAGCTGCTGTCTGTGCACAGCTGTCTGTAAAAATGATTAAAACCTTCTCATCAAACTCCCATTAATGTATGCATTTATTTCTAAGTTGTCTCAGCAAAGACAACTCTAATTTCTTAATCATTCACATTACTCCCAGTGCTTCTGCAAACACCTCTGCTCTGCAAAATTTTTCACAGCCAAGTGGTGCCTGATTCAGGTTTTGTTTCTGTTTCTCTGCAGGAGAGACACGATTGGTTTATTAATATTTTTCTTTGCACCTGCAGGTCAACTTCCAGCATGCTGTACCCAAATAATTGAGCCCAGGTTTGCAGGGAGAGCCTGCAGCCTAAACCAAAAATAGGACAACTGGAGTTCTCTGGAGAGTGTTGGGCCAGAGCCAGCAGCAAATCCAGAGGTAAGATCCTGGCTTTGCTGCAGCAAACAATCCCTGTGCCCTGACTCGATGCATCTTTGCCTTCCTCAAAGGTCTCTCCTGCTTTTTCCTTCCACTTCCCAGCTCACAGGAGACAGAATTTTGGTGAGCATTCCTGCTTTTTAAATGAGATCCCCAGAGGATTCTCGAGAGCAAAGCTGCAAGGCAAGGCCGCAGGAGGACTGAGGCTGCTGCAGGAGCACCAGCACAGATTCCTAATAAACCATCTGCATTCCTTGCACGGCTCTGACTGCAACTCCCCAGCGTGTCCTTCACCTTTCTGGGAAGGCAGAACTGGTGAGGGTGGTGGGAAAATTGCTTCACTGGAGCCAAGAGGGGTTTTGCAATCAGTTTTAGTGGAGCCAGGGCTGCTTTTAACCCTGTGTGTTCCCATCTCTCTGGACCACCCTGTGGGCTGCCAGCACTTTAAGAGTGATGGAGGAAAAAGAAATTATTCCTTTTTCATACAGATTCTCCCTGGGTGGTAGGGATGGCCCCAAAGCCTCCCTCTTCAAAGCCTGGCTTTCTCTGCAAGGATCCTGACAAAATCCACCTTCCAGGCTCTACTGGTGAGCCCTGGAATGTGCCAGGCTGGGTGTGAGCACAGGATGATCATCCCTGGATCCTCTGTCCTTGGCTGGGAACAATCTGCTTCCTGCCCATGGCATCGCCACAGGATGCCAGCATTTGGTGACAAAACAGCCAACAGCAAAATCCTTCCAAACCCAGAAAATTACCTGGGGAGAAAATCTGACTGGAGGTTTTCTCAATATTCTATAAACCAGAGGTTTGACATCGGGCTCGGAGCAGGGACAGAGCGTCAGACCCCAAAACAGCGAGCAGAGCTTGGAGGGATGGATGGAAAATTTGAGCTCTGCATGAGCAGCATCTGAGACAGGAGGCTGGAACAGCTGCCCCCACCCTGAACCATCCCCTCCGATGGCTTTAGCAGCAACTGGGACACAATTCCTGCATCCCTGGTGTTGATTCCTGCATCTCTGGTGCCAATTTCCTCATCCCTGGTGCTGATTCCCGCATCCCTGGTGCCAATTCCTGAATCCCTGGTGCCGATTTCCTCATTCCTGGTGTTGATTTCTGCATCCCTGGTGCAGATTCCTGCATCCCTGGTGCCAATTTCCTCATCCCTGGTGCCAATTCCTGCATCCCTGGTGCTGATTCCTGAATTCCTGCATCCCTGATGCCAATTCCTGCATCCCTGGTGCCAATTCCCACATCCCTGTGCCAATTCCTGCATCCCTGGTACCAATTCCCTCATCTCTGGTGCTTATTCCCTCATCCCTGGTGCCAATTCCCTCATCCCTGGTGCCAATTCCCTCATCCCTGGTGCCGATTTCCTCATCCCTGGTACCAATTCCCTCATCCCTGGTGCCAATTCCTGCATGCCTGGTTCTGGCAGAGGGAGGGGAATGTGCAGGTACTGAGCTGCAGCCATGCATCTCCTGCAGGGCTGCAACCTGAATCTTGGATTCCTTCCTTCCAGCCATGGAGAAATCGTTCCCTGCCCCAGCAGGGACGGAGCCTGCGCATCCCAGCGCTGCTCTGCTTTTTATGGAAGGCTTTCCATGCAAAAAAAATCATCCCCAGAATGAATTAAAGGACATCGTGGTGGCCACGTTCCCACGTGCTCCTGGTGCTCTCCACTTGACTCACCAACGAGGAAGCCAAGATATTTTGTGGAGGGTGTTTTGAAAACACTTTAATTGATCTAATTCATAGCCAGAGCCCATGCTGGACTTGTCCCCAGGATGGTGTTTCATCCTTGGTTGCCTTGAGCTCATGGAGATTGTGTCTTGTTCCCTCCTGGCTGCAGCCCTGTGCCTGGGGACTGGGTATTTTCTGCTGGTCTTTAAGGCCAGCAGAAGAATGAAAACATTTGTGACAGCCTGACCCAAGCTTCAGTTTCTCCTGGCCTTGTTGAAAGGCACGTTGCTCACTGCACACAAACCCGAGATGAGCACACTGCAAAGAGGCCAGAGAGTTCATAAATTAAACCTGGAATAATTGCAATATCCCTGCAAGAACGGTTTTCTTATCTTGATTTTCCCCCTTTTTTTTTTTTCTCTCTCTCTCTCTCCCCTCCTCCACCTTGGATTAATCACTCCCAGACCAGGAACCTTCAAACAGATTTGTTTGGAGATTTGGCTGGAGCTTGTGGTGGCTGAAGCCTTCTTGCTTTCCCTACAAAAAGCAGAGCCCGTTTGGAGAGGAGGGAGAGGCCCAGCACTAAAATCAGAACCCAAACAAGATGAGAAGTAGAAAGTTCCCTAAACTATCTCTGGCTCCTGGACACCTCCAAAAGATCCTCTTCCCAGAGGCTAGAATGGTGGAAATTGGGGATTTAATGTCTTTCTCAGCTGGAAATTGCAATGGAAACTGACCCCAGAAAAGGCCAGAGTCCCATCCCAAGGTGCTGTCACACTAAGCAGGGGCAGAGATGGTGCCTGGGCAGGACATATCTCATTTTTTAAATTGTTTGAGTCATCCTGGTTGTGAAAATCACACAAGTGTTGGCTCACATGTACATCAGGACACAGAGCAAAGTTCTCCCCCTGAACCCTTCTCTCCACCTCTCTGTCCCAACCTGCAAACACTCTGAGGGGGGTGGTGCAGCAAAATAAATGCTTTAGCAAAAAATAAACACCACAGAAATGAGGTTTATATATGTTTTCTAGGAAAAATATCAAGTTTTCCCTGTTAAAAAAATGAAGGTGCTGGAAACCAGGTTGTAAAAGGGATTTGCTGTGGGATTTGCCTGTTCAGGAGAACTCCTCAACTTTCTGTCCCAAAGGGAAGGTTCCTGTGGATATTTGATTGAGGGATTTGTGCAGGAGCAAATCCTGGTCAGGGAAGTAACTGGAGCCTTCCCTGAATCCAGCAGTGGGAGAGGAAAGTTTGTGGAATGCAGAATTCCCCTCAGCTTGTTCCCAAGGAGATGGGGAGCAGGGTGATAAATGAATTTCAGGAAGCCTGGGGGTCCAGCCTGGCTGAGGGAAAAGCTGCTGGTGTCCATCCCAACACTGCAAAGGCGATTTTCCACTCACACTCCCGACTATAAATCACCTCTAAATGTACTCCTGCTGACATGCCAAGCTTTCCCTTGGATGTCATTCCACAGGCACATGCTCCTTGGACCGCAGGTGATTTGGTTTGATGAGGGAACTTCCAAGAGGGGAACTTTGGTGGATAACAGTGGGAGACCTGTTGGATTAAACACCTCAAATGGATGCCAGCAGAGACCCCAACCCAGCCATTGGGAATCTCTGCCTCCAAAGCAACTTGAGACTGGAAAAATCACGTTGGGAATCTCTTAAGAGGTTTTTGATTAATGCAAATTGATTTTTTTTTTTTTCAGCAAAGTAAAGCTTTGGTTTCTATTCACCTCCCCCTGAGGCTTGTTGAGTCTGAGGTTTCTCTGCTGAAACAAGCACAGCTTTTCTTTTAGATAGGACAAAAAGCATCCCATTCCTGTATTCCCAAAGAATTCCAGTCACCAAAACACAGCCAAAGACATGAGAACAAGTCAGGCACTCCAGGCTCCTGTGGGCGGCAGGAAAGGAGAAACTGGGGCAAAAGTTGAACCAGGATTTAATTTTATCTGGATTGATTCATCTGTCCCTAATTAGTGACAGCTTCCCAGGGCATGACGTAAGAATATGCAGAGGTTTTTAAGGAATAACTCTGGGCTAAGATAAAGTGTAGCTGTTCTCAGAGAGTTCTTTTTTACGCCAGCAGAGATTTGGGCAGTCAAAGATGAAAAATAGATGAAATTCCACAATCACATATCTTGGAGACTAAAATCTTTTAGCATACAGGTCCTGCCTTCTTGCCAATTTATTGTGGAAAAAACACATTAAACACATATTAAACCAGAGGATTTTTCCATATCCTCTGGTTTAATATCTGCATTTAGTTCTACTCCTAAAACTGCAAAATTCATGTGCAGAGGGCTGGTGTACAAAAACCCTGTATGATTGTTCTGGAAGTTCCAAAACCAGCTGGAAAAAAAGTGGTGATGTTTAATGGCACTTCAACAAAATAAATGAAGCAGTTAGCTAAATTAACAATCTCTGTGTTCTGGCTTTTCGTGGCAACAATATGAGATTGGGCCAGAGGCTGATCTTGCTCACTTTGTGCTGCACCTTCCTTATATCTCTTGTGCTCCCAGGCACACCTGCAAGTCCAATTTCACATATTCCACCTCAGTTCTCTGTGCTCAGACCCTTGGAATCCTTCCAAGCTGCTTTTCTGCCCTCTCCTCCCCCTCCCCGAGCCAAGCTGGAGATCCAAGCTCTAATTCCTCCCTGCAAACGGATCCCTCTGGTGTCACGACCATGTTCTGCTATTTCCACGAGCTGTGCAACATGGGAGCTCCTTCTCCTGCTTCTGACATCCATAAAAGCCCAGAATCTTTCCCCAGAGTAGGGGAAAATCAGGATTTTGTGCTGCTTTGGGCTCAGGGTTGCCGGGCACGGCCTCGACGCAGCGGCGCGGGACCAGGCTGGGACACGTTGAGCAGATGGTGGTTCTGGCCTGCAGCTGAGGCCTGAATTACTGTGCTCAAATCCCATCTTTGATACACTTCCAGCTTTTATCAGATGGTTCCACTCAAGGTTTGGCAGGGCTGACGTGAGGGGTAGGCCAGGAGAGCAAACAGCGAGAGCAGCTGAAGGGTCCAGTGCAGGAGAAGGGCTCTGTCCCCAAGGTGCTGCCACCATACTGAAGTGGGGACTTCCCTGACTGCTCCAGCACTTCAATATTCACCCCTCTGTGCAAAAAAAAAAAAAATTAAAAAAAAAAAAACCCCAAACCTCCAGCATGGCTGTGCTTACACAGCCTCTTCTCCCCGCTGCCACATCACACTGCAAGCAGCCTGCCCAGGCGATGTAAATCAAAGTTTCTGGGAGGATTGAGAGCATGTGAGCGTTTTCTGGGAGTTAAAAGCCTTTCTTGCCTGGGTTTTGGCTTTGGATGACCCCTTGCTCCTAATGCACTCCTCACTTCATTCACCCCTGCCAGTGCCAATGCTCTTATTTATGACTTCAGTGATGGCTTTCTCTCAACAGGCCCTGAAAAGCTGCTCCTTCCACAGAACATTCCTCCAAGTAAATCCTGCCCCGGGATTATTCCCAGTCCGAGCTCAATCCGGGGCTTGCTCAGGGCAGAGGAGAGGACTTTCAAAGGACTCCCACTGAGTTCAGCTGGCTCAGACCTCGAAAGAACACACATCCACACCCACAAAGCTGTAATAAAGGGCCTGATGGAAGCTCACAAGGAGGAATCCAAACCTCTCCCAAAGTCTTCAGGAGGCTCCGTGGTTGTTTTGCCATCCTTTTGCTGCTGCACATGGACCACAGGGTTTTACCCCTCAGGAGGGATCTCAGGCAGCCCCACAAAGCTGTCTGAAAATCCTTCCACAACACTGAGCCTGGGCTCTTTTTTCTCCCTTAACTTAAAAGCCACAAAAACATCCAGAAATGCCTGTGCAGGAGAATCAATCACACACACAGGAGCCTTGTGGGTCCCGTGAAACAGCCTGTGCTTTCAGCCTTGGCAGTTTGTTCTCCCTCCTTTTGGGAGGCAGCACAGACATGTTTTCCATTTGGAATATCCCAGGGGTCTTGCAGCTCATGCTGAGCCCTCAGAAGCAAACAAGCCATTTTTCCCAGCAGCAATCCTGGCTACAGCTGAGATATTTTGCTTTTTTTTTTTCACCATACCCAGACTGACACTTGGTTCAAGCCACAGGAAAGTAGAGGCAGAGGGTCCAGCCCAGAGCAGGCCCAACAAATGCATAAATCAGAACATCTTTAGCTCGGTTCTGCTCCATCTCCCTCAGCTGTTCCACAGGCCAAGCTCAGCCTTTATTGGTGTCATTTACTCAGCTGTTGAGTGGGGGTTAGGCTTAGGGTTGGGTTTAGGGTTGGGTTAGGGTTAGGATTCGGGTTATGGTTAGGAAAAGTGTGATATCCTGCAGATGCCTTAGCCATGTGTGAGCATGAAGGTGGCAAAACCTCCCAGTTCTGCTACCTCAAGCTTCCCACTAGCACGCATAAAATGTGTTTAATTTAAATGAAAAAATAAAAACAATATTTTTTTCTGATTTTTTTCCTTATTTTTTTCATTAATTTTTGCCTTCTTCACTGAGGTTGCTCAGCTCCAGCCACTGCAAAAGCCAGCACTGAGGATGGAAGTTCCTGAGGAAGGAGGAAAACCCAGCAGCCAGGAGGGGAAGGGGTTTGCTCCCTCCTTATGGACACACTCTGAAGAATTGTGCCAGCCAAGTGTGCCCAAAAGTCCTCATGAGAATCATTCAACATGTGGGGGATTTTTTAGGCTAAAGTCTAATTACATCTGGTTGCTCTTTGATTTTGGTCCTGTTTCTGTCGCCATTAAAGGAATTGTTAAAATGTCTCTGCTAAAAGCCTTTCTTCTTTTTTTCTTTTTGTATTTTTCTTAAATAATCCTGGAAAAAAAAATTAAAAGGGGTCATGTTGCAACACTGGGAGTTCATGAATGGCCATTAGCTTCCAGTGATCCTACAGCAAAGACCCATGGGAAGCCTGATGTTCTCCCAGAGCTGGGAACTGGCAGCCCTGGAATTTAGCAGAACTGAGGAGAATTCTGCTGGATGTCAATGAAACCCTTCTGGGCACGAGGCTCAATTCCTGGGGGGAGATGGGAGCATTGGAGTGGTTTGCAAACAGGAGGGAAGGTACCCTGGTCTGGGGAGAGAAAGAAATGATATTTTTTGTGTGTTCACTAGGGTACAAAAATAGCCCTGGTTTTGGAGTTTCTCATTATTTTCCTTTCCCTCACCCAGATTAATTTTATATTTTGCACATCTCATAGAACCAGCAGAGAAAGAACTCTGGCATGGCACTGGTGAGTCCAGGAATCCACTGGGAGATTCTCTTGGTACCTGGATCGTCATTAATTATTTTTATCGGCCCTGTTTTTTAGCACAGCTGTCCCAGGAGAGAATTAAACATCCTGTGTGCTCCAAATCTGGCAAGTTCTCATGTTCTAATGGCCTGCAGCGAGGCCAAAGCCCTCCCTTATCAGTTCCTCAGAATCCACACACACCTTTGAGCCATCACTCCCAATGGCTTTTCCAGGGTTTCTTTTTCTATTGGGAAATTGACTTTATGTTAAGGTGTTCAGCAGGTTTTGGGAGAAAAGTGCAAAGTTTTCCTGTCCTGGGAGATTCCTCCATTCCCCTTTTTCATTTGGAATGAAAAGCTGGAGCTGAGATTGATGCTAAAAAGTGAAATTTTTTTTTTAATATGTCCATAGAAATGATTTGGGTTTATTCAAGATTTGGTAAATAAAATCACCAAAAAAAATCTCACCAGACACAAAAAAATAATTTTAAAAATGCTTCTTTCTGGACTTTGCTATTTCAGCATAATTTTCCCAGGAGCTTCTCCCTTCCCATGGGATGTTTTGGGGGTTGGAGCATTTGGAAGATGCTCCTGGATATGAAGTGGGTGGAAAAAGCAGTGGAAGGACTGGAGAGGGGCTTTTATGGCTTCTTTACACACACCCTGGAAGAGATGCCAGGGGAGATCCCCAGGCTCTCCCAGCTCACCCAAAGCCATGTCCTTCTGGAGAATGGAGGCAGGAGAGGCCTCCCAGAGCTGCAATATTCCCATTCCTGAGTTTTGTGTCCTCCAGAGGGGACCAGGACTGCATGAAAAGTGTCCTGAGCATGGCGAGCCACAAACGGAAAGCTCAGAGCAGGGAGTCATCCCAAAAAATACAGGATTGCAATGCCAAAGGGATGGGATGGAACAGGAGCTGGTGCCATCCCAGCCCTTGGAAAACAGGGAGCTTGTTTGCTCTGTATTTTTTTCCTTTTTTTCCCCCCTCCTTTTTCTTTTTGGCTTCTGCCTGTGCTCCAAGAAGCCAAATGAGCTCATGGTCTGAGGCTCCCGAGCTGAACATGAGCAGAAGGGAGATGACATCGGCTGGAAAGAGGAGCAGGAACGGAGCTGTTCGACATCCTCCTTCCCCCTGGCACTGGGAGGGAGCAGGAACAACCTCAGGGCATGGCCACACACACAACAGCCCCCAAAACCACCTCTGGAATTGTGGGATCATGGAGTGGTTTGGGTTGGGAAGAGCCTTAAAGCTCATCCAGTCCCACCCTCTGGCCAGAGACACCTTCCACTATCCCAGGTTGCTCCAACGTGGCCTTGGACAATTCCAGGGATGGGCCAGCCACAGATTCTCTGGGCAATGTTTTCCATGTGGTTTCGTGGCTGCTGCTCATTCCCCCTCCAAAAACACATCACCTCCTTCACCTGGAACATCCCACCCCATCCAGTGGACTTTGAGATGATTCCCCAGGCCAGAAGATGGGAGCCCAACTCTCAGCCAGGAATCCACAACAGAGATTTGAAAGCCACAGTATTCCAGCTGATGGCTTATCCCAAATTAAGATCCCTTTGAGCTGGTGGTTGCTGCCCCTCTGGCCACTGAAGCCTGCATGGATATTTTTATCCAGGCTCTTTGGAGCAGGATAATGATATGGTGGTGCCTCCTCCCTGCAATTCCATGAGGTCTCTCCTGCATTTGGAAGAAGATTCCAGCCATGGCGCTTCCATGCTAAATAGCAGGAGGGAAAAGAATGAGCTCTTGATTAAAATCTGTCTAGACAGCGACAGCCTCCTCTGTTTTTAGGTCCCAATTTAGAGGACCAAGATATGGAGAGATTGACATCACTTCCCAAAAAATCTGATCAGGTGATGCTGATGGATGCAGTTCTCATGGCCATTCCTCAATTTATCAGCAGTCTTGGGATATTTGGTGCTTTCCCAGCGGCTCCCAGAGCAAATGGGACCTTTAGAGGTGGAATTTAATCATGGAATCATAGAAGAGGTGGAGCTGGGACTTTTAGAGGTGGAATTTAATCATGGAATCATAGAAGAGGTGGAGCTGGGACCTTTAGAGGTGGAATTTAATCATGGAATCATAGAAGAGGTGGAGCTGGGACCTTTAGAGGTGGAATTTAATCATAGAAGAGTTGGAGCTGGGAGCTGGAAGTGTTTCAAGGTGGGACAACACTGATATTAAATGGGATATTTTGAGCCATCTCATGACTTTTGAAGGCTGGGTGTTGCTGTTCCCACAGAAAAGACCCTGCTAACTTTCAGACCATTTCTGTAGCTTAACATTCCCCGAGCCCAGAACTTCCAGCTGCCTGTGGAATTTCTTCCCCATCATCCACCCAGCTCTCTGAAGGGAAAGACTTCACTCAGGACTGATGCCCCAGGGGACTCCATGTGGCAGCTGAGCTCAGCTTGGAGCTCAGCTTTTCCCAATCCCAGCCATCCTAAGAACAAACCCAGTTTGCAGCCTGCTGCTGGCAGGACACGTTTTTTAGGCTTAGCCTAAGAGCAATTTACTCTGCCTGTGGAAAAGCATCAGGATCCCAATCAGCTGTGATCCAGGTGGCTGTGACAGCACAAAAACCCTGATTTGGGGACACTTTGAGGCCACATCTCCAGTGCAATTCTCACTGGTACTCACTGTGATTGGCAAATCAAGTCACTTAATTGCCCCATTATTTAAAGCTGTTGAGCAGAGGCTGCGTTTTCCATCCCCTGACAATCCTGGTGAGTGGTTCTGCAGCTCTCAGCCCTGGCTTTGGTTACAAACTCCGCAATTATTGGCCTCTCAACCACTCCTTCGATCTCCAGGGTTAATCTGGCTGAAATTCTTTGGGCTCCACGAAAAACAAACAGTGGCATGTGAGTAGGTGTAGAGAAAAGCAGGGTCTGGAGTGTTTGGCTACGAAATTGCTTCTGCCACAATCGATTTCTCCTGCAGGAGATCCTGATTTGGCCAGGCAGGGGCTGCTGGGGGTTGCTCAGCGCTGCAAAAAGCAGTTTATTGAATGGTGACTCTCTGATCTGGTGAACTAAACAAAGGGAAATAAAGTGAGACACTAATTGAGATGTAATTAAATTTATATTAATTCCTAAAAGGGTTAGAAGGAGAAAATCAGAGCTTTTCGGCCCTGGTAGAAGAGAAGATTTGCAATTGCCCTCCTGACCAGTGGCATTAAAAAAATGACAGGATAAGAGGGAAAAAAGAGGAATTCTGTGCTCTTTCAATTCCTCTGTTCAGTTGGCCTTTGTGGCTGTTTCTTTTTGAGAAGTGCTCCATCCCGTGAGTGTGGAAGCAGCAGCAGGAAGAGGCTGGCACTGCACATCTGGAATAAAGCTTCCTGAGCTCTGTGGAGGTGGTGGGACTGCAAAACCTTGATGAGAATCCCAAGCTTTCCCAAAGTGGCTGGGAAAGAGGGGTAAGGAGACAGCACAAAGTGCTTTTCATCCAGAGCTTGGGAGCACGGAATGACTCAGTGTGTGCTGACTTTTGTGCCTGAGATGTCTTCAAGCCCTTAATGATTCCTCCATCCACAGACCCACGGAGAAGGGTTTAATGTGCTTTAGATGTGAGTCACAATCCCAGCCCTTCCAAGGCAGGAAAACCCAGGGAAAAAGAAGGAAAAAAAGAGAAATGGATCTTTATTCTGCCTGGGGATGAGTAACCCCAGGCACCCTCTAACTTTCATCTCAAGGGTATCATTCAAAGGCAGCCTGGGGACCCTCCCAGTGCCACACCACGCTGGTGCCACAAGGCCAGGGTTATTTTGGGAGCTGTGTCTGGCTTTCCAAGGCCATGATCCCTGCTCCCTTTCCCTGTCAGCATCCCAAAGCTTCTCCTAGCCTGGGACCATCCCAGTGCCTTGGATGACAGCTCATTTCAAAGGCAGACAAGGCTTCCCACAGCTATTGTCCTGTGGCTGTCTGCATATTTGAGCCCTTCCCTATTCCTGCTCCCATTGGAAGCTCTGAACTTCAGCTGAAGGCACACAAATTAAACTTTGAACTAAATAAAAGACACCCCACTCCCCCCTCCCCATCCAACCTTTACTGAAATACTCTTTAAAAACAAGTCCTGATATATTCTAAACTCAAAACCATCTGGGTTTCCAAGCCTCAGGAAATTACAACTCCCATTCTGGAAATAAAATACATGTTTGTCCATAGATTGTATTAATTAAACCCTATAATATGGAGAGAGGCCAGGGAAATGCTTTCCTGCTGGCTGGCAGATTTGCATAGTAATTTATTATCTCACCAATTGTTATTAATATTATTATTATTATCATTATCATCATCATCTTTTCCTTCATGTCTGCTGTGACAGACACAGTGTCCTATGCTGATCAAGAGAGAGAAGTAACTGGTTACAAAGTGATCTAATTATTATTGTTCTGCCCTGTTTCCTGCTGGGGAATCCCAAATCCTTGTAGATGTGCTGCCTTATTGATCGTTGGGTGTGAGCTTAGCAAGGAAAAGGTTTAAGACTGAGTGATAAGCCTGGTAATTTAGAAAAAAATATATAAAATATTTATAAAAACAAGCAGTGGCTGCCTGAAGGTGCCAGATCTGCCCTCCAGGGCTGTGGTTGTGTCCCCCTACTCCTGTCCCATGGATAATTTCCCATCTGTGAAGCACTGCATGGAGAATTCCCTCATGGATAGAGGCTGCCCAGTGCCACCACCTCTGCTCCTGAGCCGGGCTCCTGCAGCTGCCAGCCCAACAGCATGGTAGGAAATGCCACATCAGAAACATTCCAGCCACTGGGCAAAATGCTCTGGGGATTGGGAAAAGTGCAGACCTCAGTTGTTCTTGGTGGGGTTTGCATTTTTTCCTGCTGAGGTGAAGGGCACGGAAAAACCACGGTGCTCTCTGTGGTCGGAGTCATTCCCAAAAACCAGAGCAGTTTCTGGTCGTTAAATCACTCTGAGCTCAGGGAAGGTGGGGTCAGCTCTTCCAGCAATAAACCCAACACCCAGTGGGTGCAGGAGCTGCTGGAGCTGCCCTTTCCCAGACCCCAAGCCTTCCTCAGAGGAAAGGAGTCCGACCAGCCTCGGCAGCAGGAATTATTTGCAAAGACAAGGCTTGAACTTGTGGATTCTGAGCAGAGGCCAAATTGTCTCGGACTTCAATCCATGCCTTCATTCCCCAGTTGTGTCAGCCCATCCTAAGTTGGAGAAGTCACTGCCAAAGGAAATCTGGACACGGATTTTGAATTCCAAACCCTGGAGTTGGAGACAGTTGTATCAGGAACTATGAAAAAATGAAGGGAAGGTTTTCACAGCCAATTTTTTCTGCCTGGATGCCTCTCATGGCGTTCAGGTGCTCCAACGCCAATACTGATTTAGTGAGGTATTTTTATGGCATTTTGCTGTGCCTATGCAATGGGGAAAGGAGCATTATTTATTCAGGAATGATCTGTAGGAAGAGCACGTAGCAAATCCAACTTCTCATCCTCATCCAAGGGGCATCAAAACAACAGAGGTTGGAGCAGAAGCAGCTGTGAGCTGGATGTGGAGTGCCCATCCCGGTGTTTTTTAGGGAAGGAAGATTTCGGGAGGCAGCCAAGAAACGTGGCAGTCTCCAGCTGCCACCGCCCTGCCACGGGAGCAGCCCCAGCTGGCCACAGTGTGTTCAGTGCCCGGGATTTGCCACAGGATGGGAATGTGGATCCCATCCCACCCCAGCTCCCTGCCCTCCCCACACCTCAGCCTGGCTTTTCACCCAGGTTTCCCCTCCCTCAGAGCCCAGGATCCTTAATTGCAAGATCCCTTCCCTGCAATTAACAGCCCAGGAACTGCAGATTCCATGTGGGACAAGCTGGAATCTGGTGGGAGCTCCCTCCTCTCCACGAGCAGGGCGTGTTGAGCGAGACAAAACATCCCGCTCCCTCTCGTCCCTTGTTCAAATAAATGTCAGCTCCTCTGATCAGCCTCTGTGTACAAGCACACAGCCAGCAGGAGAAAATCAAACATCAAAAGGAAGGAAAAGCCCCGAACAGGATATTGCCATCAATAGGAGTTCTGGGGATGGAGATGAAATGGAAAATTGAGGCTCAATCCGGCTGAGAGAAGTTAAAGGCTCCCTTAACCCTTGAGCTGACATGAAAGGCAGGAGAGCTGGGAAAGGGCCAAGCTTTTCTCAGGAATTTGAGGGAATTTGGCACTTAAATTCCTTGGAAAGTAATGCCACAGGTGCTTTGGGAATTGCCACTTTAATTGCTGCCACATCTCCAGCATGGCATTGGGGAGAAACCAAATTTCCTTCATTTTTCTCTCGCTATGATTTTTCTGTTGTACTTTTCCTGGTGCAAAGAGCTCTTTGTTGCGGTGATGAGGGGAAAAAAATAAAGGATGATAAAGGATGACAAAGGAGAAAGGCAGCAAAGGTACAAGACAAAATTTTCTGCCAGAATTTTTACTTTGGGCTGAGAAATAAAGAAAGAACTAAAAGAAGTCCCTGACGGAGAATTCCTGGCAGCTTTAATGTCACAACCTCTGACCCTTGGCCACGTCAGCCAAAAGGCTCCTGCAGACAGCTCGACCTATTCCCAGCTCTGTGCTCTGGGCACTGGGTCAGGATTAATCCACCCTTGATTGGGAAATCAGAGCCCAAACCCAGTCCTGGGGGTCAGCAATCCCACCCCATTCCCACTGAGCTGGACACCCCAAGCAAAAACTGTGCCCTAAAGGGCCATGACCCCCAGCTGCCACCTGAACTGCACAAGAGGTTCAGATTTATCCTTAGAAAACTCCATTTATTTTCCTAACATCTCTTTTTTTTTGTTTATTTTAAGGAATAATCAGCCGTTGAGTTTCTATTAAGAACTGTCTCTTCTGGCACATTTTTATCTGGCAGAACAAAGGGATTTATTTCTGCAGTGAAGAAAGAGAAAAAGAGCTCGTAAAGGCGACTGTAATTCTGTCTATTTGAAGTTGTTTCGAGCTCTGCAGCAGCCCCAGATAACTGCAGGAGTTGTAAGTGTGGAAGGAACTTTTATCTCCCTGCCTGGATAAGCATCTCCTTGACTTTATCTGGGATTTCTCAACACGAGGCTCTTGTTTAATAACGGGAAGCAACATCATAGAATTATTCATGTTGGAAAAGACATCTGAGATCATAAAGCCCAAATCCCCAGGTCCAAATTCTCCCCAGGAATTGGGATGAAAACCTGGCTGCTGGGGGACCCCTCTCCCCAGAACAGATCCATCCCATGGGATGGATTTGGGAACACAAACCTGTTTTTTTTTTTGCTGGCTCTGGACATTCCCAGCACTCCAGGGAATCCCAGCACAGAGAAAGAGGAATAAAAGAAGAGAAGAAAGAGGAATAACTCCGTGCTGAGGATTCCTGGAGCAGGGCAGGGTGAGCAGGTCCCATCCTGACCCAGACAGACACGTTCCCACCAGGAATTGGGTCTGGCTGTCCCTCACTCCGGCCGCTCGGACCGTGCCAATTCTTAACCAGCACCACTTGCTTGGCCTGAGCTGACCCTGCCAGTACCTGGAAGCAATGAAACAGAGAAGCCACAGAGGCAAAGGGGTTGTTATTTAACACGTTTGATCAGCAGGAAAAAGGAAATCTGGACCCTCACTCTGAGATTCCCGAGGTGCCGGTGCTGGAGCTGGCGATGCTGGGACTGCAGGACCCCAACCCTGTCCCTGTGCTGCACCCACAGCCCTCTTCAGCCTTTGTGCTCCTTCATTTTCCAGGTGTTCCACTGGCATTGCTTCCCCCGTTTTGTTGGAATAGCCTGAATTATTCCCTGTTGCAGCAGGATTAGGACAGAGTTGATGAACTGTGGATTTTCCTCAGGCATAAATTCCCATCCGTGCCTCGCTGCCATCACAGGCACAGCAGTTGGGATTGCACTGGGAATTTTGGGCTAAAACACCCCAGAGGGGCAGGAGGAGGGTGGGGGTGCTCAGGATGAGCAGTGGGCACACTCCCAGACTTGCTGTGCTTTTTGGGATGCCAGCCATGCATCCCAAAGGTGGTGACACAGGACATATGGAGCTCCAGGTTCCAACATCCATACAACAAGAGCTGTTTCAGACATTCCTGTGCTGCGAGTAATGTGCTGGAAAGGAGCCAGCCTCAGGGATGTTTCTCTAAACACGTCATCCCTCGCTGCTCTCCCACCTCTGAAGGATGTGGTGTTTCCCTCTCCTGCTGTGGAAAGCTTGGATGTCACTTCAGATTTCACCGGGCCATTAAAGCCCAATTTTTCATTTTTATCCAACCTTCAGGTTCAGCACAGTCCACGTCAGAAAACCTCTGGAGCTTTTCCATATCTCTGGTGCCTTGAGGAGATGATTTCCTAGAAAAAGTCTTGGATTTCTCCAGCTATGCAAACATTCCCTGGACATCCTGCGTGTGGATGTGATTAAACACAGCACACACACACCCATTGCGTTGGGGGTTCTGCTTTTATTTTGTTACAATTGTCACATTTCCTCCTTCCAGCCTGGTTCCAAAATAGCTGAGTGCCTTAAAAATGGGCATTGAACCCCTAATTCCATCCTTTAGGAAAAAAATAAGCACCCAAAGTTGCTGAGGAATGGCAAATAGTCAGGAACAAGCTCTAGATTTCGATTTCTCTAGAAGCAGCAGAATTTGCCCTAAAAGAGGGGATAAATGAGGGCATGGACAGAGGGATTGGGGTTTCTTGAAGGGGATGTGCAGCCTGAGGCTCTGCCCTGCTGAAAAGTGTGGGAGTTTTGATCCCTATTTCCCTGCCCTGCAGCACCCATAGGTTTCTCAGGTGGTTCTTTCTCCCCAAATCATGAGGGACCAGAGGGGACAGAGTCATTTTCAAGGTGGCCCAACACGCAAAGAGCTACACAGACCCTGCTCATTGCTTATTAAGATGTGTTTAATTAGAGTCACGAGGCAATAATTTAGGACTAATTCATATTTTATCCTAAAATGTCATTAAATTCTTTACATCTAAACAGAGACCAGCAGCTTCTGCTGTGCTTTGCTCTCTTGTTGCAAGCATGAAACTTCCCTTTTAATAGATGTTTTCCCTCAGAAATCCAGAGTGAACCAATGGAATTAGAGCAGAACTCACGTGTCTGTGAGGATAGGAATATCATTAAATCCAGTTTGCATTCAGAGCAGGCTGGAATTAAATCTAGGGCTGAATCCAGATATCTCCAGTTTTATTCTAAATGCTAATTCTAGTCTGGGGCTTCTTTGATTGAGGGAACAAGGGAAAAAAAAACAATGAACATTTTCCACAGACAAGGAGAATTATTCTCCCAGTTTAATTTGTTGTGAGAATCCCTCTGCAAAATTTCCAGCTCTTCTGAACAGAGCTGGAGTGTCCTTCTCTGTGTTCTTGTGGGAAACAGCTGTAAATCCACTGTGCTCCTGGGATGATTGCAAAACTTCCATGAAACCTGACTCACAGTCTAAAAATGTGCCTGTGGAATGGTGATTGCATCACGTAGGTGCTGCAAAGCCACCAGAAATTCAGGAATCTCCTCTCCTCATCCACACTCCTTCCTGCCACGCGTTTCCTCCTCCTCCTCCTCCTCCAAGGGACTGGGAAACACTGGAAGTGCATCTCCAGGAATCTGCAGCCTCTGCTTCCACTGCAGCTCAGCAGCAAAAGGATCTGGGATCCAAGAGCTCAGTTCCAGATCTTGAGTTTATTCCTGCAGTGGAGCAGAATGTGGGAGAAGGGAAGGGAGAGGAGAAACATCTGGTGGCAGCTCAGCCCTCGTTTGCAGGGAGAGGAAACAGCCTTGTGGATAACTGATAGGAGAGTTTGCTCAGTGGGGTGCAAAGGGGAATTCCTGAATGCCAAGAAAAACACAGGGATTCTGTAAGAAATGACACCCAGTGGAGAAAGGCAGCCAGCTGCTTTCCAGGGATGGGCACCCTCCGTGGGGATGTCCTGGAGCATGTCCTGGTGTTCTGGCATCCTGCATGCCAGCCCTGGGCTCCACGCTGCCCTTGGGAATGTGGGCATGGCATGGCCAGCTGCAATTTCTCACATTTTGGCCATTTTTGGAGCCATCTTGCAGCATCTCCCAGCTCCTTTGTGACGTGGAACCAAAAAGAAAAAGGAAGAAGTAAAGAAAGGAAGAAGGAGAAAGGAGGGAAAAAAGAAGCAAAACACTATTTTCTGTGACCCTCCTCTAGCTTCTGCCTCCAAAAAATCCATCCATAAGGATCAGGTCTCTGAGTGAGTGACACTGTAATTTGGGTTGTATTAAAGCAGCATGTTTTCCATGGACAGCATAGAAAGGGAGGAGAACCAAGAACCTCCTCAGCTCCCAACGTGTGCCCCAGATGCCATCACAACATCTGTGACAGGCAGGCCAGGGGACTGAAAAGGGGGCAGGAGGGCTCAGCTAATTGAAACCATCATTTCATGATAACCAAATGTCCCTGAGATGGCAACACAGACTGAAAAAAAAAAAGGAGAAATAATAATAATAAAGCTCTGTCCGAGATCAAAGGAGCTCCTGGAAAGAAGAGCCCAGTTGTCCCTGGAGTGCATCTGGGCTGCAGACAGCCTCTGGAAAAGCCTTTTCCTTCATCCACCAGGCTGGGGAATGCTGTCTGGGCGCTTGCAGGAGGCTCTGTGGGAAGGGAGCTGAGGCACCTCAGCTTTTGTCACCTGTCCTGCCATTGCACTGGGGTTCTCTGCTCTGGGATTTTCAGCAGGAGACACAGCTGGTGCTGTGGCACTTGGAATGCTGATGGGCCTGGGATGGGATATCATGGACAACTGGGCAGTGGGATAGAGTGGAAAGTTAGGGAGTGGGATATCATGGATAGTTGGGGAATGGGATAAAATGGACAGCTGGGGAATGGGATAAAATGGATAATTGGGGAGTGGAATAAAATGGATAATTGGGGAGTGGAATAAAATGGATAATTGGGCAGTGAGATATAAATGACAACTGAGGAGTGGGATATAGTGGAAAATCAGGGATTGGGATAAAATGGACAATTGGGGAATGGGATAAAATGGATAAATGAGCAATGGGATAAAATGGGACAGTTGGGCAGTGGGATATAATGGACAATTGGGGAATGGGATAAAATGGATAATTCAGCAGTGGGATATAAGTTACAATTGCAGAGAGGGAGATCCAGTGTGGCCCTGGTGTTGGAAACCACAGCTCCCTGTCACTCCTGGGATGCTCTGAGGTGAGCAGCCTTCTCCAAACACATCCCTGTTAAGACAATGTGCTCCTTGAAAGCTTCTTGGCAGGAGCATTCCTTCATCCATGTCCTGGGAGCCCACAGCTCTGCCCACACCTGCTCCTGGCCTGGACCTGCTCCAGCAGCGCTGGGTGCAGCGAAGCTTTCCCTGCGGAGCAGGAGGTGCTGTCCACACGAATCAGGATCATCCCAGCCCTGCTCAAAGCAGATGTTCCTCTTTGGATGGCCCTGACAAGTTCCTGTGCAGAACATCCTGTCCTGCACACCCAGCTGCTGCTGCTGCTGCCGGGGCCAGCCTCACCTTCCTGCTCCCAACAGCTCCAAGCGCCCAGGAACCACTCCAAAAATGGCTTGGCCTCTTCAAAAGGGAGATTTTCCCCCTTTGTGTTCGAGCTATCACTGCTCTGCAGTGAGGGAAACGGCAGTGCCTGAGGATCAGGTGGCCTGAAGGAGCCCTTAAAGGCTTTAAACTGACAGAGATTTGGGTTAGACGGGATCTTGGGGAGAAATCCATCTCTGTGAGATTGGGCACAGGTTGCCCAGATTGGCTGCCTCACCCCTGGCAGTGCCCAGAGCCAGGCTGGACAGGGCTTGGAGAAGCCTGGAATAGTGGAAGTTGTCCCTGCCTCTGGAACTGGTTGGAACTGGATGATCTTTAAGGTCCCTCCCAACCCAAAACATTCCGGATTCCATGAATTTTGCTGTGCCCAAAAGGGATTGACGTGATTTGTCCTCAAAAAGGCAAAAGGTCACCAGTGTGCCCTAAAACGCATCCCAGACTGAGCCCTCATTCCCTGAGGAAAAGGACCAGCCCTTTTCCTCATGTCAGGCAGAATCCCGACACAGGAGAAATTAAAAATAACATGTACATGATTAGTGGAAATTAGAAACAGAATATGGAGGGGAAAGGAGAGGCTTGTTCCTCCAAATTTGTCCTTGATTTGGCCCTGCTCTGGCAGCCTCCAAGGATGCCTCTGTCCCTTGCTCATGAAGATATTTCTGAGGAATATGGGAAGGCTTGGATGATTTTGGAAGGAGTCTGATTGCACCAGATGGTAAATATATATTTCTTTCAGTCTCCTGGGTGGCTGCCCTGTGAATCACCTAACAGGGTTTTATTGCTTTCTCCTGCATCCCTTGGCAAATTTCTGAGTGCAAAAACCCGGTTTTGTTTGCATTTATAATGAGGCCTTTGGAAACATCTGCCAACAGCTCAGCTTCTCAACCGGACAGAAAACCCACTTTCCTTTATGGTATTTCAAACAGCAATTAAACTGATAGACCATCTTCTTTCTCCTCCTTCCACAGGCAGAAACTGGGGAATGGCCTCTAGAAATCCAGAGTAAATGGAAGCAGAGCCTGCTCCTATGTGAACATTGCTGTGAATACAGAGCATGACCAAAAAACCTCTTTATTAAATGCACAATGAGCGGGGAGTTCAGCGAAACATTTCTGAGATATTGGAAAATTCAAGTCCAGCCCTTGCGTTTCATCAGCTGCAGCTCGACAGCCTCAGCACAGATGGACAGGACCCAGATGGCAACCTCAGCTCTGGAATTTGTCCCTGCTGCTCCAAAGGGAAGGGAAGGGAAGGGGATGCAGGGTGGCTTTGTGGGAGCTCAGTGCCACATGGACACTGCGAGCTCCTCGTGTGGCCGAGGCACGGCCCGAGCCCCGGTGACACGGCAGGGACAGGGTGCTGGCAGTGCCACGGGAGCGTCCCTTTGGGATTTGTGATGCCACTATGGGATGGGGAATGACACAAATGGGAGTGTCACCAGAGCCAGACCTGCTTGGAGGATGGAGTTTGAAGCTCTGTGAGAGTGGGGTGAGCCCTTCCCTAAAATCAGGCAGTTTTTCTTTCAGCAGGAGGTTAAAGGTGGTGAAGCAGCTTCAGCAAGAGCCCTTAAAGGTCTTCAGCTGAGTTTTGTCTCCTTCCCTGTGTGCTGCTGCTCTGAATGCAGGAATCAAGTCCTCCTTGGTGCCTTCCACATTCCCATGACAGATTCCCTTCCAGGTGCCAAGCTTGGGATGAGTAACATTCCCCGAGTGTGCATCAGTTTTATCACATCCTGGTGAGCCAGGAGAACCAGTGTGTGAGGAGGAGGAGGAGGAGGAGGAGAGCTCTAAAATCATGCCGAATTCCTAACTTTGCATCCTCACCTCCTGGGTCTGGCTTGGCACTCAGTGGCAAATTGGGGACAAGGCTGCACAGAGGGACACTTTTAATGAGCCCAGACCAGAGGCAGGATTTGGGGATGACGAGGTGCAAGAGTCAGGCCAGACAGGCACTAAAGGCTGTTGGAGAAGCCACAAGAGGAAGAACAAACAGATTTCACCAAGCCCTGTTTGCTCACCTCTGTTCAACCTTTTATCCTGGGTGCATCTCGAGGCAAACTCCTGGAGACTTTTCCAGCCCTTTTCCAGGGAAAGGCGAGTGCAGAGCAGCTGGGTGGGCTCCATCCCACCCTGCCCTGCAATTCCCAGCTCCCTTCCCTGGGCAGGGACCTTCAGAGAGCCCCGTGCAGTGCTTGTGTTTCACAGACATATGTTTGTAAAGGGAGCAGATGTTGGGAATGCTGCCTGCCAATTCTCTCTGGTTTAACCACTGCTCTGGGAGCTTTCCCCTCATTTATTACCTTGGAAAAGCAGGAGTGTGGTATCAGCCTTCACGGAGATGCATTTTACTGATGCCACCTTCTCCTCCTCCCCCTTTCCCTACACAACAGTTTCTCCTTTCCCAACCCCCTGGCATCACCATGGGCACTCAGATCTGGGCACTGAGGGTAGATTTGCATCCTCCCCCTTCTATTTCCCCCTCTCCTGCTCCCCATCCCACATCTTGGCAGGGCTCTAACAGAGAGGGAGAGAGGCATTTTTATTGCACACGCAGCTCTGTGTATCCTTTCCTTAGCGTTTGTTTTTCCTAGATATACATGTGTTTATCCCCAGCCATTTCTGCAGGCAGAGATGTTAATTTGGCGTCCTGCGTGGAAAGTCTGAGGCATCTGATCAGAATCAGCACAAGCTTCTGGGAGCTGCTTGCCAGCTGAAGGAGAAAGAAAAGGCCAATATTAAAAAGAAGCCTTTCCTTAATCAACATAAGCACTGCAAACATAAACATTGAAAAACACTATTAATTGCATTTGGAAAGTCCTGGTGAATCAATGAAGTGAGGAGGTGAAAGAGTGAGGCAGAGGCAATGAAACACCAACTTTGTGTTGTTTTCTTCGAGTGCCCTGACAGATCCAAGCTTTAAAAATCTATATCCCACCCTCCATGGCTTATTTCCTTCATGGAACTCTCAGTGTTTGCTTGGGGCATGACCCAGAGTCCCTCAGAGTCCTGGGGCTGGGCTGCAGTGGGGCTTTCCCCCAGCACTGGTGCTGCAGGTGCTGCAGGAGCTGCAGCTGCTCTGCCCTGAGGCAAAGGATGTCTCCAGTGTCACCCACAGAGTGCCACCACCAGCTGGAGGCTTGGCAGCTGCTCTTCAACAATTCCTGTCCAGGACAGAGGTGGAAACCTCAGAGCCAGCCAGCCCTGCACTCCTTCTTTACTTTTACCCTAAACCTCTTGGGCCAGATGGGGAGTGTCACATCTGGTCTGGTTTAAATTGGATATTGGGAAGAAATTCTTCTCTGGAGGTGTCCAAGACCAGGCTGGACAGCCACAGGAACAACCAGGGATAGTGGAAGGTGGCCCTGTCCACAGCAGGGGGTGAAATGGGATAAATTTTTAGGTCTTTTCCATCCCAAGCCAGTCTGGGATCCCATGATCCCACTCCACCCTTACTCCCATTGGTTTTAGTAAGTAACTTTGGATTCAGAAACTCTGGGTTCAGGAATCTCACCCTCCTGCTAAGGAGATGTTGTGACCCTGTGAGCTCTTCCTTTTTTAATCCTCTAGATTTTTTCCCCTCACAAACTCAGGTTTGGCACATCCAGAGCTGCAGGTGCGAAGTGCAGAGGAAGCCAGGCTGGGAAAAGACCACGATCTTTCCAGAGGGGATTGGAGTGTCTCAAGGAGGACTTTCCTGATCATGCAAGAAGCAAATCCTCCCCAAATCCCCAGGGACATCCAGAACCCTCCTGGCTGCTGCCATCCTGGAGCAAACCCTGCCTGTCCCTGGTCCCCACCCACGGCAGGCCCAGCGCGGTGCCCTCCCTGCAGGGCACGTGTCAAAAAGCCACCTTCATTTTCCTGACGTGCTTTTCCTCCTCCCAGGGCTGAATTAACACCAAATGAGGCCCAGATTCCTCTGTAATTAAAGGCCTCTGTCCCACATCAGGCTGTCCTTGAAGATCCTCCTGTCTCAGGGGACCTTGCCCGCTGCTTCTCCTTCTCCTCCTCCAACCCCACCATCCCAAATTTCCTCTTTCTTTTTCCATCTCCTTGTCCAATTCCTGTGGGACCCAGCCTCATCTCCCCCCTGTGCTGTCAGCAGGGATGGGAGCACACAGAGCTGATGGATTTCTCCCACCACTTCCCCCCTTCCCTGAACCGAGGAGGGAGCACATGTTTTTCATGAATGAGAAAGCAATGGGAAGCCATGCAAACAAAAATAGCAGCACCAAGCAAATCTAACAGGACAAATCACGCCTGGGAAGGCTCAGAAAATCCTTGTTCTCTCTTTTCCCATGCAAGCTTTATTTCTTTCCTGCCTCTCCATTTTCCAGCTACCAAACTTTGAGGAATCTCAAGAAAGGCTTGGCCCGTGGCGGCCTAAAGAGAAGGGGAAAAAACCTCTGTAAAGAGCTCATTTGTGAGGATGCGCTTTTATATCCATGTGATTTTGCAGGTTGTGGTAGGATTAGGGCTTATCTCCTCCACTTCAGCTCCAGCACATGTTCCTGGCTCTCTTGGAGGCACCGCTGGGCAGCCCATGCCAGGGAGAGCTCCAGAAACTTGACCTTCTCCTGAACTTTGGGGCTCTTTTCTCCTCTGTGCCCAGCTCTCCGTGCAGGCAGCGCTGTCTGGCCAGTGCATCCTGGCCCTTTTGGATGGAAAATGTGTCAGCCTGCAGGGGACTGTGCCAGCTGTGTCCCCGACAGCACTTCCCAGCCTGCTGCTGCCTCCCTCCACGGCTGCCCCTTTGCAATCCCTGCTCTGAGGCATCACCCTTTGGCATCTGGGGCCAGCTGGCCCGTGCCCAGCTGTGCCAGGCACATTTTTCTCTCTCTCTCTCAGGATTTTTTCATAGAGGAGCACAGAAGAAAGAAAGTGAAAACAATTTATATTTCTGCTCCTTGTTTTCCCATGTTGAATGTGTGTGGAGAATTGTTTACCTGAGGTGATTGCTGGGTTGGAGTCTGGTGAGGATTGTTTGAGCCTGATGGCCAATCCAACCCACCTGGGGCTGGACTCTCCAGAGAGGGTCACAAGTTGTTAGCAAATTAGATATAGTAGTTAAAAAAAGTAAATATGTAATTTTATCATCTCCTTTAAACAGTATATTTATGTATTGTATTATAGGTATAATAAAGAAATCATTCAGCTTTCTGAACTGGAGGCAGACATCAGCATTTCTCCCCACCAGGTTCACCTGCATTTATAATACCCAGCTTTCCCCCTGCAGCCACCAGGATTCTCCTCCACGCAGCAGAACTTCATGGGGGACTTTTCTTCTTCCTTTTCTTCCCCTCTCCAGAGCTGCTCGATGTTTTAGTGGTGTTTTCACCCATCTCCCCTGGTTTGGGGTGATCCTTCTCCCTCCCCTGGCAGCAGCTGGGGTTGAGTTTCTGGCTGTGCTCCAGCTTGGGCTGGAGATCAACCCAGCAACACTCCCAGCTCAAAGCTCAAACCATTGGGATCTACCCCAGCCTAAGGCACTTTGTGCTGATATTTCAAATTCCAGCACTGAGGAGCTGCACAAAGCTGTAATTGAATTTCACAGCAAGCTCAGCTTTGTTCCTGGGGTCACCAGCACTCACAGGGGATCCCAAATCTCACCAGGCAAACCACGGAATCCCTTCCTGGCAGGTCAGGGACAGCCTCAGTTCTCCCAGGCCACTTCCCTGTTTGTTCTGTGCTTGCTGCCTCAAAGGCAGATCTCTGCCTAAGTGGTGCTTGCAGTAACCCCATTAACGAGCCTTTTAATTAGTGTCCTCCTTTTTTTGGCTAAGTAATTGCTGCAGCGTGAGACCCACTTGGGAGATGCAAATGAGCTGGAAGGAGGAGGATGCTGCGAGGCGCTGGAGGAGCCGAGTGTTGCTGTTAATGCCTTCTGACAGCCTCGGGAGGAGCAGCACAGGCAGGAACCTGCTGCATTGGGAGGGTTTTCCTTGCCCTCACCTGCCCCCGGTGCCAGCAGGGCCTGGGCAGCTGCCACCCACCTGCCAGTGGCCACTGGTGCTGCAGACACATCACAGCTGGAGTGCAGAAGGGGTTTGAGTGGCAAAATTAATTCTGCAGAGAATCCAGGGTGTGGGGCAGCAGGAGGTTTCCAGGCTGTAGTTGGAATCACTGAGTTGAGCAGCCTGGTATTGTTAATCCTGCTAAAATTCCCAAGGAAAAGGGTCTGTGGGGCTAGGGCTGGTGATGCTGCCACAGGTTAAAATGTCTTTGGGATATTCCCAGCTTGGCTGAGCTCTGCTGATGCACAGCAGTGCTGTGCAGAGCTCCCAGCAGCAGGAGCAGCTTTTCCTCTGCCAATCCAGTGGGTTTTCCATGAATTCACCTCTCACTGCTCTCCTGGAGGCTGCACCCATGTCTGCCTCAGCTCTGCTGCTGCTGCCTTTTATCCCCTGCATCCCTGAGCAGAGCTCACAAGCGATGCTTTGTGCCAGAGCTGGACAAATATGAAAGCCCCGTGCTCTGCCACACAAAAGGAAAAAACCTCATCTCACCTCCCGTGTTTTTCCTGGAAGTGGCAATGCCTTTCATGCATCCAATAATTGGAATCACTTCTCCCCCTCTGTTTGCCTTGGCCCTCTCAGCTCACGTGCAGCAGGCCAAGACAAACCTGTGTGCACCACAGGAATTCTGGGCACAGCCTCTGCCACGGGCTCGGCGTGGGGAACGACTCCCAAAATCCACGGCCTGCCTCTGCTCCGTGGGTGCAGAGGAGCCAGGGCCCCACTGGCCAGTCCTGCTCCATCCAAAATCTGGGAATATTCCCTCCCAGGGACTCACCTGCAGGGAACCCCTCAGCTGTGACATCAGGGATGGGAAAGTCAGGAATGGAGTTGGATTTGTGGGATGTTTTGCTGAGGAGCACGTGCTGGATTTGGAGCTGTCAGAGATGTTCAGGACAGGAGTGGGATGATCCAGCCCCCAGCAAATCCAGCTCCTGTTCCCCTCTGCATGGCATTGGTGCTGCTGCTTCCTTTCTTTTGTTGTCTTGGCCCTGAGTGCAGGTCAGGACAGGGTTTGGGATACCCAGGGCCAGGAATTCCCTCAGGATGGCACTTGGGAGTGAAGGATCCATGGGGAGGTGCCTGATGCTGATGCTGGGGAGGAGGAGGAGCAGCCAGTGCCCATTTTGCCATCAGAACTGACCTGGTGTCCATGTGGAAGGTCTGAGAGGGACGCCCATGGTCCAGAGGGGTGGGTGTGTCACGGAATTCCTGATGGAATATGGAACAAGGAGCTTCATTTCTAAAACTGGGATGTGCAGGCAGATCCTTCCTCCCCTCTGGCATGGGAGAACAGATCTTTGCTAGGCACTGGAAAAGTTCCTGTCCTGGGCAAGGTGGGTGTTGGACCACAAATCCAAGTTTTTAAATAAATAATTATTTTTCTATTCAATTAAATTGATAGACGTTTATTTATTGAGGATTTGCTGAGCTGTAGGCACAGCCCCCTCACAGATTTGCTGTGTTTCAGCTGGTATGGTTCCAATAATTGGCTAATATTTTTAAGAAATCTATAAAACCCCTGCTATTAAATCCAGTCCTTGGTTTATTAGAAGACATTCAGAAAGCAGATGTCTTTAAGGCCTAAAGAAAAAATAATCTATGAGGGATCTCTTCTTAAACTTGAATCCACTAATGTATAAAATCATAGTGACAATTATTATCTGTCATCAAACACACACTCATGAAACAGAGAAACCATCATTTGTAACTTTATTACACACATCATTCTGAAATGAAGACAAATAAGGGAATTTCCTTGAGAGCAGGTTAAGGTTTCACCAGACCAACGTGTTCAGGTGTCTGTGCATCTTTGAGGAGATTTACAGACAAACTGGTGGATTTCTCAAGAAATTGTGCAGCTGTGGAAGCCAGCCTTGCTCATGATTCCTGGTGATTATATTCCTAAAATTGGGGAAGCCCCTTGCTGCTGTCCCAGCCTGGCTTTGTGCAGGAATGCATTCCCTGGCTGATTTATTTACAGACACACCAACATCACCTTGCTCCCAGCCAGGAAATTACTGTCCAAATTCTTGCTGGAGAAGAACCACGTGTTTTTCAGATAATTTATTTTTTTTTTTGTCTGAGAATGCAATCAGCTGAGGTCAGCCCTGCTCTCAGAGACCTCAGCAAAGCTCCTAAATATTCCTCAGGGAGTTATTTTGGTATCAAAGGAAAGAAATCAGCCCTGCCTTTGTGCACATTCCTAATGATCTTCCCAGCACCTGATCCAGCTTCTCCTCCACAGGAAATAAAAAAGGGAAAATAGGCCATGCCTTCCTTGCAGGGAGTGTGAATAAGTTTGGAAGTGACTCCCCAGGGATATAAAGCACCCACAGCTCTGGGAGAATTCAGATCCAGGTGGGAGGAGATGCTTTGCTCACAGCAGCTCTGCCCTACACGGATTCCCCCGGGAGTTTGGGGTCTCTGCACCAGCTCTCAGTGGGATTTTGGACAACAAGAGACTCAGTTTGTGCCAGTTCAGCTTCCAGTGTGGCAACTTTTTTTTTTATAGGGCCAAATCAGTGAGATTTGCCCACGAATGCAGGTAACCAAACCCACCTGCAGCTGTTCCTGGCCTGTTTAATGGCATCTGTGTGGGATTGGGAATCACCTGGAGGCAGCCCAGGCTCCCCTCCAGCAGCTCCAGCAGCTCAGGGGGTGTGGGGGGCACTGCTGTGGATTTTTTTTTTTTAACCTTTGATGTGAATAAAATCATTTTAAATCCCTTTAGAACAGCACAAGGAGACACCACCTGATCTCCTGACTTTCACCAGCCCTGAGAATTCCCAAGCCCATGGACACCACCCAGCTCCACAGCCCCAGCATTGCTGTCACCATCTCAAGCTCTGCCCACAGCAATTTCGCTTTCTTGTTTTGCTCCTAGGCTGGTGCTGGAGCTTTTTTGGCTCACAGGCAGATTTCCCTCCCAAGATTTCCATGCTGGAGGACTGTTTCCCTAATCCCCAATAGTTGCAGATTATCTCCAGCCAGCTATAAATCGAAATCAGGATCTAGCACTACCTGTTTGTGCTGGTGCACTTGACCACATAAAAAAGAACTCTTTTTCCCCTGAAGAAGCACAGTTGAATTTTTTTTTCATCTGTCCCTGCTTCCTTCAGCAGCTCCTCAGCCCCAGAGCAGTCACATTTCTCCTTCAGAGCTGAATATTGTACAAAGATGCCACCAGGACCAAGGGGAGCTTTAAAAACATGGGAAAAACAAGCAAACACCAATTCAGGGAAGGCTTCAAATAAGGCAGGAAACAACAAAGAAACTTTCTTATATTTCCTCCTTCCCCAGCCTGCTCCTTGGAGTGCAGGAGAAGGAATTGCCCTGTAAAACCCTGGCATATTGATGGGCAATTAACTCGTGCACTGACAGGGGTTATAGAGCAGGAGATGGATTTTTACAGCTCCTTCCATATGCCAGGGCTCCAAAAGCCTTCCTGGAGAAGTGAATTAGATGCCACTGATTTTTTAGGGTCGCTGGCTGGAACAGCCCCTTCTGCTTCAGTTGTGTTTCAAGGTTGCTTGGCACAGAAGAGGAATCCCACAGGAATAAGAAATCCACTTTAGGAGAGTCTGGCTCCTCCACTGACCTGGGAGCAAATTCCACACACAGGGCTTGTCCTGGGGTAGGGATTTCTCAGGTTTCCCTTCCTCTGCTTGGTCATTAAATCCATTCTGGACACTCATGGCCACAGATTGGCACCCAGGGACCTGACACTGGGGAGTTCTCATAAAAAAAATTTAATTTTGGGTGCACAAAAGGCCAGGAGGAGCTCTCTGGATGCTGCATCCTGGAGAAATAATAAAAATGCAATCCCAGTTGCTACAGGAAACAAGAATCTTCCCTCCCATGGCAGCACCTCACTGGGACTGACTGACACATGGAAATGCTCCATGACCCCACTTTGGACTCCACCAACCCCAAATCCTCAGGCAGGAATTCCTGCTCTGGGTGACCCAGCTGCATCCAACCTTTTCCCACCACTGCAGACCCTGTGCAGGGGTTGTTTTCCCAACCCCACCATTTTCTGCTGGGACTCCCACCAGCCCAAGCTGCCTCTCTATTTCCATCTCTCCAGGCTGCAAAGAAAACCCTTCCACAGCACCCCAAAGTGGGGGAATTTCTGCTGCTTTCTCAGATTTAATCCCAAACAACTCTTTTCCTCCAGCTGGTCATGAACGAGCGAGGCTAAAGCAGCACAAAAATCATTTCCAAAATGATTTTCCCATGCTGAGTCCTGCCCCAGCCCTGCCTGGGATGGGATTTCCATTTGTCCTGCTCATGCTGAGAGCTGCCCCAGGGAAGGTGCTGCTGTCAGGCCTGTGAGGAAGCCACTGCTGTCCTCTCTGTGCAGAGCTGCCAGCTCGCTCCAAAAAGCCAGCAGGAGACAAAACCCCAACCTGGGCTCAAAAGCTGGGCTTTGAGTTTTATTCCTGGAGAATTGGATGCTCCTCTCCCTGTGCCAGCCTGGCTGGGGGCAGCTGCATCCTCCTCCCAAATCCTGCACTGATGCAGAGCCAGAGGAGCAGCCACTGGCACCAGAAGCTTCTGGAGCAGCCCTGAGGATGCTGCTCAGCCTCTGGCTCCGTCCCTGAAGCTCCTGGCAGGAATTTCACACCCTCCCAGCCCTGTTTTGAAGTCAAGGGATCTCCTCCTGGAGAGGTTTTACCAAGGTTTTACACGAAACTCAACTGAAAATGGTAAGTTCCCATAAAGGAACTTTCTGGGCTGAATTTGTAAAGGCTGGAATGGTTCTGCCTCCTCTATTGACCAGCCAGCAATTATCCTCACTCGAGTTGCTTCTTATTTAGCTGCTCCCAAATTGGAATGAGCAGGAATGGCATTTCCTTGCTAAAGCATGGAATGGAAATCCTGTCTTAGCTGAGGAAGCACCAGGCAAGCCCCAGCTCTGGCTGCACCCTCCACCTCCAGCAGAGACCTGACCTGGGCACAGGCTGCAGAGAGGGGGATGATTTTAGACAATGTTGGTTTTGGTTTTGTTTTTTTTGGTTTTTTTTGTACACCAGAGACACAAAATCCCGCTGGGCTGAGCAAGCTGAGCTGCTCCAGCGAGGGCAAACCTTCCTCTGCAGCTGATCCATCCATTCCCAGGCTTTATTAAGGGCTGTATGGAGTGAGCTGAGAGTTTAGAAGTTATAAGAAAAGCCAATGTGTGCATGTGAGTTAAAAGCCCATTAGATAAAAGTATCCTCAGTACAGTAGAAGTAAGTAAAGGTGATAGGTTAGAAAACCAAAATAAACCCTGTAACCACTGTCCATTGGTTTAGAAAGTTCTGTATTGCCTTGTAACAACGAAACTTGTGACTGCTCTTGAGCTGTGGCCGAATTCTTGCTCCTCTGAAATCTCACAGCCCCTGAGACTGATGTTTGTCTGAGCAATAAATCGTTCTTAGCTTGAACGTGGTCTTTCAGCACCTCATTTCCAGTGCTGGCACTGATGTCCTGAGGGATGAGCTCCATCCTGATGGATGGAGCACAATTTCTCACTTACTTAAGGAATATTCTTACTTACAACTATAGAAATATAGTTGTATATAAAATATACAGCTGAAAGCAAAGCATCCTGCTGGGATGGGGCTGCAGGGGCTGCAGAGCAGAGGGGACCATTGCAGTGTTTGCTGTGGCTGCAGCAGAGCCAGGGAGGCCCTGAACCCTCCTGCAAGGACAAGCTCCACCTTCACCTCTCACCTACGTCAGAATTGTTCATAACCCCAGGAATTTCCAGCTGGCTCAGCCAAGCCTTTGCACTGCTAAATTAAAGTTCCTACCTCTCCCTGGAGAGAGTTATTTCCCCTTTATTTTTTTAATTTTTTTTTTTAATTTTTAATGAACAAATTGCTAATAATGCATTGTGCTGCAGACACGTGGTGGGTTTGGCTCTGAGCGTGGCAGAGCAGAACAAGCACAAACATCAGCTCGTGAGCACATCTGGCTGCAGGTCTGGGTACCAAATCCTGCCCTCAGCACTTGCCAGAGTAACTGGAAGGGCTGAGGGATGTTTTTACAGGAGAGAATTCTCCTTCTTTCTGCCCACAGCTGCTCCAGCCAGGCCCTGCTCCGTGGTAGGATGATGGGTGCTCCCTTCCTCTCCTAAAACTGGGATTTCCTCAGGAAACTCCTCTGGAAAGTGAATCCCTCTGTCTGGGGGTGTTTGGGGAAGTCTGGCATCAGCTCCTCACTCAGATGGTGCTGCAGCAGCAGGGGAGGGCTCCAGTCTAGGAATGAAGGCAAAAGGAGATTTTTCATTCTTAAATCTCCCCTAAACGATTTCCTGCCCAGGACAAACCCCGAGCCAGCCCCGTGCTGCCAGGCAGGAGGCACAGAGACCTCCCAGCTTTGGAAAGAAAGGGGAAAAGGCACCAGCAGGGTTTGAAAAACCATTTCTAATCCTGGAAATGTGTCACCTTGTAGAGTTTAGCCAAGAGAGGCATGTCCTGGAGCTCCGTTCCCTCCGTGTCAGCTCTTTCCACCCTGTGTGGGGGGATTTTGGGATGAGTGTGTCCCTCCTGCCAGCTCCCTGGAAGAATGAATCCATCTGTGCCTCCCTGCCTGTTGAATGTTCTTCTTCTGCAGAGAAGCGAGACACTGACTTACACTTTCCAACACTCTGGGACAGTCTTTTGGCCTCCAAACACTCCAGAAGAATGAAAAGGTTTATTTACAGTAGCAAAAGCTCCGTCTGTTCCCTCCTGGGATGGGTTTCCTGCCCTGGGATTTCTGAGCAGGCTGCTTTCTGTCTCCCAGTCCATGTCTTGGCAGCTCCTTCCTCACGCCAGGTATTTCATTTTTGCAACATCACCGTGGGATTTATTTCTCCAAGGTTTGTGGGACCTTTGTTTTGAGGGGCAAGGGAGGAAAGCACTGCTCATCCCCCATTCCCAAGGCCTTGGGAAGCTGTAGAAACCCAAGACACCAAGAATATTTCTCTGTCTGCTCTGGGGTGTCCTGACCCTCAGGGGAGCTTTGACTTTGACCCTCATTCATGGAGAAAACTTCCAAAGCCTCAAGGTAAACCAGAAACCACAAAAAGTGTGAAACAGATTGAAGAGATTGTAGAGAGTAGTGGAGTGTGTCACATGGGTGAGAAATTTAAGTTTTATGATTTTTAGTATGTTATAAATAAATACAAGATGGAGGGTACAAAGTGTTGTCTCAAGTTCCTTTCTTTTTTTTTCTTCTTCTTCCTCTTCCTTCTTAGGTTTAAGTAATACCTTATAATTAAGTAGAAAAATCCACATTGTGAGTCTTTAAGACTTATTAAGTTTTTAAAAAACTTATTAAGTTTTTAAAAAATTATTAAGTTTTTAAAAAAACCTTGGGAAGCTGTGCTGCATCCCAAGCATGGCAGCTCTCCCCATTGTTGGAGTAATTCTGCTCATGGATGTACAATCTCTGAGCTGGAGCTGAAGCTTGGATTCCCAAAACTCCAGGCTGGTGTTGCTGGAGGCAGTTGAGGGAAATAAAAGCCCAGAAGAAATGCAAATCCCAGCTTGAGTGGGATATTCCAGCTCACACCTGGGGTGCCACTTCTGTCTCGTGGTGCCTCTTGTGGAACATCCATCCCCTGAGGCATTCAAGGTTTCTTCCTTGCAGCTTCCAGATCCTGCAGAACACAAATTTTCCACGACTGAGATCCCTCTGCATCCCAGAGTCCCTGAACTTCACCGTTCCTAAGGCTGAGCAGCTCATAAATTTCCCGGTGCATGAAATGGATTGCTCTTGTTAAAAAACCCAAACAACATCCCAGCTGTTCCCTGTGTCCATCCCAGCTCTAACAAGGGGAAAAAGGCAGCTTTGTCCAAGAGCCTGGAGGGTTGGAGCTTTTTCCATAGGATATCTCAGAGGGCTGGTGGATTCATTATGGTGTCTTGGAGCTGCAGGATGTGTTTGGCAAGGCAAAAATTCCCTTTTTCTCTCCTTGAGTCCGAAGCTGGGAGAAATGCAAATCTCTTGGATTGTTCTGGAAGGCAGGGAAGAGGATGGGGTGGATTCCACAGGGTGGGATTGAGCCTGGCCCTGGCTCTTCCCTGTTGTGTGTTGTCAAACCTCTGGAAGGATCAGTGATGGAAATGGCAAAGCCAAGAGTAATTCAGCTCTTGGAGGAGGCTGATGTGCTGTGCTGTTTTTTCCTTGGAAAAAAAATTTAATTAAACCTTCCTAAATATCCTGAAAATGCTCATGTTTGGCTCTTCCACAGATGTAGAACAGAAATATTTGTATTTTTTTTTTAATCCGTATTCATGCTGCCTGCTCTCCAGAAGTTCCACATTTTCATGCAGGATTTTAACAAGCTCCTGAGAAAAACATTTTTTATGGCACTCGCCTCGTCTTTCCACCTTCCCCTGAAGTGTGGCAGGAATCTTGTCTCTCACCTCTGAATGTGGGGATTTTTCCAGACTAAATCCAGGGAAGAGACAATTCCAAAACCCTGGGAAGAGATGGGGGCAGTGCCACGAGGCAAAGCCACGACAGGGTGACAAATCTGATTGATTTCAGCATCTGTGGCAGCAAGGGTTGGGGTGCTGCTGTTCCCCTGGCACAGATGTGATTCTCAATTTCTGCTGCCCCCCAAAAGCTGCTGCAGTCGCTGTGACACTGCAGAAATTCCTGGGGGTTTTTTTTTGGGAATAAACACGTGCTGAATGCCCAGCAAAATCTATTTGACAGCGCTGCTGGGGAGGGATGCTCACAGAATTATCAAAATCTGGATTTTCAGCCCTTCCTGCTGCTGACAAAGGGCACAGATTATCTCCTGCTCATATTCCTGAGCTTTAATGGGAGTGATGCTGTGGAGAGCAGCTCCTTTCCTCCTCCCCAGGGGTTTTGGTGCCAGCAGAGCACTTGGGGAACAACAGAGCTGCTGTTGGAAGTAATAATATTTACCAGGCTGCCATGGCAGGGGCTGCCAGGGCTCAGCTCACCCTGGTGATTGCCACATGGCTCCAGCACAGCCCTGGAAATGCTCTGCCTGCTTTGGGGCACCTTTTGAGGGCAGGAGGGAGGGCTGGGAGGGAGGGCTGCAGCCCTGGCAGGGAAGGGAGAGCTCCTGAGGCAGCAGGACAGGGGTGAGGTGGCTCCAGAAGGGTTTGCAGCCCAATTGCAGCTGGGCAGAGAGGTGGGAGATCAGTGGGAGAGGCTCTGCTGGGCTGCTGAGAGCTCCACATCCACGTGGAATCCCTGCAGACAGCGTTTGGGGCATGCTGGGCTCATCCCTCTTCTCCTCAGGACTTTCTCTTCGTGCCCATGCTCTCGTCACACACCCCTTTCCTCCAGTTCCTGAGATAAATCCTGGAAATAATCTGCCCCCATGGCTCAAACATCACCCCAAACTTTCTCTCGATCACTGTGCTTGATTCCAGATGTATTTTTTTATCCTTGGTGCTGGTTCTGCTCTGTTGTTTGCATCATTCCCCAGCAAAGTTTTGGTTTTGGGCATGAGTTTCCAGGATCTACAGGAGAACCAACTCAAGTCCCACTGAATTTTGAGCAGCATGTGTTGATCTCAGCCCTGCTAGAAGAAGTGAAATTCTGAATTTCTGAAATTCTGAAGTGACTCTGAGGCCACAATTTCTTACAAAATCTTCTCCTGCTGCATCCATGGGATTTGGAAATGATGAGGAAGACACAGATCTGGTTTATCAGATGCTGGCAGCAGCTAAAACAGCCCCAGCCACGTTTCTGTGGTGTCCCAGGGGGTGAGGGGGGTGGTGAGATGAACCACAGGGAAAAAATGAGCAAAGAGAGTCACTGCTGGGATTTTGGGGGAGCTGCTCTGGGATTCCAGAGGTTCCCTTGGGCCACTGGAATTCCTGCAGTGTCCGGATTTGGGATGCAGCAAGGAGAGTGCAGGGCTGGGCTGGCTTTATCCCCACCGAGGGCATTTGTGGGATAATGATTTTACAGGGAAGCACAGGCTGAGGTTTGGGTGGATTTGTTTCCAACCTGGGTGAGGAATTTGCTCAGGCTGTGCTTGAGGAATACAAAGATTCAGAGGTTTTGAGTTATTCGCTGGGGGATGCAAAAATGCAGGTGCTGGAGAGGCCCAGCATGTTGGGAAAGGGTTGGAGCAGCACATCTGGGATGTTCCTTACAATAAAACACAGCTCAGCTACCACAAAATGGGCCAAAAATCCCTAAATTCTGTATGAATGGGACTGAGCATTTCAATTCAACACTGCCCAGGCACCCAAATTAGCACTGAATTAAATCCTGCACCCCAAAATTAGCACTGAATTAAAGCCCTCCATGCCTGGAAAAAAAAAAAAAGCCACTTCTGAGTTTTTCCTGCCTTGGATTGGATCAAGTGAAAAGCCACAGGTGGAAGATTTGCAGGATATTTTTCAGAGCTGTCTGAGAATGATTTTGACATGTTTGCTTCCTTTGGGGTTGGCAAGCTCTGCTTCTGTGGGACTGAACCCTGTGGAAACTTCTCATTTCTCTTCACTGCCTGGGCAGGGGGAGGCCAGGTGTGAATCTGTGCTCTGGATCAGCTCTGCAGCTCAAAACACCCCAAATCAGGCCTTTTCTCCTCAGAGTTTCTGCAGCCAGCACAGAAAGTGCTGCTGAGCTTTGGGGATTTCTCCTCTGGGAGCCTGTGGGAGAGCTGGGAAAGGCTTTCAGTGTGTTCCCAGTGGCTCAGTGAGATGCTTTTCCCTGATTTTCCATGGCCAGCTCCCACTCCAGGCAGGAATTCTGCACATCTCGTTGCTGCAAGTTCTCATCCCAGTCTCCCCACTGCTGTCTCCTGCAATTTCCCAGGCTAGACTGCTTCCTGCTGCCTGGAGACAAATCAGCAGAGCCTGTGGGACAGCTTTGGAGTGCCTGCCCCTGCTCCAGAGGGGTTTTTTTGGGAGAAAACCCCAGGATCCAGCAGGACAGGTGCTGCTCCCACAGGCTCCTTTCTTCATCTCCCCCTCCTCTCTCACATCTGCTTTCCACATTTGCTGCCTCCTGCTCCATCCTGGGGTCTTGCAGAGAAGACTTTAATTTTTTTTTTTTAGATTTAAAAGGTTTTTTTTAGACTTACTCCACTTTGGAATCACAATTTTTCATGGGGTGCATCACATTGAGGTGGTCCCGGAGAGCTCAGAGGGCAAAAAGCAGCAAATTCCCCATTGAGCCACTCTGTGGATTTTGCAATCCCCAGGGATGTATTAAAAAAAAATCAGATTAGAAAAAGAGTGAGGGTTTTTTTGGGTGTTTAACCCAACCCTCCTGCAGGTTTCTCAGTGCTGAGCAGAATTAGGAGAAAGAGTCCTGATGAAAAGTGAAGCTATCTGGAAATGGAGGGGCCTTTGCAGTGGGAGCAGCTGAGAAAATGGCTTGTTTAAATCACTTTTTCCTCAGGAATTGAGCATAATTTCTAAGCATAAAGAGGCTGTGTAACAGTGAGGAGTTTGGAGTAAAAGCTGTTTTACTGCAGTGCTGCAGCACTGGGTGGAACAAACACAAGGATGGGCACAGCCCCGAAGGCTTTCCTGAGTTATTGGTGGTGAAAGCATGGCCAGGAAAAAAAGGAAAATGTGGCATCTGTGTCTCTGCAGCCAGAGATTCAATCCCTACTTGTGGAATTTGTTAAAAGCTGGAATCACCTGCAGGAATTCTGTGTAAGGCCATTTATTCCAAAGAGGAGGCTGCCCCAAAATCGGTGGGACACAGAAGGATTTCAAGACAAATTAACTTTTGTAATTGCAATACTGTGGAGCCTGAACTAGGGTTAGTCTCCTCCCAACATCTTCAAATGTCAAAGGAAAACTTCTGCTCCCTTTGGAGGGAAAAATGCCATCCCTGAGGTGTGAGAAAAGCCAGGAAAATCAGGAAAATCATAATGCCTGAGATGGGATTTGCCAGTGGTGCCAGGAGCTGTGTCCTGGGGAAGGAGATGCTGTGACAGATCCCAAAAAAAAAAATCTCCTGCAGCTGATCCTCGTGGGACAAATCCTCCCAACAGGACAGAGAGCCCACGGGAGCTCTGCTCACCCCAAACTGCATTTTGGGGTCTGTCTGCACGAGCTCAGCTTCCTCTCCTTGCTGACCCACACACAGCAGCTTCAGGGGGAGATTTATGAGCACCATGAAATTGCCATGCTGGAAAAGCCCAGATCAGGGCTATAAATAGGGAAGGGGCTGGAATAGGCTCAGGAATAGGGAATATCCCCTGGGAATGGGGTCTGGCTCTGTGCAGGACAGCCCTGCTAGCCCAGTTTGAGCAATCCAGCACTCTGAATGATTTTATTATTTTTTTTTTCAGCTGGCAGGATGCCACCAAACCTTCCCCTAATCCCTCTCCTTGCGAGGATGGGAATAACATCTGGCCAGGCTGACAGTAGTCAGGCTTTGGAGGAGCTGAGAGCTCTGAAAACTGAACCTCCTCGAGCCTGGTGTGCATTTATCTTCCTTTGCAGGACATTAGCAGGCAGAGTTTGTTTTCAGTGAGTTATTTAGCAGAAAGAGGGATTAGACCTTGGGCTAGCATTGATTAACCCCTGCATGTTGAGTTGTTTAACAGCATAATGGATTAGTCATGTTTGCTGCTGACCTTTGTCAATTGAAGCCTTCAGCTGGAGCTCCTCGTCTGGCTTTTTAAAATACACAGCTCCTTAAAAAAAAAAAAAAAAAAAAAAAAAAAAGAAAAAAGAAAAGTGGGATATGTGCTAAAAAAAATCCACGGAGTGAAGAGCTGAGCACAGAAATGGGGCAAAGAGTCCCAGAATTTCTGGTCTTGAGTTGGACATGGCAGGAGTGGAGCCCCATTTGTGGAACAGGCAGGAACAGGTCCCGAGGGCTCTGCAGGAACAGGGATGGAAAAGCATTCCTGGAAAGGAATTGGGTTTTCTGTGGGTCTTTCTGTGGGATTTATGGTCATCCTGGCAGAGAAATCTGTCATGTTTGGTGATGTTGGCTTTTTAAAGGAAGGGATGGAGCAGAAGTTCTGAAAGCAGAAATGGCTGAAGCCTCATGGCCTTTGATGGAAGCAAATTAAATCACTTGAGCGTCTTAACTCATCTCAACTCTGGCTAAAATATAATAAAAATTTCCCATATAATCCTGCTGCTGAGGCCAGGGACCCAAAGGAGAGGAAAAACTGCTCAGTGGGACCAAACATGACACCGAGAAAAGCATCTTAAAGTGCAAAATGGCAATTGAAGGGCTGCCAGGATTGTATAAAGAGCCCTCACAGAGCTCACACTTGGACCCAGCAGAATGTCTGAGCTGAGGGTGTCTCCTCAGACCTTCCATTCCCTCAGCAGTGCCACAAGAAGCTGTTTCACTTGACTTTTTTTTTTTTTTTTTTACCAAAATACCTTCCTGCTGCAGCCAGGAGCTCTTTCTGGGCTCGTTCTGCTGCAGTACAAGTCGGGTCAAGGAGTTTGTTTGGTTTACTAAAAACGATCCTCCAGTTCAAACAAAACTTAATTTGTGGAAGCCCCGTGGCCTCTGTGAAACACGAGCCCCTCTGGCCTCCTGATTTATGAACACAGAGCCACGGGGAAGCCTGGCCAGGGGGAAATGAGCTGGGGACAGGGACAGGAAAGGCAGGAAAAGGGGGAAAAGCACCCAGAAATGGGGACCCACAGGGGTGGGAGGTGCAATGAGCTGGCAAAGGCTTTGCTGCCGTGGAAAGGGCGAGTCTGGAGTTTAGCAGAGGGTTTAGGACAGGTCCAAGGTAACGCCAGGCTTTGGATTTGTCTCGGAATGTGGAGAGGTTTGGAAGGAGAATAAATCTCCAGCAGCGTTTTGGGGGTGCTTTGGGATGTCCAGAGGTGGAAGGGACCGAGCAGAAACTCCTCTCCTTTGACTCTGGGAGGGAACTGGCCCAGTTTGGGTCCTGGGAAGGGGCAGGAGCCAGCTGGGTGTCCCAGCCTCTGTCCCATTCCTGCTGGGGGAGCTCCAGTGCCAAATTCCCATTGCTGGGATCACCAGCGGTGAAAACCCAAACCAAACCTGATCAGGAGCACCAGAACCCATCCCTGTGCCAGCTTCGCTGTGCTGGTCCCTATTCCTTCATATTTACCATTTGGGGGTTCTACAAATCTGTAGAACCCCTTAATGGCACCAGTGCTGCTTCTTAGGGTTAATTAAACCCCCCAAAAAATGAAATTATAACATCCAGGGGGAGCGTCAGTGTTTTTAGAGCTCTCCAACCCACTGAGGAGGTAAAAAGAAAAAGCAAATCAATGTTTGCCTGTCCCCTGATGCTGTTACCTCAGGAAAGAAGGATTAGGGCTGGTTTTTCATGGGATCAGAGACTCACAGGGATGGGAAATGCTGGTGGATAATTTGCACTGCTGCTGCTGAAGATGTGTGGCCAAACCACCTTGGACTTCTCAGAGAAATGCAGAAATACATTTCAAAAGAAGTAAAGCTGAGGTTTCAAGGTGCTGATTTGGTCTGGGAACAAAACAAGGGCTAGATTTATAAAATAATTCAGCAAGAGGTGAGCAGCCCATCTCTGGGTTCAC
>QUSF01000027.1:959201-973060 GCA_003676055.1 Chloebia gouldiae | reverse complement strand
GCTGCAGGTGTGCAGGTGGGACACCCCTGATTAAATTCGAGTTAATTTGAGTTAATTTGAGTTTATTTGGGTTCCTTTGCTGAGTGTGGCTGCAGCAAAGGGTCAGCACGGAATTCCTGGGGTTAGAAAAGATTCCCAAATCACTGAGCTCAACCTTTGAACACCACCCTATCAATTAAACACCAGCAAACCACAGCTTTAATTCGGAAGGAGACTTTCCATTTTCCCCATTTTGTTGCTTTTTCCTCTGTCTGTCCATCCCTGACCCCAGGATCTGAATTCAAGCCTGCTTCGAGTTAGGATTTGATTTCTAACAAGGAGGAATTGCTGTGGGCCATGCCCAGTGTCATGTGGCATTTAGAGATATTTTGAGTTTTGTCTGGACTTCAGGGAAAAATCTGGGAGTGCTTTCCAGGAAAATGCTCCTCACTCCAAAGCTGGGAAGTTCAAACTGGCTTTTAATTCTCTCATTAATCACTTTTTGGACCTGCTGGGAGTGCCCTTCCCAGAGGGTGGTGGAGGGATGGATGGAGGGAGGGATGATGGATGGATGGATGGATGATGGATGGATGGATGGATGGATGGATGGATGGATGGATGGATGGATGGATGGATGGATGGATGGCATTCCCTGTGGAAATGTGAAAACCTGCAGGGAGCAAAGATCTGGGAATGCTTCCACAGAAATTTTGGGGCTTTCTGGCCCTTTCAAACCTGGCTTTGGAAACTTCCAAGGATGCAGGGGCAGCCAGGGCTGTGCCAGAGCCTCCTCACCCTCACAGCCAGGAATTCTTTCCCAATATCCCATCCCAAACCCAGATTCTGTCAGTGTAAAACCATCCCCCCTCACCCAAAGCCCCTCAGAAATTTTCTTTTCAACACTTGAAGGGGCTCTGAGGACTCTTTGGGAAGAGCAGCTCCTTTCCTGGTCCTCTGCTGTCATGGGAATTAACTTTAAAATGACAGGGAAAATCAGGATACCAGGATAAATCTGACATTTCATCCCCACTCGCCCACTTCTCCTTTGGCCTGCTGAGTTTAGCTGGAGTTTGATCCCCAGGATGCAGCAATTGTTCTAGAAAATGGATCATTTGGCAGAGAAAAGTATAAAATATTGTGTAAAGAGTATAAAATGCTCTATGGCAGGGTATAAAATATTGTTTAGGTCCTGTGCACAATGTGGGTAGTACCCAGATTTTGGTAAATGGGAGGTGCTGGTTAAAGTGAGAAGAATTCTCTGGGAAATAAAGTGAATTCCCTTTCCTTTTCCCTCCTCTCTTCCTTGGGAGATGTTCTTCACTTCCAGCCTGGCCTCAGTTTATACCAAATATTTTACTTTTCCCACTAAATTTGATGTGATTGGGATTGAATTTTCAGTCCTTAAAAACACAAAAAAACCTTTGTGTGAAACAAAGCAACACCAAGGAGGGGAAGAATCAGCAAAACCAGGGGAACAAAAAAAAAAAAACAAAAACCAAAAAACCAAAAAAAAAGGTTGAGACATGAAAGAATGGAAACATTTTGTTGAAATCTAATGTTATGTGGAAAAAATTGGGTTGGCAACGTGGTATAATTAACCACTGGTTACTGTTGGCAAGTCCCAAGGCTCTTGAAATTCAGCCTAGCACTGGCTGAAGCATCCAAATGATGTCGTGGTTTCTCTGTGGACGTGTCTGGAAAATCTGTGGAACTAAAATAAATAAATGAAGGAACTACACAAAAGGCATTTTTGAGGTTGGTTGCTCCAAGTCTGGGCTCTTTTTTTTTTTTTTTTTTTTTGACTTTCCAGAAGCCAAGAGGATTCTTAACATCATCTGGAAGCTTTCACAATGATGAGATGTCATTTTTTTAAAAGGAGGAAAGTTGTATTAATGTATTTACAACAGAGTTCTTCATGTTGGTGTCATAAGCCTGAGAGAAGAAGGAGAGTTTGGGGATGAGTGAGTGGAAAAGCTGCATCAGGGCTCATTCCTAAAGTCTGGATTTTCTCCCAGCCCTCAGGCAAACCCCTGGATTTCCCATGTCCTGGGGGCTGATCCTGCATCCCTGTGTGGAGCCTGGCCCTGAGGGGTTGCTTGAGTACGATTTTATTGCTGATGTGCCAATAAAATCTGCATTTCCAGGCAGCTCCAGGAGTCTCTTCCCATCCCTGTGCCTCAGGTTGTGTTGGTGATTGATTCTTTCTGCTTTAAAAATGCCTTTCCTCCTTGGGATATTTTTTTGTTTCCTGTTGGGCAGCACCAGTGCCCTTCACCCAGCAAACCCAAGAGGTTATTTGGATTTTGTATTTAGATTTGGACAGGTTTTTTACAGAATATACCAAGAGCACTGTGCTGTTCTCTTAGCTACTGTCAGAATCCTTTGAATCAGATCTGTGAAGGAAATTTGGAGCTGTTTTCCTAAAGAATGATGTGCTGGATGTTTGGTGGCCTCTTCTTCTCCTTCAGCTTGATAAACACTGGAATTATCAGTTTCTATTTTCAACATTTATTATAAAATTCATTTATTATACAAATTATTAATCCATCTTTGCTTAAATCTCTCTGCCAGCTGGGGGTGACCCCGTGTGCCAGCCCTGCCTGGATCCAGCTGTGCCTCTGCAGCCAGGGCCAGGGGAATCCTTTGGGAATAAATAAAGCAAAAACTCATTCCTGGCCTCAGCTTTTCAGCAAACTGCTTTGAGACCTTTTGTTTTTCCTTCTCTTTCTGCTCCAGCTTGCAAAGGAGGGGAGTTTGGAGCTGAGAGGGAAAGGAGAGGTCACTGAGGGGTCTGCTGGAGTCTCTGCCCAGGTTTAGGGGCTGGATTTTGTGTTCCCTGTGCCTGTCAGCTGGAGCTGCTGGTTCTGAGTGAGGAAATCCAGCAAGGAGCCACGCTCATCAGCCTGGCTGGCCTCTCCTCCTCTGCTTTTCCTCCCTCCACCCCCTTTTTTTTTTTTTTTTTTTTGTTTCCAAGACAATACTGGAGTAAGAATTCACTGCAGCTGAATTCCTGGAGATGACACTGCCAGTTTCCCAGGATCTCTCATCCTCCTGCAGCCTCTTACACAGGGATTTTTTTGGTGCAGCTCATTCAACTCTCAAATATGAATGAAGCAGCGAGTTTGTGGGATTTGATTTTATTTTACTTTTCATGCTGGATGTGCTGGAATGAGGTACCTACTGTGTGTGCTGTTGTGTGCTGCAGGGCTGAGATCTGCTCTGAGGGCCGTGGTTCACCAGCTGAATAATGCAAGCATTGTTTGGGTGCCCTTATTTCCAGCTTGCACCATTCCAAGTGAATAGAAAGGTCAAGGAGATGAGTCACAGTGAACACAAGTGTCATTCTGCTCAGGAGAAATGGGGAAAAGGAGCTTCCAAGTGAGGTGTTTCAGCTGGTGCCAGCTCTGCTCCGCTGGACTCGCAGGGAAAGTGAGAGGAAATATCAAAGTAGGGACTTTTGTGAAGGGGGAATAACGTGCTCTGACTCTGTGTTGCAATAAATGGCTTTTATTAAGTTAAATTATATTATTACTATACTATATACTATTGCATTATTGCTATACTATACCAGAATTATATTATGATAAAAAGATACTAAAGAAAAACTCGTGACTGTTTCCAGACAGTCGGGACACAGCTTTGACCTAATTGGTCAATTAATCTAAACAACTATTCCTGGTGTCTAATTAACAAATTGCTCTTTGGTAAACAATCTCCATAACACATTTTACACGTGCTAAACACCAGGAGCAGCCAATAGAGATAAGAATTGTTTTGTTCTTTGAGCTTTTTCACTGGGTCTCACAACCTCTGGGGAAAAATCTTGGGAGACAGAATCGTGTCTCTCTGTTCAGAGAATGTGAATATCACAAGGAAATCTTGGCTGGGAGATGCTGGAGTGTCCAAGTACCTAAAAATCCCATGAGGGGCTGGAGCTGGGCTCTGGCAGCTGCAGCTCAGAAAATCCAGGGGATGCTCTCGAGAAGTTGGCCTTGGAAAGCAAAAAGCTGCCCTGGGGAGGGTGGGCAGCTCTTGCACAGCCACTGGCACCCAGAAGGAAACAACCCCTCCAAATCCACGTGCAAATTCCTAATGCTCAGCCAGAATCACCTTTCCTCGGCTTTCAGAGCCAGAGTGGGGTGAAAGTGCTCTTGGAGAGGGACCTGGGACAAAGACACAGGGAAAGGATGAGGGGAAAGGGATTGAAACTGCCAGAGGGACAATGGGAAGGAGTTGTTCCCTGTGAGGATGTTTCAGCCCTGGTACAGGTGCCCAGAGAAGCTGCGGCTGCCCCTGGATCCCTGGAAGTGCCCAAAGCCAGCTTGGGATAGTGGAAAATGTCCCTGGATGAGTTTTAAGGTCCTTCCCAACCCCAATCACTGTGATTCCATGATTATCCCTGAAATTCTGGTGGGATTTGGAGTGGTGGGGTCCCCGTCTCTCCGTGCAGCATCCCAGGGAAGGAGTGGAGCAGAGACTCCTGGGTCTGAGGGCACCTGGAGCTGAGCACAGCCCACCCCTCTGCAAATGCCCGTTTGTAAACGAAACTTTTTGAATTTCCTGCCCAAATCCTGCCCCCGGGGAAGCACTGGCAGAGCCCTGGCAAGGGGAATGTGGCTCGTGGGCTGCACGTGTGCAAGGGCTGAGGAGCTGGGGGGGCTGTGCCAAGTGGGTGGGGTGGGATGGGGACCTGGCCAGAAAAAGGGAATTGCACTGGAACAGCAGCAGGGCACAGAAAGAATTCAGGGCTTGTTCGTGCCTTTTTGATAGGGTGGAGTTTAAATCCTGGCCTCCTGTACCTGTGAGTTTCCTTTTTTACACCCTCCTCTGGGTTTATCAATTTGGATCATTGCTTTTCCCTGTGCTGGCAAGGAAACAGCCCCAGCACATTTGGGATCGTGGTGTGCTGCCACAGCCTCCCCTGTACATTGCCCACCACTCCTTTGGGGTTTTGGAAACATTTGAGCCCTGAAAGTAGAGAGGAATATTGAAATTTTTGATTTCTAGCCACTGGATTTTTCAGTTCTGAAATCACACTGCTGGTGTGAAATAGATATTCCCCTGAAAAACAGAGAAAGCTTCAGAATCCTGATTTATTCTGCACATTCAAAACACACCTTCAGCAGGGAACCAAAGCCAACCCTTTTTCCCTGTCCCTCTAATCGGGGCTAATTTCCATAAACAACTTCACAAATGAATTTGCCAGTTCGGCTTTGATCCCAGGTGGCCAAAAATTCCACCAGAATTCCAGTGGATATCAAATGTCTGGGAACTGGGACGAGTTTGCTGCTGAGGCAACAGAATCAGGGAATGGTTTGGGCTGGGAGGGCGAGGGGAATGCTGCTGACAGAGGGCTGGAGCTGATTTTGGGGGGCTGAGCCTGGTCTGGGGTGAAACTTTGCTCTTATTCCATGGAAAATTAGGATTTCTGCAGAGGGTTGAAAAATCCCTCGGGGAGATGATGGGAGCAGAGCTGGCTGAGGGCTGGAGCTGATTTTGGGGGGCTGTGCCTTGTTTGGGGTGAAACACTGGGATTGTGCTGGTATTCCATGGAAATTTAGGATTTCTGCAGAAGGATGAGGGAGTGGAAGGATTTTTCCTGCTGAAAAGAAGGGAGAGATGTTGCACAGCAGAGCTGACTGGGGCTGGAGCTGATTTTGGGGGGCTGAGCCTGATTTGGGGTGAAACACTGGGATTGTCATATTTGGGCTTGTATTCCATGGAAATTTAGAATTTCTGCAGAAGGATGAAAAATCCCTTGGGGAGATGATGGGAGCAGAGCTGGCTGAGGACTGGAGCTGATTTTGGGGGGCTGAGCCTGTTTGTGGGTGAAACATTGCTGTTATTCATGGAAATTTAGGATTTCTGCAGAGGGATGAGCAGGGTGCAGATGCTGGCAGCAGATCTGTGCTGCGATTCCATAGGAAAAACCTTGAAGCAGGGCACAAACCTCCCTGGAAATGCCCCTTGGAAGGTTTCCCCTGGAAAATATCATTCCTCAAAGACAGGATCAGCTGCCTGGGGGCTGCTCAGGGGATTCCCTGAAGGATCAGCACTTCTCTCCTCGCCTCCCAAAAACTCATCCTGATGTTTTCCTGCTTCCCCCTGCGTGTCCTGCCTGCTGTGCCGGGGATGCAGGTCCCGGTGCTCCGGGAGAGGCAGCAGGGATGGGGAGGGGAGCGGATTTTTCCCTCTGGCGCTGGGGATCCCATCGGAAAGCTGCGAGGAATGTTCCAATGTTCTCTCGGCAGGGCTCGCCGGGGCCGGGAGAGGCACATTATCACGTCCTGTGCACTTGGGGGGAGAAAGTCCCTCACCCTGCCTCGCTCAAATGTTTAAATTAAAACAATCTGGCTTTTCTGCAACTCTTGGATGCTTTCCCTGCTGACCTCAGGAGCTGGGATGGGAGGAGGAGCCAACAGACCCGAATTGGCTCTGGGTTTTTTTGTTAGTTTATTTAATTTTTTTTGTTTATTTTTTTGGTTGTTTGATTGTTTGTTTTTGTTTGTTTGTTTTTGGTGGTTTTTTTTTGAATTTTTTTTGTTTGGTTTTTGGTTTTTTTTCTGTTTTGATTTTTTGGGATTTTTTTGTGGGGTTTTTTTTGTTTGTTTGTAATTTTTGTTTGTTTTGTTTTGTTTTGTTTTTTTCCCCTTCAAGTCCTGAATCCCTGCAGGATGCAGAAAAAAATGTTTTGTATTTTTGGGTTTTTTTTTGGTTTTTTTGGTTTTTTAATTTTTTTTTTTCCCTTCAAGTCCTGAATCCCTGCAGGATGCAGAAAAAATGTTTTGTATTTTTGGGAGGTTTTTTTTGGGGTTTTTTGGGGTTTTTTTCCCCTTCAAGTCCTGAAGCAAAACAACAAGGGCCATATCTGCTCTGCAAACATCCATTTCCCCCAGAGCTCTGCAATGGAGGAGCTGTGTCAGGAAGCTGCAGGGAGCAGGCACACGCTTTTCCAAGCACAGACATTCCCACAGCAGACTGGGATCAGGATCAGGATCAGGATTTGATATCCTAAAACAGGACAGCAAAGCCAAGGTGCTCCAGAGCCTTTGACCCCATCCCTGAGGATGCTGGATCCTTCATCCCCAAATTCCCAACGCAGCCGTGCTCTCTGTGCTGGGAATTCTGCTTGGACTCGCTGATCCTGAAGACCTTTTCCAACTTCAGTGACTCTGAAACTCATCCCAGGGTTCTGCTCTGACCCTCTGACTCTCAGGCTGAGTTTTGTCCTGGCCCAGGGCCCCTGGCTGGGCAGAAATTGGATTTTTTTTGGCTCCCTGGCTGTGGTGAAGCTCTTGCAGCACTGCCCTGGTCTACGTGGAGCTGGGGGTGGATCCAGGGCTGGGAGCAGCCTCTGGTGGTTTTGGGAATTTGGGCAGGGAAGAAGCACGGCAGCATCGCTCCCGAATTACAAAACTTCCCTTCATCTCTTCCTGCTGCTGCTCTTTCTGCTGCTGTTCCATGGAAATTTAGGATTGGTGCAGAAATCCTCTCTGTGCTGCCCACGGGAGTTTTGGGGAATTTTTTCCAGGATTTTACAGCCCTGAGTGGGATTCAGGGTAGGAAAACACAGTGGGATTTCTTATGGCAATAGGGATAACACCAAACTGATCCAGATTTTTCTTGTGAAAGAGCAACCAGAGCCAAACCCAGTGTGGAAATACCCACAAAGAACTTTGGGCTCCTCAGCTGAAGGGAATCAAAATGCACCCCAATAAACCCTGGGATGCTCTGAGGCAGAGCACAAGTTAAAGGAGTTCTGCATGGCATCATCACCCCCAAATCACAAATCCTCCTTCATCCCTTCCTGAAACTGCCCCACGGGAGTTTTGGGGAGTTTTTCAAGATTTGACAGCCCTGGGTGGGATTCAGGGTAGGAAAACACAGTGGGATTTCTTATGGCAACAGGGATAACAAAAAACTGATCCGGATTTTTCCTGCGAAATAGGAAATTTCCTCTCGTGAAAACGTGAAATTTCCAAATGTGAAATGCCATTTCACAGGAAAAATCCGGATCAGTTTGGTGCAACCAGAGCCAAACCCAGTGTGGAAATACCCACAAAGAACTTTGGGCTCCCCAGCTGAAGGGAATCAAAATCCACCCCAATAAAATGCTCTGAGGCAGAGCCTGAGTTAGGAATGTTCTGAGGGGTGCTGAGAGCCCTGCAGGGTTTCCCTGCCTGCAGTTCCCTTCTCCAAAGCCTTGGCCAGACAAAGTGGGGCCCTCCTTGCCCTGGGGACGCCGATCCCAAGCCCTGAACAAACACTGAGCTCCTTTTAGCAGCACGCTGCAAATAGCTGAGCCTCTGCTGCTGCCCCATTCTTGTGGGATGAATATTTTTATGGATTAAGTTGAAACATCTGCTTTTGGGGCAGTCAAATCTGCCCCAGACTTTGCTTCAGCTCAGGAACCCAGGGTGGGATTTGGGGCTTTGCTGGGGTGGTGTTGATGATTTTTTCTGATGGTGGCAAAAGGCCCAAACTCAATTTTAGGCAATGGAAAGTCTAAAAATAAATGTGGGAGACGAGAGGGAGCTTCTGTGAAACTGGACTTGGGTTCTTTGATGCTGAACATTGAAAGTGCCCCAAGAAATTAATTTTGGGGGAATTTCTTTCCTGTTTTACTGAGCCAGGGATGACAGTGGAGGGAGTGCTGGTGCAGACAGGTAGGGCAGGCCTGTGCAGTGTCAGCTGACACAGGAAAATGTGGAAAATTCTTCTGGGAAGTCAGGCCTGGTTGGGAATAATCATTGGGGAATGCTGGAGGTGAAATAACCCAGAGTTAAGGGATGGGTGTGAGGCAGGAGCTGCTTCTGAGCAGAATTTGACTTCTAATATCCTGGGGTTTATATTAAATTATTCCATTCGTTGTGCATGACAGTGATGGGCTCACAGCTGCATCCATGTCCTGGTGGGTTTGGGCAGGGGGATCCAGGAAAAGGGCAGAGTCCTTTCCAAACCCCCACAGGTTGGAGTGCTGCATGAAGCTGATTTTGTATTTTCTAGGAAGATTTCTCCCTTCTTGCTCTGGAATAACCTCTCAGCATGCACACGAAGGAAGGGATCTCTCTGAGTGACCTCTTTGCATTTTAAGGACAACATCACTTTTCCTGTAGCTGTGGAAAATCTCCCTTCCCTCAGGGTTCACAACGAGGGCACAGAAAAATGTACTCAGATCAATTTTAAGCCCAGTACAAAGTTGTTTCTGTGCTGTTTATTTAGTGATGAGGAGAACATAAGAAACGCCATAAGAAATCCCACTGTGTTTTCCTACCCTGAATCCCACCCAGGGCTGTCAAATCTTGAAAAACTCCCCAAAACTCCCGTGGGGCAGTTTCAGGAAGGGATGAAGGAGGATTTGTAATTTGGGGGTGATGATGCCATGCAGAACTCCTTTAACTTGTGCTCTGCCTCAGAGCATCCCAGGGTTTATTGGGGTGCATTTTGATTCCCTTCAGCTGAGGAGCCCAAAGTTCTTTGTGGCTATTTCCACACTGGGTTTGGCTCTGGTTGCACCAAACTGATCCGGATTTTTCCTGTGAAATGGCATTTCACATTTGGAAATTTCACATTTTCACGAGAGGAAATCTCCTATTTCACAGGAAAAATCCGGATCAGTTTGGTGTTATCCCTGTTGCTATAAGAAATCCCTCTGTGTTTTCCTTCCCTGAATCCCACCCAGCGCTGTAAAATTCTCCATGTAGGAATCACTCTTCCTAAAATACAGGATAAAATATCCTGATAACTCAGCATCTGCTTTTTCTCCAGGATCCTAAATATTTCCTTCCCTCATTTCTCTCCCGGTGCCTTTCACTCCTCAGTGTGCAGGGATTGGAGTAAAAACACCAACCACCACTTCTCCCCAGAAATGATTGGAATTGTCATCCTGTGCTTTTCCAGATGCTGGAATTGTGCTCCTTCCCTCATTTCTCCCAAATGTCAAAGCCAGTGGAAGGAATGGCTCCCAGAGCTGAAGGGACAGAGGGATTCGTGTCTCACAACCAAAGCAGGAGATGAAAGGCAAACCCTAAAGTGTGACCCCAAAAATTGGGATTTGCAGCAGGATGGACCAGATGTTAAAGGGGGAAAATGGGGTTGGGCTTGGTAGGGAGGGAATGTCCAGCAGGGAAGGATGGACTGGGGAGCCAAAGATTGATTTTATCTTGGATTTTTTCCCAGCTGTGCATGGCAGGGATGCAGCAGCTTCCTTGGGAAGGGCCTTGCAGCTGTCCTGCCTCTTCCCTGACATCCCACTGCTCTCCAGGGAGTTCTGTATCCACCCCAAATCCCCTTCCTTATCTGTAAGGAAATGATGTTGTGGGGCTTTTTATTTATACTGATGTCCTGATAAATCCTCAGGCTCTTTGGGGATAGGAAACATCCAAAAAAAGCTTGGACCTGATGATCCTTGAACCTGATCTTCCATAATTCTGTGATGATAATTCTGTCATTTAAACCTTTGGAGCCTTGGAATTAAAGTTCCTCCCAACCTGAACTCCAAGTGTGCAATGCCACAAACAGGAATTATTTGGGAGAGTTTGGAGCCTTGGAATTAAAGTTCCTCCCAACTTAACCCAAAAAGGAGACTTGTGTGAGCCAGGTAGGAGAGGAGCTGCCAAACTCCTCCAAAACTTCCCTCCCTGCAGGAAAAGTAAAAAATCAGGGTCAAAGGGAAACATCCCAGGGCTCTGCTGGGGGCTGGGAAGCTGAGGCAGGTTCTGGTGCTTGGGGGGAAGTTGGTGATGATTTTGGGGTGAGAAAACTTCCGATTTCAGGTTTATAAAGCAGATGTTTAATTAAGCCTTAATGAGGACTGTGGGTGATTAAGGAGCTCAGGAGCTCTCCCTGATTCCTGTGACCCTGCTCGAGGCTTTTGTCTTATCCCCCTGCTGATCAGAGCAGAGGAAAAGAAATTTAGCAGGAAATGTTGGGAGCCTTTGAAGCAATTTGAGGGCTAACACCAAGGTGAATGCCCTGTGCTGCTGAGAGCAGCTGAAGAAGGGGTTGATGTGTCAGCTATTGATTTCTTTGCTGCTTTTTGCTCCTCTGTTTTCAACCTACTGCTTTTTTTTTTTTTTTTTGCACCCTTTGGAAAGGTGAGAATGATGTGGGCTCTGCTTGTTCTGTAATCAAGGCATGGGCAGAGAATAAATCAACCCATCCTGTTCAGTGATTGATCCTTTGGAGCCAAAAACCTCCTGTGGGGCTGCAGAATTCAGTGCAGGAGGAAAATCTCTCAGCCCTGGAGCTTGGGGCACTGATTTTGCTGCTGGATGTGCCCAAGGTGGATGTGTTGGATCTTGTTTGTGTCTCTGTGCTGCGATTTCACTGCTCAGCACCCTATAAATGAATGGTTTTGTGTTGTGTCCTTAGAGAAATGTGATTTTTTCAATTGCCCATCTCTTAGAGCCAGGTTCTGCCAGCCTCATTAAGGAAATTGCCATGGAGAAAATTGGGATTGTTGGAAAGTAAAGCCACATATTCTTCCTCAGTGGGATTTAGGGCCTGGAAGGGTTCTGTGGGGAGCATTTGGCTGGGTTGAGCTTCTGCACAAAACCTCCTCCCTAAAAGCAGATTTATTTCGAAAGCTGGGGTTTGTTCGTTTCCCTTTGGAGAATTCAGTTGTTGGCTCTTTGGCGTTATCAAAAAGCAAAATAAAATCAAAATGTGGTCACTGGTCCTTCCCTACAAGGCAGCAATGGGAATATTGAGTTTTATCCCTTTTTAAACACACCTCACAGAATCGGAAGGGGTTTAGGAGCCAGTGCCTGAAGCAGTGATGGGAATATTGACTTTTATCTCTTTTTTAATAGATTTCAAAAAAAAAAAATGGGAGGGATTTAGGAATGAGCACCTGAAGTAGTGATGGGACTGTTGAGTTTGATCACTTTTTTAGCAGATTGGAGACAACTGAAGGGGATTTAGGAACGAGCATCTGAAGCAGTGATGGGAATGTTGTGTTTTATCAAATCAGTGATGGGAATGTTGAGTTTGATCACTTTTTTAATTGATTTGAGACAATTGGAGGGGATTTAGGAATGAGCCCCTGAAGCAGTGATGGGAATGTTGAGTTGTATCAATTCAGTGATGGGAATGTTGAGTTTGATCACTTTTTTTTTAATAGATTTGAGATAATTGGAGGGGATTTAAGCACAAGCATCTGAAGCAGTGATGGGAATGTTGTGTTTTGTCTCTTTTTAAAATACATTTCACAAAATTGGAAGGGATTTAGGAACGAGTCCTTGAAGCAGTGATGGGAATATTGAATTTGATCATTTTTTTAATAGATTTGAGACAACTGGAGGAGATTTAGGCACGAGCACCTGAAGCAGTGATGGGGGATTGGAGGCTGGAATGAGTCAGGAAGGAGAAGTCCCCTCTGGAGACTCAACATGAAGGGATTTGAGTGTTGCAGATTTGCTCAGATTGGTGAATTTTGTCCCATTTTGACTTGAGAGCCCAGGGCTGCTTTGGGTGCCCTGCAGGAATTCCAGGAAAGGCTCATCCCAAAAGCTGACGTGTGAAGCAGAGAGGCCTAAAAATGCCAATTCCCCAGCCATGAGTGGGGATTTCTGACCCTTTTCCCATCAATTTTCCATCTCCCAGAGGAGGCAGAGCCCTCCCTGCTCCATCCCCTTGTCCCAATCCCAGGGCAGGGAAATCAGTCCCAGCAGCACTGACAAGGAGAGCTCAGTGATTTTTATAACTCTCATTGGCCCCTAATTAGATGTTTGATGCCAAAGTAATGATCATAAAAGGCTCTTTATTTCAAACAAACCCATGTGAATAATTCTGTAAATATTTGTCTGGGCCAGCCTTGGGTTGAGTCCTGGGAAAGCTTTTTGGATGAGGATCTTGGCTGTTTCTTGTTGGCTTTTCTAGGAGCATATTTCAATTTTTTAGATGCTATCTTTGGGTTTGAGTCCTCCTGCATCGAGAATGGAAGACCTGAAATGACATCTCAGCTCTTAAATGCAGCAGATATTTCCAATGTCACCTTGTAACCAGTTTAACAGGGAACATCTGAAAGGAGGGAAGGGAAGGAACGTGCAGCTGTGACCCAGATTTCCTAAAATCACCCCTCGGAACCCCGTTGTGGCAGCTGTGACTTCCAGGCAGATGGAGCCAGGATTTTATGGGAATATTGGTGAGGAAAGGTCCAGCAGCTCTTGGACTGGTAGTGAGGGATGGGTTTTGGGGTGGGTTTGCAGCCTGGGAGGGGTTTGGATCCCATGGAGGGGATCCTTGGAGGGGTTTTGATCCCCATGGAGAAGTTTAGATCCCTGTTTGGGAGTTTGGATCCCTGCTTTGGGGGTTTGTATCCCCTGTTTTGTGGGTTTGGATCCCCATGGAGAAGTTTAGATCCCTGTTTTGGGGGTTTTTATCCCCATGGAGGGTTTGTATCCCCTGTTTTGGGGATTTTTATCCCATGAAGGGATTTGGATCACTGTTTTGGGTGTTTTTAATCCCCATGGAGGGGTTGTATCCCATGGAGACGTTTGGATCCCTGTTTTGGGGGTTGTTATCCCATGGAGAAGTTTGGATCCCTGTTTTGGGGTTTTGGATCCCTGTTTTGAGGGTTTTTACCCCCATGGAGATGTGTGGATCCCTGTTTTGGGGGTTTGGATCCCTGTTTTGGGGTTTTGGATCCCTGTTTTGAGAGTTTTTACCCCCACGGGGAAGTTTAGATCCCTGTTTTGGGGGTTTGTAGCCCATGGAGAAGTCTGGATCCATGTTTTGGGGATTGTTATCCTATGCAGAATTTTGTATCCCAGTTTTGGGGGTTTGTATCCCCTATTTAGGAGTTTGCATCCCTGTTTTGAGAGTTTTTACCCCCATGGAGAAGTTTGGATCCCTGTTTTGGGGGTTTGTATCCCCTG
>QUSF01000027.1:944310-955588 GCA_003676055.1 Chloebia gouldiae | reverse complement strand
TAAAGCTATCCTTCAACCTTCTAATCCAGAACCAGACACCATCATTTCTTCCCAGATCTGGGGTTTCACCACATTTTACTATAAAATGCTGTGCCTTGCACCCTCAGAGCTGCCCTTTTAGGGACCCTCCCACCCCCTCTCCCTGTTCCCTGGGGTTTCCATCGCTTTTTCCAAGGATTTGTGCTGAAGGGGGGGAACAGCTCCTTGGAAAAGCTGAAATCCCCCTGTGGGTGCTGCTGTCCTGTCCCCACGTGCCCAGGGCTGGATTTGTCCTGCAGGGTCATGTCCTGGCTCCCATGGCCCAGGGATCTCCTGGAAAAGTCCATCCTCCTCCTCCTCAGAGCCATCCCTTCACTGCTGGATTCTTCTTCCCCCTTCCCAAGGGAGAATCCCAAATCCTCAGGTCTTCAAACTCAAAATCCCAAATTTCAAAATCCCAAATCTGCAAACAAGCAGGGTTTTTGCAGCCCTTGAGCAGGGTTGGGATTCTAAATGCAGGTGAACTGGGTGGGAAGAAATGCTGATGTCTGACTTCAGAAGGCTGAATAATTTCTTTATTATAACTATACTGTAATACATTAATATACTATTTAAAGGAGATAATAAAACTAGAAATCTACTTTTTCTAACTACCAGATCTAACTCACAAACCCTCTCTGAGAGCCCAGCCCCAGGTGGGTTGGATTGGCCGGCTCAAACAATCCTCACCAGAATCTAACCCAGCAATCACCTCAGGTAAACAATTCTCCAAACACATTCCACGTGGGAAAAACAAGGAGCAGAAATAGAAATTATTTTCTCTTTCTTCTCTCTGTGCACCTCTATGAAAAAATCCTGAAAGAGAGAGAAGAATGTGCCTGTGACAGGCTGGGATTGCCCCTCCAGTCCTCGACATTTTGCCTGATTTCTGGCCATTGTGGCTGTAACTTTGGCATGGAATTTGCAGCAGATTGTTTCATGATATTCCATGAAGGAAAACCTTGCTCTTTGCTCACTGTTAGCTGCTCACAGCATGGCTTTGTTATAAACCCCAATGGTTGGTTATTAAAAAAGAAAAAAAAAAAGGATTTCTGCTCAAAAGGAACAGGGATTTTTTTGATTCTTTGAATTTCATGGAGTCTCTGAGCTGCTCCAGTGTCAGTTCTGGGTTTCTTTCTTTTCCTTTTGGGATTTTTTGTAGGATCCTTCCAATCTGACTCTGCATAATGGTTTCCTTTGTTCCCAGTTAGGACTATTTGGGCTTTTTTTAAAAGGAAAAATAAATAAATAAGGGGATGTCATGAGTCATTGGTGAAATATTCTGCAGTCTGGAGCAGTGTGAATTGACAGAGCTCTGTGGCAGCTCTTGGGAGGAGCAGATGAGTTCTGACCCCTTCCAAAGCTGCCTTTTTTTTTTTTTAATTCCCTCTATTCTACCCCTTCCTAAGGCACAACCCTTAATATCTTCAATCCTGCAGCTCACGTTCTTCAGTTCTCCTCCTTAAAATGCCTTTTCTCTTTGCCCAAATAAATAATTGTGTTTTATTGGGCTGCTGGGATGCTGAAGAATTTAAGAGGCTCTGTTAAGCTCATCCAAAGGATGCTGGAGCAGCAGCAGCTGGGGCTTGATCTCCTTCTTTTAGGCCCTGTTTTATTTTAGCCTCTGCCACCCTGTTTTAGTCAGTTATCCCAGGGCTGCAGCCAGGTCAGCTGTGCTGAAAAGTGTTTAGAGAAGGAGTCAAAATTTTTGAAATCCCAGAAGCCTGAAAAGGAGACTCCCAGCTCCATTAAAAAAAAAAAAGGGAAGCAGCTTTCAGTCCTCACTTGCTTTTATTTCTTCTGGATCTGACACAGGACCTCTAGGAATAAGAGAATATCCCTAAATTAGGATATAATGTATAAATACCTCTTGGTTTTAATTCCAAATGGAAGCCCAGATGTTCAAGGCAACCTCTGGGGAGTGAGAAACCCGGAGCCCAGGGAAAAGGCTCTGCCCTGCCTGGGCTGGACCCTGCAAAGGCAATAATTGAGTGTTTATTTAGGGCTAAAAATATCTTGGAAAAGCACTTTAAAGCTGGAAGGGGAAGGGTTTGTTTGGGGCAAAGTGGAGCACCAGTCCTGTGTCATGGGGATTCTCTGCTTCTTCCTGGAGGGACCCCAACCTTGGATGGGTTTTGTAGGTTGGGATTGAAACTTTGGGGTCACCAAGGGCTCCTCCTGTCCCTCCTCAGCTGCCCTGACCCCTCATGGCTTGGGCTTCTGCTGGAAAACATTTCTTTCCCCTTAAAAATATGGAGCAGCTTCTGTGGGAGGGTGGGGAGGCCCTGGCTCAGGTTGTCCAGAGAAATTGTGGATTCCCCATCCCTGGCAGTGCCCAAGGCCAGGCTGGACAGGGCTTGGAGCAAGCTAGGACAGAGGAAAATGTCCTAAAATTCTTTTTACTATTCCTGAAATGGAGAATCCTTATTGGCTTTACTTGCTGGGAGATAAATGACAATTTTCTGTTGCTGTTCATACGGAGCAAAAACCAAATCTTTACTTCCAGCAAATCTGCATCCCTGGGATGCAAACCCCAGCCTGGTGGGACTGCTGGGAAATGGTGAGGAAGGTGCAGAGGGAAGAGCTGGGAATGGTTTTAAATTCTTCACCTTACAGCCTCAAACCATTGCACACAAACCACAGCGTGGTAAGAGCTGCCTCAAAAATCCCTGAAAGTTTTTGGGATGTCCTCTGCCTGCTCCAGATCTGAATGTGGAAGAAAATTCTCCTGTTCCAGGCTGCCCACCCCTCCTGCAGACCCCCAGATGTTTCAGAAACAACCACAGGGTAGCTGTGCACAGGAAATTTGTGTCTCCAGGTGAATTTTTTCCACTTTGAAGGGTGGTGGAAGGCAAAAAGTTGAGGAAAGATTGCAGGAAATCCCCTGACTTTTGTCACAGAACCCCAGACTGGTTTGGTTTGGGAGGACTTTCAAGCTCATCTCATTCTACCCCTGCCACGGGCAGGGAATTTCCTTAGACCAGGCTGGGCAGAGCTCAGCTTTAGAATTCCCTGGAATCCAGACTCTGTTTAAAAGCCTGGCTTCTCCTTTTATCCAGTGCTGCCCAGTTCCCTGCACTGGGAGAACTGGGAATGTCTGTTCCCAGCACTGGTGATCCTCAGTGACGGGTTGAAACTCGGTGGGATCAGGGTTTAATTAAAGACCTTGAAAAAATGAGATTTGTTTTGAGGTCTGTTGCTTGCAATTTGTAATTTTTCAGGCTCTGGGAGCACGGATATGCACAAGGAACACATCAGTGACTTATGGCAGCGCTTTGGGGTTGTTCAAGGTGTTAAAAATGATTATTACAGGCAGAAATATGGCTTGGATTAATGACTTCTGGCTGAGGCTGGGATTTTCAGTGTGCTCTGCAGAAGCTGCAGCTCCCATCCTGCACAGAATTTCTACAGCAATATTTCCATTGGGTTCTTGGGGTTTTCTGTTGGGTTTTTTGTTGTTGGTTTGTTTTGTTTGGGGTTGTTCAGTTTGATGGTGTTTTTTTGAGGGGAGAATAATAGTTAATTCTTTTCCTTATTTTCCCTTGGCCAGGGGAGATGGATTTAGGAGGGGAAAGCAGAAATTAGGATGGGGAAATGTAACTTTGGATAATGATTGAGTGGAGAAAGCATTTCCCTGACCTTCAGTGGCTGAAGCAGGGCTGCTTGTGCTGGGATCTGTGACTGACAGGTGTAATGGATTGAAATAAAATCCTTGTTTGTTATTGCACATATCCTGAAGGATCAGAGGGCTTTAAGGCATCTTTTCCTCTAAAAATTTGTCTTAAAGAACAGTCAGGAGAAGGAGAGCTGGGAATGAGGTTTGCCCCCAGGCAGGGGGGTTTGGTGGGCTCAGATATTCACTGGTGTTAATAATGGCTTGAATTCTGATTTCCTTTGGAGTTCTGGGGGGATTTTGGACCCTGGCTGAGTCCAAAAGGGGGGTTTGGCTGTGGTGGTGGTGGCAGGTGGGTGTCCAGCCCAAAGCCAGGGTTTTTTTCCCAAAGAATCCTGCTTGGTTTGCTCTAATATTGAAGTGGGAGAAAGATTAAAATCTCTGTTGGCCACTGCTGGGTGAGGGTAGAGCTACCAACTTATCACCAGCAGCCTCTGATCCAGGTTTTAACAGGTGTTTAAAGAATTAAGAGTCAGGTGATCACAGAAATTAACTGTGGTGATGGAGGAATTGGAGATTTAACTCCTCTTTTTGCCACTGGTTCATCCTTAAGTCACTCCCAGAATGGAGTGGTGAAGGTGCCATGGGCAGGGACAGCTTCCCTCAGCCCAGGCTGCTCCAAGCCCTGTCCAGCCTGGCCTGGGACACTGCCAGGGATGGGACAATCCCTTTGTTCCACATTTCCCTGGAAATGAAGAAAAAGCCCTAATTTTTATTAGAAATGGCCCTAATTTTTATCTCCCTGTCCCTTCCTCCAGTGCTGTGCACTGTTGTCTCTTCTCTGGGCACAGCAGAAGCAAATCTGAAGTCAAGAAAAGCAAATCTGAAGTCAAGAAAACCAAATCTTTTGTCATTAAAAACCAAATAATTAAGGATGTGCCTACAGTACCATTCTTGTGATATGCCATTCATGGTGTTATATGTATGAGTCTGACTTGGGTCAAGAGAATGGAAAGGGAAATCCTAGAATATATTTGTGTAGTCAAAAAGTAGTTTGTTCTTTAAGAGATCCAGTCTTGATAGTTCTGTTGTCTGTTTTGAGTCAAACTACCCTAGACCACATAGATGAGATTTGCACTTTAAAGGAGGCAGAAATTATTCTCTGTCTCTAATAAAACCTCTCCTTCTATGTGCAGTAGTTTGTGTGGCAACATACAAACTTAGTAATAACCCTAACATAAAATTGTTGTAATTTAGTCTTAGTTGTGCATGAGTTTTAATAATTTTCAAGAATATCACAGACACAAAACTCACTGCTGATGTTAGCTACCAAGATCCAGATTCTGCCTGAGCCCTGCCACCTCTGCTGGGTTAAAATGAGTAGCCAAGCTCCTTTTTGGTTTTATTCCAGGGCTTTGCAGGTTTTTGGTGCAGCCTCTGGTCTGATTTTGGTCTCGTTTGGGGTTTGTCTCTGTGTGCTGAGCCAGCAGGGACCTGGCTGCTCCCTCTGGGGTGCCCTGTGCACCTCGAGCAGAGAATGCTCCTGTGTGTGATGCTGCACAGGGGTGTTATTCATCACCCAGAGAGTGAAAAGGAAGCTTTCATAAAGCACCAGCTCCTTCAGCTCTCTCAGAGGGAGGCCAAGCCCAGAGCAGAGCTGTGAGCAATCCCTTGGAGCTGCCTCAGTCAGGTCTCTGTCCTCCTGTGCACGGAGCTCCTGCAGGAGCTTGATTTGGATTGCAGAGCCAGGCTGAGCTTGGATTTGGCTGCAAAACCCCGAGGAAATAACTGAAGTGCCTGGCTGGGCAGGAATGAGAGCTGCTCCTGTGTGCAGCTCATCTCTGTGGGCACAGCTGGGCTTCTGCTGAGCTGAGATCCTGCTCAGGGGGCTGGGGGGCTCTGGCTCTTCAGCTGCTCTCTGATTTCCAGCAGAGGTGGGACACGGGGGGAATGTGAGCATCTCTGGGCTCCTCAGAGAGAGAGATGAATGCAGGGCTTGAATTAAAGCCTTTGGAGAAATTAAGATATATTAAACCACATAGATAGGACGTAGAAGTGGAGGTTGAAGTTTTAAGGACGTAGAAGTGGAGGTTGAAGTTTTAAGGACACAGAAGTGTAGGTTGAAGCTTTAAGTAAGTAGAAGTCTAAGTCATAGTTTTAAATAAGTAAAAATACATTTTAAGTGCCTTAAGAAACTGCATGAGCTAGTAAAGGCCTAAGGCCTGGTTTAAAGTTCAGTAACTTAGCTCCAAACATAACAAAAATGAACAGAGGTGCTTCCCTCTCCTGCCTGGTTTCCAGTTGCTTGGGGCAGCACCAGGCTGGTTTTCTGCTTGAATATCTCACTCTGACCTAATTCATCATGGTTCTGGGGGTACAGAGGGTGTTCTGGGGGGCCCAGAGGGTGTTCTGGGGATGAGCTGCAGTGTTTGAAGGCCGTGCAGCTGCTTGGATCATCCTTTAGGGACACGAAATTCCCCACCAGGGCACCTGGGATGGGTTGGGGTGGCTCAGAGGGCTCCAAACCTGTGGCTGGTGGCTCCTGGAGAAGGTCCAGCCCCCCTGAAGCTCCACCAGCTCCCACTGCAGAGGCATTTTTGTGCCCAGAGATGAACGAAGATGGATCCCTCTGCAGATGCTCCTGTTGCTGATGTGCACACCGAGCTCCAACCCCCCACACCTGGCACGGGGACCCAGCTGATGTCAGGAGTCTGGAATTCACATCCCTTCCCCCTATTCCCCCCCTCTCCACCCTAAATAAAAGTTGGAGGCAGCTTGGGAGCTGGCTGCTCTTGGAGCACAGGGATGTGACTGGAAGCAGGGAGGGAGTTTTGTTGCATTTTGGTTGCTCAAACACAGCTTGGGCTGTAGATGTGCAGATATTTTGGGTGGATAAAACGTGGTTGAAGATCCAAGTGGCAAGGACAGCTTAGACAAACGTGTCATCCATGCAGTGCCTGATGAAGATGAGGGATGAGGAAATATTGCAGCTGTTTGCTGCTCAGGCCAGGCTCCCTCTGCTCCTTTATTATCTGCACTGTTCCCTTGGCTTTGCCATGTGTTTGTAATTTCTCACTGAGAGCCCAATTTTTTTAGGATTGTGGAAAATTTTAAGAGGTGCCTAACAGTGGACATCCATTGTCTGTGCACACACTGGGCTGAGCTTCTTGGTAACCAAAATTTCTGATATTATAAAAGCTCTGTTCGTGCTCGCTCTTCCCACTGCTGTTGGTGCTGATGGACAGGATGCAGCCAGGTGGGATGGGGTAGAGAATCAGAAAAAGTGTTTAAACAAAGTAATTGTGGGTTGAGATAAAGGTAATTTAATAAGTAAAGCAAGAGAAACAGAAAAAGTGGGGGGAAAATAATTTTTGGTTGAGATAAAGATAATTTAATAGGTAAAAGAGGAGAATTGTAAAAAGTGGGTGAAAATAATTTTAGGTTGAGATAAAAGGTGGTTTAATAAGTAAAGCAACGAATTCTTCCCCCCATGGGCACAAAAAGCAAGGCTTTATCAGAGATAATGATTTTTTGGGGGACACAAACACCATCACTTCAAGTGTACCCCTCGTTTTCCCATTTCCCACCAGGCTGGGCATGGTTGGAATATCCCTTGGGTCAGTGGCTCCTCACAGCTCCTTGTGCACCCCAGGCTGATGGAAGAGGAGCAGAAAATCCTTTGAGTCTGTGCCAGCCCTGCCCAGCAGTGATGAAATCATCCCAAACCCCAAATGTTATCAGCCCAAACCCCAAATGCAGCTCCATATCAGCTGCTGGGCTGAGATTTAACCCTCCCCTAGCCCAAAACCAGCACAGCCCAGTTTGCTTTGGGCCCTGCTGGGCTGGTCCATGATTCTGACACCTTTTGGCTCCAACTACTCAGTGAAAATTCAGAATAATTTCATTTAAGGGTTTAAAGTCAAGTCTGGCTGTTCCTTTTTCTGGAGCCTCCACCTCTGCTGAAGAGATTAGGGAGGGAATGAGATGCAGATTAGGAAGTTAATGAGATGCATCACTTGCATGGCCTAATTGATGTCCCAGAGCCCTGAACATGTGGAGGTGAAGCTGCCCTGCCTGTGCTGGTGTGGGATGTCAGGCAAGGTCTCCTCATTAATCCATCAGGATTGCAGCCTGATGGGATGTGAGTGAGGAAAGGAGCCTTTTGCAGTGTGCCTTTAGCCAAAATTCAGATTTCCCCCTTTTTCTGTGAAGCACACGTGGATTTTTGGCCATCCAGCTGGCAGGTTTGGGCGCAGGAATTTTGCTGAATATCATGGAATCCCTGGGGAATGATGTGGTGGGAATTGCTGGACTCGAGCTGCCTGAGGGGGGCTTGTGCAGCATCTTTGCCTCCTCACCTCGCTTCATATCCCAAAACATTCCCTGTGGGTTTTCCTACCATCCCAGCCACGCTGTGGGATTATTTCTGTCCCTCAGGGAAGCTTGCTTAGGTGCTTGTTTCCAAATAACTTTTTGCCTCAACCGAAGAATGGGAAGGTTTGTATTGGTGTGGTGGGAAATTTGGATTTTAAACCTTTCCCTCAGGTCAGGAATTTCCTGCCTAGTGCTTAATCTCCAGGAAGTAATGAGTGATGGATGCTGGCTGAAGACACCCAGGAAAATCCAGCTCTTGGTGCCGACAGCAGCTCTGCTGCTGCTCTCTGCCCTGAACCTTTGTCCACGTCCTTGCTCTGAAGCTGTCATTAACTTGGATTGAAAGCACATTTTCAGCTGGGTTTAAGGTTCTGGAGATTGATTTGTGTGTTGCAAGCTTGATTTGGAGCCCAGCAGTGCCACTCCTGTTGTCTCCTAATTCTTCTTTCTCCTTTTCTCTTTGCAGCTGAACCCGCAGACCTCTTGAAGGTGTTAGATTTTCATAATTTACCTGATGGTATCACAAAAACCACGGGGTTTTGCACAAGCAGAAGATCTTCAAAAGAAGCAGATGTTGCTTACAGAGTAACAAAAGATGCTCAGCTCAGTGCCCCGACAAAGCAGCTGTATCCTGGTGAGTCCAGCTTTTTATTTGTCCCATGGAAATGTCTGATTCCTTCATTTCCCCACTGTGCTTGCAGTGGTTCTGCTGTTTCAGGGGGCTGCAGATTTCCAGCCATCAAATAATATCCTTTTATCCCTGTGTTTGCAAGAGGTGGTGGCCAGTGCCACCTCCCAGACTGGAAAATTGTCACGGGGGGACACCCAGCTGGGGACAGAGGAGCCCAGGCTGGGTTTTGTTCTGTCCTGTGCCAAGCCCAGCAGGGTCTGGTTCTGGGCCTCTGCTGTCTCTCCTAACACAAATAACCACTAGAGAGAAATACCAGGCTGGCCCACAGGAACAGATTTCCTGAGAAAAGCTGTTTGAAGGGATGGGAGGCTCATCAGAGGAAGGCACACAGCTCTTGAAGAGCACTGCCCGTTTTATTGCTGCCTGAGCTGAATTTTTCAGGCTTGAGGCATTCCCACTATGTGTTTGTAAGAAGTTATGGACCCAAACTCCTCCCTTGCACCACCAGAATTATTCCTTCCCAAACCATCCAGGTGTCTCTGTTTCACCTGGGGGAAGGCTGGGATTGGGCATGGCAGGGCTTGGATGAAAAAATTGCCTTTGCTGAGGCAGGTTTGGCAGGAAAAAAAGGAAGCTGCTTGTGCCTGGTGTGGGAGGCAGGGGGGATTTCAGCAGAGCAGGCACACACGTCCTCCCTCAGAGCTTGGGAGGGGATGGATGGATTGGCTAAATCAGAGCTAATGGGCTGTGCCACCATCAATGCTTCTTAATTAACCAGGGCAGCCCTCAGCCCCAGCCTGGCAGAGGCACAAATGAAGACTTTGAGGCTGGGCTGAGGATGTGCTTCCAACCCTCCCCTCCTGTGCTTCCCTCGTTGTTGAGGTGGTTCCCAGCCTTCATCACTACCCTGCTGTGACAATAATTGTACTGAAGCCACGGTGAGCAGGAGCACAGGCTGTGTCTCACCTGAAAACTGAGCCTGATGTGAGGGCAGCTGAGAGCAGCGTGTGACAGGCTGGGCAGCACTGCATGGGCAGCCCTTAGCAAAGGAGCTGCTCAGTCTGGCCTAAAGCTGGGTTTAAATGTCTGCAGAAGGGCAAACCAGACCCTAAATTCATCTTTATTGCTGGCCAGGGCAGGAAGGTTCTTTCTAATCACAGATAAACTCATTGTGTGCCCAGCTGGACAGGCTGTGCCTTCCTGTCCCTGCATGTCACGTTCCTGAAATGACTTAAAGTTTTAGGCTTGGTGTCCACAAGCTCAAAAGTGTTGAAAGGAAAGGTTCCAGTTTGGAATATCCAACTGGAGTGGATCTGAGAGCCTGCCAGTGGTTTCTGTAGCCACTGTGAAGCCTTGCCTGGTCACTTTTATGTAACAGAAACCAGCAAATGGAGGTGAACTGGAGGAGTGAAAACAAGGCTGGAACATTCTGGCTGCTTGTTTAACACGGGGATTGGATCACAGCAGGTCTGACACAGGGAACACAAGCACAGAGAGCTGAGTCCTGGAGAAAACTGAATCCTGGTCCCTGGAGAGAACTCAGTGTTAGAGATTTTCTTGGATTCCTATTTTATATCTTATTACTTTTATATCCTCGCCCTCACTGAGTTCTTCTGCATCTTCCTCGGGTGAGAAGAGAAGATCTGGATGGAGTTATGGAGCAACTTTTCCATCATTTTATCTCCTGAACAGCCATGGGGTGTCTGGAGCAGCTCAGTCTCATTTTGAAATTCCAGAGTCCTTGAGGCTCCTCTGCTGCTTGCTCAGGAAATAGGGAATAACCAAATGAAGAACTCCCAGTGTTTTCCAGCAGATCCACGGATGTTTCATCATCTCTTTAACAAGCTGTGACTTCATCTCCCACCCCCAAATGAGAGAGGGGATAAAGATAACAAAGTAATTGCAGGGCAGTGTCCCAGGGGAATGTGGTTTTAGTGCTTTTGTGTCACCAGGAGGGTGGGTTGGAGCAGAGCTTTCCCTCTCTGCTCCACAGCACCCTTGGCAAACGTGCTCTGCACAGAATTTTTTCTGCTAATTAGAAGTTGGTGCTTTTCTAAGATGTAATTTCATGGGCTTTGCATTCTGCTGCCACAGCCAGAAAAGCAAGATGTATGCATATATATATATATATATATACATATTTACACAAAACTTATTTTTTCGTGCTCCAAAGAGTGAAAAAAAATCTGCTGAGATGCTTTTTGTCCTGGCTGCCTGAAGAAGTCCTGCTTCCCAACAAAATCTGTGCTTTACCAGAAAGAAAAGCAAGAGAAAAAGAAGCAAGAAAGGCAAGGGTTTCAGTGGCAGCCAGCAAAATGTCATTTGTGTGCTTCCAGTTGTCATTTGCCTTCTCAGGAACCCCACTTAGAGCTTGAATAGTCACCCCTGAGGAAAACAAGTCATTGCACAGCTGAGATCTCCTCAGATGAAGGAAAAGGCCAGAAATTGGTGGCACCATTGGAAACCAGCTTTGCTTTGAAGAGGAAAAGTGTAAAAGCTCAGGAAATGCCACCTCTCTGTTTGTGTCAGGAACAATGGGATGAGCTCGGTGCTTTTCTGCTCTTCAGCAGCTCCAGCTTTCCTGCCCTTCCCAGATCAGGAGCAGGACTCTGATTTAGGCTGTGCCTGGCTGCACCTGGGTC
>QUSF01000027.1:931457-943923 GCA_003676055.1 Chloebia gouldiae | reverse complement strand
AAGCAGAGAGGCAGAGCATTATTTATGGACAAGGTGCAGATGGGAGATGCTTTTTCCCATAGTTCAGCAGCTTGTTTATTGTCTGCATTTCCCTGGCAAAATCAACTTTTGTGCTCTGCTGCACTTGGGAGGCTTTCCTGGGGGTGAGAATCCCGTTCCTGATCTTTCTTGTGAGCTGGAATAGCTTCCTAAAACCAGCACTGAGTGCAATGGGGTGTAAACCAAGCCCTGTTGATCCCTAGCTCTTTATTTTTATGGAATTTATTTAGAGGAAGAGCTGGATCTCCTGGGCCTCCCCAGCCCAGCAAAGGGATGGGAATATCTCCTATCCCTGGCTAATCAGAGCAATAGCAAAGTCAGTTCTTGCCTGCATTTTGCTGTCACTCAGAGGGAACATTCCAGTTTAATATTACCAACATCTGGGAGCTGCTCTGCTGTAAACAGAGCAGGAATGCTGAAGATATCTGCCAAAATCCCAGTTACAGAGTGAGACCTGGATCTTGAAATTGTATTAAATTAAGAGACATTCCCTGGGAAGTTGAACAATTAAAATGGAAAGTAGAAGCTGGGTTTAATGGGAACTGGAGTGTTTTTTCACAAGCGTTGGACGTTCTGCTGAATATTTCAGCACTGGATGCTGTGGTTTGATTTGTTACATAAAAGTGGTGAGCTCTCCTCCAGCTCAGGTCCACTAAATCCTGGGGTTGGTTCTGTCTCTCACTGGGAATTCACATCCTCCTTGTCAGGACTGAAATCAAACCAACCCCAAACACTTTTTTATTTTGGAAGCTGTAATTATTGAAATGCTGGGGAGCAGCTCAAGAGCCCGGATGGGGAACTTCCTTACTCAAAAAAAAAACAAAAATCAAAAAAAAAGCCCACTTTTAAAAAGCCTGGTAGGAAAGGTTAGAGGAGTTTCAAAATATTTCTCTAGCAAAACATTCTTCCAGTGGAAAAATGACTTCCTCTCATTAAAATTCAATTAGCTGAGGGGCTCTGAGGGTCTCTGTACGGGACTGGGGAGGGTTGAAAAGGGGCCAAGCCCTGAGCCCAGCTTGTACAAGTTGAGTTTTGTGCTGGGTTGGTTGTAAACAGGAGTTTACAAATATTGGATGGATTCTTGCAGGCTTGGGAGGTTTCAAGTTGTGTCTGAGGGGATGGGACTGCAAAGGGTTTTGGGTTTTTGGGTGGTTTTTTTTTGCAGGGAGAGAGGGAAGGACAAAAATCCAGGCTGTGGTGGGGGATGAACTTTCTCTGCTGCAGTCAGAGGTGTTCCTGTGGTGCAGCAGCACTGGGAGGGGGTGAAGCCATGTGAATGTGTCTCAGTTTTAGAGGGAAAAACTCCTTTTCATTTCCTTTCCTTTAAATATAAATGAGAAACCAACTCCTGGTGGTTGAGTGTAGGGAATAGAGAGAGGGGGAAGCTTGTGAAAGGCTCTTTTGCAGGAAAAAAAAAGCATTTTCAGCCTGAAAGCCAGGGAGGCTTCCCAAACCATCCTGGGGGTGCCCATTTTCTGCCCAAGGTCTGTCACACCTGGATCCCAGCAGGGCACAGGGAAATCCCATATCCCAGATCTGGGGGATTTCTGTGGGGAGAAAGAACTGCCCAAAGTCTGGGGAAAGGAAATGTTTCCATTCCTGGGCTGGATGGGCTGAATTTAACCCCTTTGTGGGGCTGTTTGGGGGCATCTCAGGGAAGAAGTTTAATGAGAAATTTGGTGTCTGCAGCAGGGAGGGGCCCATCCCTGGTTTTCAGCTCTGTGATGAGCAAAATGAGCTTTGTTCAGGCCGTGCTGTTTGATTTTCCTGCTGGATTTCCCATTTTTGTCCCCTGATTTTCCAGCCAGGGACAATTGTGTGCTGATGAAAGTCTTGTAGAGCCCCTGGCTCCAGAGCTGGAGTTGGCATCATTAAATTGTGGTGTGGACACGGATAAAAAATTGAGTAGGTTTTGGCAAAATTGCTGAGGACAGCCTAGGAACGAGTGACTGCTTTTACTGCCAATTTTTTTGGTCCATCTGTGTAAAATTTTGCAGCCTTGACCCACGAGTTAAGTGGGGCTTTGACCCTCTTGGTTTGCAGCAGTGCCTGGAGTGTCTGAACTGACTTTTCCCACGTGTGGAAGAGCTCAGGGCATGAATATATTGCTTTTTAAGGCCATTTATGGCTCCTTTAGAAGACAAGAGGAGTTAATTTCGTGCAGCTGAGTGCCATAACTGTGTCTCAGTGATGTAGTTGGTGCTGTAAAACCCAAAAAAAAAAGTGGATTACTCCGATCTCAGCACCTGTGGCCAGGAGGGGCTGACAAAAATTGTGCCAAAGCCTGTCCTGGGATGGGCCACAGCACCCTGGAGGGTGCTGAAAGGTGCTGCTTTTGATTCCCTCTCCTCCTTTGTGATTTTTTTTGTTTTGTTTTGTTTGTTTTTCTGAAGACCACGAGTGAAATCAAGCCATCAGAAATGGAGGGAAAGCAATTTGGGATGAGCCAGAGAGGCCGGGCAGGGTGCCAGAGGTGCTCTTAGGGCTGCAGAGAGTTCCAAGGCTGCACAGGACAAAGCAGGACAGACACATCAACGCTCCCAGCCCAGACATTGGGGCCCTTCAGCTGCTCTTGGGGTTCAAATGCCACCTCTCTTTTCATCTTGGGCCTTGTTTACACTTAAAAAAAAAACCAAAACAACAATTATCCCTGGGGTTGATCATCCCAGATTTAATTTCACTCTCATCAAGGCGTCCTCCTTCCCTCCCCAGCTCTTGGCTCTGGTGTTTTCATCTCTGGGAAATGCTCTTATTTTCAGAGTTTTGTAGGTTATTTTACTCTGAGCTTGTAAGGCTGGATCAAAAGCTTTTGCTTTAGTGGAAGGGGTAGAAATAAAAGTGTATTTTTGGTGCATGTTGGGTGCATTTTATGGTGGTTTTTGCTGCTTTTGGGGATGGGGAAGTTTCAAGACATCAAAGCTCTGTCTACTCCAGGAGGAGATTTCCTCTGCCTCTCCTCCCAGGACTGATGTGCTGGGCTGCAGTGAACTTGCAGAAATTGGTGGTAATTTCAGTTAGACATTCTCAGCTCCCAGGGACAAATCATGGTCTAAATCCATGTCTCATTCACATTTAGACTCAGTTTTGCCTCAGCACCTCTGTCCTGGCTGTTCCTGGTGGCACGTGGGCCTTGTGCAAATATCAACAGCAGTGCCAAGGTGTGGGGGAATATTTTTGATAGAGGGGAAGCAAGAAATTCCCTGATTCAGGAGGAATTTCTTCATGGAAGGGTTGGTCTGGCATTGGGAATGGGCTGACCAGGGAGGTTTGGAGTCCCCACCCCTGGAGGTGTCCAGGAAAAACCCGACTGGGCCCTGGTTTGTGACAAGGTGGAGGTCAGGCACAGGTTGGACTCAGTTTTGGAGCCTTTTTCCACCTGGGAAAATAACAAATAATCCTGGGATTCTGGGATCTTCAAAGCAGCAGCTCCCCCACATCTCCCCTGAGCTCAGAGCTGGACCCATCACATCCTGCAAGATCCAAGCTCAACCCAGAGGCCCGGGAAAGAGCAGGGAAAGCCCAGATTGGTGAAGTTTTCATTAAACTTCAAAAAAAAATATATAAAAACGAGTGGTTTTTACTAAGCTGGGTTTGTCTGTCAGGATGCACCACGGATCCATGTTCCCATTTCTCTGTCCCTGCCTTGGCAGGCTGCTGAAAGCAGGTAATTTACAGAGCTGGCTGCCTGTTCTGCTGGCCCTGCCAAATCTGATTTCACCTCCTTTGCTGTGCAGCCTTTCAGGGAGTGCAAAGAGGGGATGTTTTACACCACCACCATATAGCACGGTGTGAGAGGATGGAAAATAAAACCTCCTGAGCCAGCATTTAGGGATCTTTATTGAAGATGTCTGTAGCTTTCCCCAGTCTCCTAATAATTCTCCATTTGCTTGCTGGTTTTCTCGTCATTCCTTCTGCTTTGCCTTTTATATTTTTTTTTAATTTTTGGTTTGTTTTTTTTTTTTTTTTCCAATGGATCCTCTTTAAAATGGTGCACTTGAGACATATGGATTAAATCACAGCTCTGGGCTGTTCCAGGAGAGCAGTGCTGCCTAGAAAATGTCTGCAATTATTGAGGATTATGCCTCTGGATGGGTTTGCAATTAACGGGGAGGTTTTTGGGGCCGCAGTCCAAGCGATGCAGTGGATCTGATCAAAAAAATGTGAAATTTGGCCTCGTTTGGCAAAACCTCAACCACAGCATCACCTTACACAGGTGCCCAGGGACGTCATCTGGTTTTATCAGGGAGAGAGGGGCAGCACCTGGGCCAGAATAAGAATTGCAAACCAGCTTGTAAAAGCAACTCTGTGCTTTCCTGTCCACCCCAAAGTGGCTCTGCCTCCTCTGACCCCTCAGTGCCAGGTGCCAGCGAGGAAAGTGAGAGCCTGGCTGGAACCATCAGCTGGATTGTTTGCATACACTCTGCTGAAACCCTTGTTTTCCATTTCCCTATTTCCATTCGCTGGGTAATTGCAGGTTCAGCCATCTGGCCTGCACTCAAGCTCGGTGACTGGGTCAGCCTTGCCTGTAATGATGGAGCCTCGTTAGTCATGATTACAAAATACACTTTTTTTTTTTGGAGATTTTTCTTTTGGGGGGTTGGTTTTTTTTTTTCCTGTGGGTTGTTTGTTTTTTTTTGGTTTGGTCAGTGGTAAATTCCATTTCATAAGCTGTCAAAGCGACTGTGTTGGCCTGTGTGGATAATTAGTGCAGTTTGCTGGTATCGAATGCCTGTGGGCCTCTGATAGCTTACAAAGCACTTTATTGTTCAAACAGATCATAAAAGTGCTTTTATTGATGTTTCAAACACTCCTGCAGCCTATCATTTATCTTTTCAGGGTGCCAAGTGAAACATCAGCCTTAGGAAGCTGCGTGGTCTCAGAGCGTGGCCAGATTTAAGGCTCAGTTTTAGGAGGTGTCACCAGCACCACTGGGGGTGGAAAAGATGAATTTTTAATGTTCCTCCCACCCCAAACCAGTCTGGAATTTGGTGATCTGGGCAGTTTTGGGGTGAGGATGGCACTGTTGAGGGTTTTGGTGGGAAATGCTGAGGAAATGGGGCACTTAGGCCTGAAAATCCAGGATTAATCCCCTCTGGGAATTCCTGGTGGAGGATGTGGGACCTCATCCCTGTCTGAGGAAACACATCCCGCTGCTCCTGGGCACTGCACCTGGGATGTGCCAGTGGAAAATCAACGCTTTTTGGGATATTATCCCTCAAATAAGCAGTTTGTAGCCTGATGGTTGAGTAGCAGGGGCTTCTCCAGAGGAGCTGGTTGGGAGGAGGAGGATGCTGAGGGGAAATTGGGATCTGCCACGAGCAGGGATGCTGCAGGGCTCTCCATCCCTGCTGGCCTGGAGGGGACAGCCAGCTTGTGCCTCCTTTCCCTGGCCTGGTGTCCCTCCTGCAGAAAGGGGCAAAAAACCAGAGGGAAACCGAGCGATCTCTGTGAGGCAAAAACTCATCTTGTGGAGAAATTTCCACCCCTCCAGGGACTTTTTGGGATGTGGGGAGCTGTGGCTGGCTGTTCCTGACATCCCCCTGGCAGAGCTGTGTGTTTCAGTGGTGGCAGGAGCAGCCCCAGGCTGGTTTGGGGTGATGGATGCGGGGTCATTACTCTTCCAGCCCTGGCTCCGTTTGGAGTTTGTTTCCCCCCTCAGGAGGGAGGAGGGGGATGAATTTCTTCCATGGAAAGTCTGAGGAGCAGGAGGCTGATTGCTGAGCCCAGACAGGCTGATGTAATGCTGGAAAGCTGCTCCTCTCTCCAGTGACATCATTGCAAGGCTTGCAGGGCTGCTGTGGACAGGGGGATCTGCAGGGACAAGGATGGAGTTTTACGGGCAGGGAAAAGCACCACGAAGGGATTTGGGAAGGAGCAGCAAATGGATGCGTTTGGGAAAGATGATTTTCCTCAGCTTGAGCAGTGGGGAAAAGCCAAACCCTTGTGCTTTGGGGGAGAAGTTTCCAGCTGAATGTTTTTGGCAGCATCCCTGAGCGAGATGGAAAAGGGATTTTTGGGAGCAGAGCGTGACAGGCAGCCCTGGCAGAAACCAGGCCATGTTCCCCTTCCCTGCTCACTTGGGAACCTCGTTCTACATGGGAGGTTATTCACCAATTAGTCCTATTTGCATCAAAGTTTTTTTTTTGTTTGGTTGGTTTTTTGTTTGTTTTTTTTAACAGAAGCCCGTAAATAGGAAAAAAAATCCATTTATATTTACAAAAGGGTGCGTGGGTTTGGATTGTTACAGTGAATTTGGAGGAGGTAAATGCTCAGCTCAGCCAAACCCCAAGAACTGGAGGAAGAGGATGATGAGGCTGATTAGGGTTTGTGCCCTTGTCAACCTGGTGATGCTCAAGCTGCTGCTTCTCTGTAATTTCAATCTCTTTTGCTATTTTCCTGCCTTTTTCCACTTTTCTGAGGGAAGGACAGAGTAAAAACCCTTCCCAACCTCCAAACCTCTGGGCTGACTCCGTGTTCACCCCCTTCCCTCATCACTCAGGCCCAAACAAATGAAACACATGTTCCTCACACATGGTGAGGTCTTTCTAGTCCTTTTTTTTTTTTTTTTTTCTTTTTGGAGGCGGTCTGGGCTGCCTGCCAAAACCCAGAGGAAAATCCAAGCCCACTCCAGACATCCCCAGCGTGCAGGTGTAGTCCTGACTCTGACAGAGCTGAGCAGGCTGAGATGGAAATGTTCCCCATAAACACATCCCCACCGGGATGGGAGCTGGAAGAGGGGATTCCTAATGATTTCTGCAGAAGATTGGATGGGGATTGGGGTGTCTGGGAGTTTTCTATCCCCTGCAAGAACATGGAAAAAAAAAAAAATCCCTGTGGCCTCGCAGCCAGCGCTGGCTGAGGTTCAGCAGGTCAGACCTGCTTGAACAAACAGAGCTTTGGCCACTGCAGGGAAAAGTGTGGGGAAAATCACTGCTGAAAGTGACTTTTGGGTGCTGTTCTGTGCTCTGGAATGGCTGCAAACACTGCAGGGTTCTCCTGAGGCTTTGATGGCTTGCAGGAGCAAATTTATCTGCAGGTTTTGTTTGCCCTTCTCCCAGCTTGCTGCTCAGAGAGGTGAAATCTGGGCTGGGGATGCTCAGAATGGTGAAATCCAAGGGTGAAATCTGGGTTGGGGGTGCTCAGAAAGGTAAAATCTGAGCTCTGGAGATTCTCAGAAAGGTGAAATCCAAGCTGGGGATATTCAGAAGGGTGAGATCTGAGGATGAAATCCAAGCTCTGGGGATGCTCAGAAAGGTGAAATCCGAGCTGGGGATGCTCAGAAAGGTGAAATCCGAGCTCTGGGGATGCTCAGCCTCCACTGCATCCAGTCCTGTTCCTTCATGGGTTTGCTTTGGAGAACCTCGTTTCTGGGATGAATTTCACACCTGATTTTCAGGCCCCAGGGTGCACAAACGCATCTCCCTTCCTTGGGATGAAAATTTGGGGCACTATTTAATGGAACTATGCAGGTTTTATGCTTTAAAAAATCACAGAAAGATCAGCTTTCTTCAAAGATCATCCAAGTCCAACTCCAAGGCAAGATTTCATTTTTTTTTAAATGCTGAATTTGAGGTGGCAGATGCTGCATGGAATAAATGAAACCCGAATCATTTTTCACAGCCAAAAATTAAAAACCCAATTGAAAAAATACTTTGGGGTGTGAGCATTAGCAAAGGGCACATTTGAGTTTCCTGGAAAAAGAGGGAATAAGGTGTGTGGACGAGAGGTGTCACACCTATGTTTGCACACCAGCTCAGCTTTCCATTCCCAGCTCTTTTCCCAGCAGCCAAATTTCCAGCAGTGGTGGGAATTAGCAACAGGAACCTGCACAAAGCCTCCTCCTCGGGTGGTCCCAGCAGGTCCCTGTTCCATGGTTGGGTGATTGTTGCCAGCCAGATGCAGGAAAATCCTTTTCCAACCAAAATTTGGTGTTGAGTTGCATTTTCTGAGCGTGTCAGCAGATCTCCCCGAGCTGAGGGGTGTAATCCCATTTCTATCCCCAGATAAATTTGGCAGCCAGGTCTATTTTCCCCCTATTGCTTTTAATCCATAAAACCTGGATTCTGTGTTCACCTCCTGGGGCAGAAAACGTTCCAAGTGCTGATTAAAAGCCTCTGTGCACACAAAACCCCCTTGATCCTGAACCACCTTGGTGTGGAGGAAAGCTCAGGGTGGCTCTTGGGGGTGGAAATCCTGTCTGTGGGGCTGAGGAAATGGCAGCTCCACTTCCAGAATAATTTGGCTCTGAGGGGGGAAAAAAAATGGAGTAAAAGCAAGTTTTGGGTACCTCAGGAGTCATGATGTGCTGTCCAAGAGCCAATCTCTGGCACTGGGAGTGAGCCCAGGTGGAACTGGGTCATCTTTAAGGTCGTTTCCATCCCAATCCATGCTGGGAGCTCAGGATTTCTTTCCTGTCCTGTCCCTTTCTGTCCAAAGAGCAGCTGCTCCTCTCTTGTTCCCCATCTCCCCCAAATCCTTTCCCTTTGCATCCCCTGACCTCTGCTGTGGCCAGAGGTGGGGATGAAACCCTCTGGATCTTTGGGATCAACACCTCCCAGGCAGACTCTGTGACCCTTTTTTTACACTAAAACCCAAGCAAGTGCCTCCACTTTGGCTCAGTGAGTCCTCAAATGAGTAACTCAACCCCAAAGCTTTGCTTTACTCTGTATTTTCCACTCTGAGAGACCCCCTCCCAATCCATCCTCCTGTGGGCAGCAGAATTCCTCATTTTCCAGAGATGAAAGGGAAATAAATCAACATGAAACCAGAGCCAGGGAACGGTGCAGAGGGGGAAGACACAAAGGAGCAGCTTTGTGCTGGCCTTGTAATGAGGGGGAATCTGTTTTTAAACCATCCCTGATGGTTCACACATATGTCATGGAGAAAGAACTCCTGGAAAGCTCGGGGTTATTGGCTGATTATTTGATTTGGAGGGAGAGGGGAAACTTGGAGTGGGGTGAGCAGGGCCTGGGTGAGGAGGTGACATCAGGGGGATGGAGTTTGGGCTGGGAGGAAGGCAGCACTCAATGGGAGGGTGAAGGAGATCAGGAATTGGGGTCAGGTCTGCAGGAGCAAGGAGCCAAGGGAAGGCTGGGCAGCCTGGAATTTGGGGTCGTGGGGAGTTTTTTGCAGCCTGTGCCTCCTCTCCAAGGGAAACTCTGCAGTTTCCTGCGGGCAGCCTGGGGACAGCAGCCAGGCTGTGGGGCTGGGGTGTCACCCCTGCAAGGTGACAGCGGAGAGGTGCCACTCTGCTGCCCACCTGGTGCTCAGGGAGCAGTGGAGGACAAGGGCAAACTGGGCCTTGGGTTTCTTCCAGGGATGCCTAATGAGTGGGATGAGGAAAATGGAGAACATCTCATTTTGAGGCTGGCCTGTGGAGCGCAGGGTATTGAGCATCAGTCAGGGTACCCCGCACACAAAACCAGGGGATTCTTTCAGAATCCCTCCTGGCCCCATCCTCTCCCCAGCCCAGCATTATTCAGTGCCAGTTCCAGGGCACACAATGCCAGCCATTCATTTGGCCCCATTCAGTTTGCACAAGCCTGGGCTGGGCTTTTGTGGGATTTCTCTTTTCTTTTTTTTTGGTTTTTTTTGTTGTTTTTTTTTTTAATTTCCACACTGGACACTAAAGGTCAGGCTGACCCTCTCCTCCTTTATGTAAATGCCTCCCACAATGTGCAGGCCATGATTTAATGCAGCTTTCCAGAGGGTCTAAATGAGGTTTTTGGGATGCTGTCCATGGGATTGAGCCTTGCTTGGCACATGGGACACTCGGGGTGGCTCTCAGGGATGGCACCACTGTGTCACCCTGTCCCACTGCTTTGTCCCTGCATGGAAATTTCTTTTCCTCGCTGTCAAGATGAGGCTAAAATTGCAAAATCCTATTTTTAGGAGTTATTCTTCATAAGCATATCCAGGCAAGCAAACATTTTGAGCAAGGATAAAGAGATTTCTCTTGGTGAATAGTCTCATTTGCTGCTTCAGAAGCATAATCTGACTTGATGCTTCAATTAGGGAACAAAACCACTCCGTGTGAATGTACCTGAGCCAAATCAGCTCCTGTTGGAAAAGAATGGGAAGGAACTGCTGGAAAAACTGCAGCTGAGGGGGCTTTTCACACTGGTGGTTTGTTAAAGCTCTGGAATAGAGAATAACTAAAAGAAAGGGTAAAAAAACCTCCATGTCTGAATTCTGGAGAGGTATCTGAGGGATAGGTTTGGGGGTTTTGAGGGATCTCTTGCTATGCAGTCCCTCTCAGAGGGTAGGATTAATATTATAAACAGATGGAGGGTGCCTTGATTAAAAAAAAAAAGCCTAAAAATTAACTTTTGAGCAGCTTTTCAAGGATTCTTTTCAAAGTTACCCTCTGGATTTCCACTAGGAATTTATCCTTTGGAGGGGGAGAAGGAAAAACCAGCTGTGCAGGGACCACACCATAAAGGTCTGGATGTAAAAGCAGTGACAGCACATGGTGATTGTGGGGCCTCTATTCTTAGGGCTGTAATTTGTGTGTAGAATGACATAAATGCTGATTTGGAGCCCCCAAATGAAGAGTTTGAAAGCAGAAATCACAGAGTGCCAGGCTGCTGTGTGGCTGCAGAGGGGAAAAAATAACTCCAAGGAGTGTTTGGAAGGGCAGGAATGATTCCAAGTGTCTTGGGCAGATGGAGGAGCCACTGGAAAGGCTCATCTGAGGTCACCTGGGTGGCAGTGCCAGCCTGGATCTGCTGTCAGGTATCCACAAACCCTTGGATCTGCTGCATCCCATGAAATCCCTCTGGAATCTGCCTTGGCTGAGACCTGGACGTGCTCCCTTTTCCTCCTCCATCTGTCTTGGGGCTGGAAAATTGAGGAGATTTTTTTTTTTTCCATGGATAGGTACAAAAGCAAGGAAAACTGCTCATTTTGTGGTGCCTCAGCCCATCTTTTTCCAGTGGCTGTGGGAATTGGGAAGCTCAGAGATGCTCTGGGATTAGCCAGGCCTAGATTCCCTCTAATTTGTGTCTCGTGGTTGCCTCAGCTGCTGGTAGGGACATGAAAGGGGTGGTGGGGACATTAAAGAGATGTTTGGTGTGTGCCTGGCTCTGATCAGATGAGAGCTCACCACAGACAAAGCTCTGGGATGATTTCTTTTCCTGAGCTGTCTGTTTCCATGACATTTATAGCAGTTTAATTATCCCAAGCCTCTTTTCCCTGTCAGAAGTGATTGAGCTCAGCCATCAGACAGAAGAATTATTGGGATAGACAGCCACACCTGCGGCTGCACACAGGGATCACCCAGGGCTTGATTTTGGGGGGAAAGCAGCCAAAAACATGCAGTGTTATCCTAATGAATTCATGAGAAGAGAGAGTTTCCTCATGGCTGGCTCTGAACCTTCAGCTGAAATCACCCCACCAGGTTTCTGGTGCCCACGAGGTGAATATTTAGGCATGAACAGTTGTAAACACAAGACTGGGTTGCTCCTTTGGTGAAGGCGTTTCCTAGAAGGAAATGCCTACAACAGCTCTACTCCAAGTCTTTCCTCTGAGTAGGATCCTTGTAGGGAGAGATCCAGTCCTGCCTGAGCTGCTTGTAGGGGTTAAAAAGGAGGTGCTTGGGACTGGAGGCCCCATTAAGGCCCCACACAGGAGAGGTTTGCACCTACCCCAGGTGTGAGCTCAGCATCCCCTTCCCTGGGGCGTGGGATGCCAAACCTGCCTTCCTCTCCTTCCAGCTCTTCTCAGATCCCACTTTCCTCCTTTCCCCTCCAAACTGCCCAGGGGAACATCAGGACAGACTCTTTGCAGGTCAGACTCTTTGCAGGTCAGACTCTTTGCAGGTCAGACTCTTTGCAGGTCAGACTCTCCCTGGGTTCATGGGAGTTTGGGAGCACCAAAGGAAACTGAGGCATGTTGCAGGCAGCTTTTTTACCTTTTTTTTTTTGTCCCCTTCTCCCCCTGAAATGGAGAAGGGGAGGGACAGCTTGCCCAGCAGCTCTGGACTAAGCCAGCAGAGGATTTCTTTCTTCCAGTCAAGCCTGGTTTGTGCATGGGTTAATTAAATCCAAATGAGAGCCAGAGTGAGGTTTCCATCCCAGAGCAGTGAGAAGCTCAGCCCCAGCTCCTGTCCTGCAGGAGTGGCAGAAATCTCCCAGAATTACCCAAATCTGCAGTTTTTCGCTCTCTCAGCACTGTTTGACATCTGAAGATGTCACAAATACAAATATCCAGGCTTACAGAGCCAAAATCAGCCTCAGCCATGGTATCACTGAGATCCCTCAGGGCTATCAGCACCCAGGGACACACAGGCAGGGGCATATATAAAAATAGGTATGTTTAAATATGAATTAAAAAGAAATAAATCTATTTATTAAATCTAAATTATTAATTAAATAGAATTATTAAATCTATATTTAAATATGAATTTAAAAGAAATAGAAATTTAAAA
>QUSF01000027.1:916221-931057 GCA_003676055.1 Chloebia gouldiae | reverse complement strand
TGACCCACCACGCAGCTGCTGCTTTAGAGGGAAAATGTTCACTTCAGTGGCATGAAATTTGAACTACAGTTTAATAAAAACCTGTGGTTCAGGTTCCTGCTTCTTCACATGTGTTTCTGATCTGCTGGGGGGTGCTCAGGCCATCTGCTCAGAGCACACAATTAAAAAAGGAAAGTTTAAAACTGCTCATTTTGCAAATACAAAGACTGACTTTGCTCTCCAGTTTCATTTTCCTATTGTGATGTTCTCTCTTTATTGGGGTGGAGAGAAGTGGGACTGTCAGGGGGGTTCTTCTTTCCTTTCTTCCTATTCTTTGCCCTTTAAAAACCTGAACTGTGCCATTATTTTCCCCTCTCTTTGCAAAAGAGCTGCAGAAACCTCTCGTATTATTTTGGCCTCTCATATTATTTTTCCCTCTCATATGTTTTTTACCTCTCAAATGATTTTTTTTGTGCTTGGCCATGGTGGGGAGAAAGAGGGAATATAAAGCAGCTTTTTGTCCCAGCAGCCCCTCTCCCAGCCCAGCCTGGGACTGCAGCCCCATCCTGCTTTCCGTGGCCAGAACTGATTGTTTTGCACCCAAAAACCCAGGAGATAAATTGTGGTTTGTTCAACAGACATAAATATAGAAAAATAGCCAAGCAGAGTGGCTGAGCAGGTTGTTGATTTAAGGATATCTTTCTTTGGGTGTTTTTAGCAGTTTTATTGTTTTTTTTTTAAGGCACCTTGGCTGCCTTTTGCCTTTCCTGCAGTCCCCACTGCCTGGCTGCTTTTCTCTGGCTGCACCTCCCCATCCCACAGAGGTCAGTGAGGAGAAATGCAGAGAAATCCATTTTTAAAAGGACCTGGAGAAAAGGAAGAGTCAAAAGCAGGGGAAAAAAAAGAAAAGTGAAAATCAAGGAAAGTGAAATGGAGGTGAAAGCCCAAATATTGCCAATATTTGGTTCCAAAAGGCTGCAGTGGTGATGCCACCAGGACCAAGGGCTGATGTCAGACAGGAGGAAAACCAGAAGCCACAGAATCATTTTTCCTCGGGGTGGGTCCTGCTCTCTGGTGGAATTCCCTGCAGCAAACACTAAAAAAACACTAAAAAAGCCACTTTTGTGCTCTGAAGGGGAGCACACAGCCCACGTCTGGTGGTTTGGAGCCCCAGACATGAGTCAGGGGACAGCTGGACGAGGGACCTGCCTGGCCTGGGATGCAGGGACAGGACATTCAAACCTCACTCCACTTTTCCCTGCTTGTGTTCCCTACCTTAAATCTTCCCATTTCCTACAGGAAACCCCAGCTGTGGCTCTGGTGCAGCCTGGCTCTGTCCCCACCCCGTGCCAGGCTGGAGGAGGGACAGCCTTGCTGAGGGATGCTGTGCCCTTCCCTCAGTGCCTGTTCCAGCTTGAAAAAAACAAAACAAACCCCTAAAAAAAAAAAAAAACCAAAAAAAAACCAAACAAACAAAAAAAATCCTGGAGAAATGCACTGCTAGGGTGCTCAGGGATGTGCCTGCCAGGGAGTGTTTGCTTTAGGGTTATTGACTCCAGGAGTTGTCTGGGATTGGATTGGGATGTGCCCACCTTGTGCTGGTGCCTCCTGCCCTGCCACGGAGCCCTTGACTGGTATTTGGGTGTTGGCAGAGCTGCTTCAGGAGAGCTTTCCAGAATTAGCAAAGCCATCTGGCTTTTGTTCCCCTCTGAGGGAATGGCTTGTCCTTCCCTTGTACTGAGGAGTCCTTGCTGAACTGCTCCACAGCTGGATTTGGGGTAGCACACAGACAGACCTAAAGTGTTCTTTGCTCCGAAAAACCTCTTAATTTTAAGGCATGAGTCTTGATTTAATTTTAAACAACAGCCAGGAGGCTGCTGATCCAAGGATGCAGCAGTTATGGGCGGAAGAAATGGGATTTGGTCTGGTGTTGGGGACAGCATGAAGAAGTGCCAGGGTTCAGGGAGGAGACAAGGAGGGGACAGCACTTCCCTGCCCTGTTCCTCCAAATCCAGCAGCCAGGAGGAACAGCGAGTTCATGGATGGGAAACTGCCTCCCTCCCTGGGACCGTAGAGCAGAAAGGTTGAGCAATTAGCAGAGAGGTTAATCACCATCGAGGCAGAGGGCTCGTGGGCTGTGAGGATTGCTGAGAATTGCTGTGTCTGTGCTCTAATCCCTCAGGGATGCTCCTGCCTGGGGCTGAGGGTTTCATTGGAGTCCCCACACAGAGATGCAGTGAAAAAGAGAAACTTCGAGAGGGTTTGGAGCCACATTTTGTGTTGGTGACACTTCCCTCCCTGCTCTGCTCCGTGAAATCTGTTTTTCCCAATGAGGGCTCGCAGCGGCTCCTCTCTGAGTGCCCAAAGCAGCAGGAGCTGTTCTTGTGGTGACCAGAGCACAAACATCCAGCTGGATTTAGCCAAACCACCAGGAATTTGTAGCTGAGTCACGAGCTGTGTGCGAGTCAAGCCTTTTTTTTGCTTTTTTAAAAAAATTATTATTATTTAGCCAAACTTTTAATTATTGCCTTTCCATTTTGTAGTGCCCAAAGCAGGCTCTTTAGGCACCAGTTGCCTGTGGCTGGCCAGGAGAGAGCTCAGGATATGGGGACAGGGACTGGGGGGATGCTGAGGCTTTGTTTGACCTCGTTGCTGCAGTTTTCTTGTGTTGTTTTGATTTTTAAAAGTGTTAAGGGATTTTTTTATATAGTTTTTTTGAAAGTTTTAAAATTTGTGTAAAATTTCTTCAGCTTTTTAATAGTGTTTATATAGTTGAGAATTAGAGTTTCTACGTAATTTTATGTATAAAGAGAATAGTTTACACATTTCTCTGTGGGTGGAGAGAAATCATTGATTGATCTTTGGACCAGTGTGGTTGGAGAAGTGATAATTCCATCCTCCAATCCATGGTCACCTTTAGAAATCTATAAATACCAGATGTTTGAATAAAACTGGGTCTTTTCTCTTTTGAACTTACTAAGCTTCTATATACTCCTTTCTGATAGTGACATTGCTGCTTTTCTGGAGCTGCTGTGTTGAAAGGAGAGACTCTGGGATGCTCTAAGCACCTCCAGCACCTCTGATTTTTGAGGTTTCCATGTGGCAGAACTGTGGTGATTCCTGGGTTTTTGCTGATGTCTCCAACACCATTTCCCCTCCAGGCTGGAGCTGGGCTGTGAGAATCCATGGGAAGTGCTGGTGACAGGATTTATCAAGTGGAACATCTGAGGGCTGCCAGGCTGGCTCCAAGACAGGGATTAGGGATTTTGGAAGCTGAGCTTCCACTTCATCCTGAAGCTGCAATGAACCCCTGCCCCTCTTCAGCCTCTGGGTTTGGGGATATGGAGTCAGGGAGTTTTTCAGGATAAATCTCAGTGATTCCCAATAATTGGGAAGATTTGACATTCTCATTGCTCACCTTGGGCCTGTGTTTTTATCCAGCTGAAATGCAGGAGTTTCCAGAAGTCCATCCAGCAGGATTTACTCGTAGGGATGCTGAACCTCAGACTTTTGGGGTGATGCCCTAACCCGAGTCCAGTTAATGATCAGTGGGAGCCCTGAAGAATCCCAGGATTTAGGGAGCTGCTGCCAGTGCCAGATGAAGTCACTCTGCTCCTCCTCTCCAGCTGTTTTTCTTTTTTTTTTTCATTGAACCACAACGATTCCTCCGAGTTCCTGAAGTTGATGTCATTGGAAGTGATGTGACATTTTTCTGCACGCATATAGAATAAGTGTTAAAAAATGCTCCAGAAAGAGCTTTTCCAGCCTTGTCTGGGAGCTGGCTGGGGAGTTGAGTTAAACTGGCTTTGATGGAACTTAATCCATAAAGCAAATGAGTCATCAGGCATAAATGGCTTTACCATAAATGTCAGGCAGATCCTTACTGCTCCTGACAGTTAGCACTCCCATCTGTCTGGGGGAGCAAATCAAACCCTCACAACTCACAGTCCTCTTCAGAAATGTCCTGTCCCGCCTCTTCCTCTTCACCAGAAGTTTTAGGAATAAAGGCCAAAGTGTGATTTATCCCTTTTTTTAAACACTGCCTCTCCTAATCGAAAAAATTGTGGTTATTTACAGACAAAAAAAAAATTGACATTTTTATTCTCTGCTTCTTTTTTTTTTTTTTTTTTTTTTGTTAAATCAGTAAAACAAATCTGAGCTCAGCCTCTGGATGCTACCAAGTGCTCCAGTCACTGCAAAACTTCCTTGAGCCTTGGTGCCCAACTCATTGCCAGGCCAAAAAATAATTTTACCCACTGTGTGGGTGGCTGGAGGACGCTGCTGGTCACTTCTACAAAGCAACACCAGAGTGTTTCCATCTTGCTCCCCACCTGAAATAACTCATTACTCAAAAATAAGTCTTTGATTTGGCTGGTCAGGCCTTTAAACCACTTTATTGGTGCGTTTTTAAGTTGTCTCTCTTGGAAAACCCTGTCCCACACAGAGCTGTGCGTGTGGATTAACGAGATCTTCGTTAGCACTGCAAAAATCCAGCAGGGACGGAGATTTTGGGGTGGTTTGTGAGCAAAACAGGGAAACAAACGGACACTTGAGGGAGGAATGGGAGCAGGGCTGGCTCCCCTTTGCCAGCCAGGATCCCTGGGCACAATTTATTAGCAGCAACACACTCGAGAGGACACAAAAGGCTCCCGAACCTCCCGGCTTGGCTCGCTCTATTTAAAGTCGGCTTTTTAAATCACAGCAATGGGGCTCTTGACAGCAGAGCTTTGTGCAGCTTTTGTGAGGTGCAGATAGTGGGGCTTTTTACTGCAGCCTAAATTAGCCCATTTTATTGTTCAGCGCTGAGGGATGAGGTCAATTGACTGGGAATCTTGCTAACAAGGTTTTTACTCCTGTCTGCTTTTTACGAGTGTTCAGCACGGGCTATCCCCCAGTGCTGGGTGCTTGCTGGGCATGAAACAAAGATGAATGGGCTGAGCTCTCCTCCTTCCTCCTCCCCTGAGCTGCTCAGCCTCTCTGCTGGGGCTTAGGTGCTCCCTGGGGCTCTCAGTGGTCCCAAATTTGGTTCTCCTGCATTTTGCATTGTTTCAGCCTTGCTTCTTCTGAATTTTTCATAGGTTCACCCTTGGTTCTCCTGCATTTTGTATGGGTTCAGCCTTGGTTCTCCTGGATTTTTCATGGGTTCACCCTTGGTTCTCCTGGATTTTGCATTGTTTCTGCCTTGCTTCTTCTGAATTTTTCATAGGTTCACCCCTGGTTCTCCTGCATTTTGTATGGGTTAAACCTTGGTTCTCCCAGATTTTGCATGGGTTAAGCCTTGGTTCTCCTGGATTTTTCATGGGTTCAGCCTTTGTTCTCCCAGATTTTGCATGGGTTCAGCCTTGGTTCTCCTGGATTTTCCATAAGTTCACCCTTGCTTCTCCTGCATTTTGTATGGGTTAAACCTTGGTTCTCCCAGATTTTGCACTAGCTCAGCCTTGGTTCTCCTGGATTTTTCATGGGTTCAGCCTTTGTTCTCCTGCATTTCGCATTGGTTCAGCCTTGGTTCCTCTGGACTTTGCATGGGTTCACCCTTGGTTCTCCTGAATTTTTCACTGGTTCAGCCTTGGTTCTCCCAGATTTTGCATGGGTTCAGCCTTGTTTCTCCTGGGTTTTGCAGGCTGGAACAAGACAAGGATGAACTCTGGGCAGGGTGATTGATTGGGTTTGAAAAGGAGAGGGGAAATAGCAGCCTGTGGAGCGTGGTGAGCTCTGATGGAGCCGTCTGATGCTTTTTCCTGGCACTCCCCACATCCCAAATTGATTCAGTTACGCACTGATTTCCCCAAGTTTGTGACCCAGGATGAGCAGGAAGCTTCCCCTGCTCAGCCTCCCCCTCTCACTCAGCAGAAACTGCAGGGCCCACGATGTCCTCTGAGGTTTGGTTTTCTGCTTTGGCCACAGGGATTTGCAGGTGGATTTTTTTTCCCTATTCTCCAAGGCTGAGGATGCCCAAGCTCCTGCAGGGAAGCAGGGTGGGATGAAGGATTCCTCCCCATGCATACCTCAGGAGCTGCCATCAGCTGAGACTAAAAACAAACCCAGCTTTAGCAAATTCTCTTCTGCTTAACCTTTGGCACTGCTTTTAGCCAAGATGCCTTTCCTTGCTTTATCTGTTCCTTGAGGAAACGCAGTTCCAGCCCTGGTCACTTATGGGATGCAGCCTATCAGCTCTCCACGAGGTGTAAATCCAACCTTATCAGGGGGAAAAAGCTTTTTCAGCCTCCCCTGCCTCTTGGAGACAAATCCCAGGTCTGCTTTGGGGCTGGTTTCTTTCAGCTTATCCCAACAATGCCAGGCACTTCCCATCTTCCCATGGAAAAAGGGGAGCTTTAAGCACCTGAGGGAGAGAAGGGCCCAAATGGCTCAGCTGAGGTGTCAGGGAGGGGTGGCCAAGGTCCTGGGGGCAGAAATAGCAGCTAGAAGTGTTTTCACATCAGCCACAGATTTCCTTGGCCGGGTTGGGTATTCCCTGCTGGAGGGAATTCCAAAGGAACAGGCTTGGAGCTCTGGAGTGCCTTTGGAGACAGGGATGGTTATATAATTTATGGCCTGAGTAAGCAAATAACACCCCCAGTACCCCCACCTCAGGGCTGGGGGATGTTCTGGAGGTCCCACCATTCCCCTGTGGGTCCCATGGGCAGGTGGTGGCCAGAGCTGCTTGGAAAAGGGAAATGTTCTACAAGGCAAAAAACGTGGATTTTTTTTTTTTATTTTTCCAATACTCTAAGCCCAGTTTTGGTGGTTACATTGCAAAAGAAAAAGCTGGAATAGTAATGGCAGGACTGGGTTTACATTAACAAAAAAAAAGAAAAAAAAAAGAAAAATAAAAAGGGAAAGGGGAGGAAAGATGTTTCTCGTTTTAAAAATGGAAAATTGAAAGCCACTTTGCAGACATTTCTGTTAATTTTGTAAAGGTTATTCACTGGAAACAATGACTAATGAGCTTCAATGAATGCTCTTTGAAGGGTGACTCGGGTAGGTCTGAGAGGTGCCCAGATGTCCATGAGCTGCTGCAGGGAGGGAAGTGACAACCTGGGAATGGAGGAGGGAGCTTCAGGCTGCTCTGAGCTGCTCCTTCCCCCCAGTGCTGATGGGTCCAGGAACCTCCTTCCCCAGTGGATCCGTGCCCAAAATGTGAACAGCATCACCTTTTTTGGGGGGAAGTCAGTGGGACACATCCATGATCCAGCGACACCAAGGCAGATTTGGCCCATTTGCCAGTCTGGCCAGGCTCCCTTTGGAGCTTCTGGTTCCTATTACTGCCCAAATCATCCTCCCACTTTTGCTGTAACGCTCCTGCTTTTCCCCCTGATGCTTTAGCCGTGTTTGTCTAGTCTTAAATAAGACATTTTTTCCCTCCCCTAATTAAAGTATCAGCTCTAAGCATCCAAGTAGTAAAGTCTTATGTAACTGTCTGCTGAATAAACTGGATTTTGGCATCGTGGCTGAGCAGCGTGGTGGCTCTTTAGGAAACTCAAGAGCAATTTCTGCTCTGACCTTCTGACTGTGGCTGTGTCGGGCTTCAGGGAGCAGCTGCATTAACTAGCCCTGGTGCCTAATGAGCTTCCTCTGCACCTGGTTTTTGGTATAAAAAAGCCTCCCTTTGGCTCTTTTCTGGGTTTATCAGATGCATTTCTAATCTCTTGCTGTGTCTGTTGTGGGTGGAACATCGAGGTGAGGCAAGAGGTAAAAAAAATGGGGTGATGTAAGGCCAGCTGGTGGGGTGGGAGAAGCAGAGAAGTTTTGAGGCCCATAAGCAGCTTTTGGGACTGGCCAGGGTGACTCTGCAGCCCTGCACAGGACCAGGTGGAAATGAGTTGTTTTATTGCTGATTTGGGGGGTACAAAGCTCTTTTCTCTTTGTTTTTCCTGCACCTGCCTTGCCTGGGGCTGTCGGTGCTGTCGGACTGGGTGATTTCTCTTTTGGGGAGGTGGATTTGGGGCTGAGGATGAAGCACAGTGGGTTCTCACCCCGTGGAGCAGCCCAAGAGAAGCAGCTGCTCCCTGGACACGGAGCCTTTCCCCCGGCTCATCTCAGGGGATGTGCCCGTGGCAGGAAGGTGGCCCTGCCACGTGTTTTGCTTTTCGTTTCTTTGTGTTCCTGGCTTTGATTGCAGCCTGGTGTCTCCATGAGCACCACCCATCCCTGACCCTCTGTGCTGCCCTCCCTGCAGGGTGACATCCAGCAGCTCCTGATCGTGGCGGACCCGCGGGCAGCCCTGGAGTACTGTGAGCACTACAGCCCCGACTGTGACACCGCCATCCCCGACTCCCCCCAGTCCCAGGACCCCAACCAGGATGAATACGTGAGTCTCTCGGGATGGTTTGGGGTGCAATCACCAATATTTGGGTTTATTTCACCCTTGCAAACACGTGGCTCCTTCCTCTCGCTCAGCTTCCCCGTGACTCGTCTCCAATGTTCAAGACAGAGATTGCTTTTAGGATTTGCAGGTTCTGGGTTTGGCTCTTGGGACTTTCCCTTCTTTCTGAGCTCCTTCCATTTCCAGAGATGGAAAGGAACATCCTGTTGGAGCTCAGAAACACAGGAGAGACAACGTGAGCCAAGTGTGGATTATTGACCTTCCCTGGCAGCTCCTGTCCAGACCAGCACCTGTTTCTAAATTTCCAGTTATGCTGTTGGACTTGTAAAAGGATTAAACAGTTCTTTCTCAATATTCTGTGGAACAACAGGTATTAAAGGAGAGAGAACCTCCCTGCTTTTCCCCCTGGATTTTCTTTGAATATCATTTTGGCAGAAATGCTCCCAAGTTATCCCTAGGAGCTGCTGTGCCCAATAATTTTTGTGTGAAGGGTTCACCCCAGGCCTTTTCCGTAAAAATAGGGAACACAATAAAAAAAGTGCAGGATTCATCTGTATATTTGCTGCCCAATCAGAAATGTCTGGGTGTGGCTGAATTTAATGAGCACCACCTGAATTTTGCCCTTTTTAAAGAGGCCTCAGCTCGCTGCAGTTGCTGTCTGGCATCCTGAGCCACTCTCTTGGGCTGATTTGCTTTCAGACCTGCAGGGTCAGGGAATCCCCATAAACCAGTAATGCCATCAGCCCTCCCAGTTTATCTTTGGGATTAAATTAATCCAGCACCTAAGCAGGGCTTTGGGATGCGCACGGTGAGGGAAGCGCCACGACCGCTCCGCCAGCACTTCTGCAGAAACAATAAATAAGACAAATAAAACAGCACTCCGGTGGAAATCCGCGGCAGCAGGAAAATAAAACTCCTCTTTTGGAGCCAGCAGTCCAACAAGAGCTGGCTTGTCCCGAGGCTGTGCTGCTCCATGTAGGAATAACTCCTCCACGCGCCGGCGGCCGCTGCCAGGGAGAGCTGGGCTGGCGAGGCACGGGGCCGTGCCCGCTGGAACCAGCTTTTGTTTGGGTTTCTTGCTGAAGGATGGCTGATGCCTTGTGGGAAAGGCTGCAAGGATCTGCTTTTCCAAGGTCTCCACCCTGCAGGCCTGGGGCGGGTGGGAAGTCACAGGGATGCTGTTAGTGCAGGAGCAGCTCCAGGGCTTTGTGCCTCTCTCTCAGGGGGTCAGATCTGGGAGGTTTCAGGAATCCGAGGTTAAAAAAAAAAAATACCACAGAGTCACTGGTTTGGCTTGGAGGGATCTTACAGCTTATCAAATTCTGTCCCCTTGCCAGGGCAGGGTTGCATTCCGTGATCCCAGGTTGCTCCACATCTGACCTGGCTTGGGACACTTCCAGGGATGACCCATTCCAAGGGCTCCCCACCTTCCTGGGGAGGAATTTCTCCCAGATATCCCATCTAAACTTGCAGCGTGTGGCTGTGATGTCCCAGGGAGCTGGCAGGGACACGCTGGGTGCTCCCACCCCATTTCCTGCTTCTCCTCCTCTCCTTGCAGTACACGGATGGGGAGGGAGAAGGTGACACTTACTACTACGAGTATCCCTACTACGAGGACGTGGATGAAGCTGTCAAACCAGAAACCCCCACCACCAAACCCGGCCCTCCTGAAGTGACTGCTGGAGAGAAACCCGAAACCAAGCAGGTACCGAGGCGGGTCCTGGCAGGGGTGTGGGTGCTGAGCCTCTGGAAAAGGGGAGGAGGATGATGCCGAATGATTTTGTTCGTCTGACCGTGGTGTTTTATTTCCCACATGTGACAGGATTTTCCAGCTCCCACAGCACCCCCTGAGAGGGGGAACCCCGGGAAGCAGGCCAAGGAGGACGAGGCAGTGGATGATCCCCTGGTTGATGAGTACAACTATGAGACCATCAACGAGGAGTATTTTACCCCAATGCCCTATGAGGATCTCAACTACAACGAGGAAATCGATCCCCAGGGTGGCCTCACTGAAAATGCAGTGGAAGCTGAACTCCCCACGAGCACTGTCGTCACCTACAATGAGACTGATGTAATTCTAATTCATTAATTTTAATTTTTTTTTAATTAATTCTGCTGTTTCATAGCCCTGGAAGCAAAGGAGACGGGAGCAGCCAGATGGTAAATCCGTAAGTGGCTCAGGCAGCTGCAGGGAGAGGAAGTTTCTTGTAAAATATTTTCAGTCCAGATTTTTCAGGGGTGGGGAACACAGATATTTAGAATTTGGTTAAAGATTATTGCCCTGGAAAAAGCTGCTCATATTGACATCTGCATTTCCTCGGGTGAAGTGGTTGCCTGACAAAAAGAGAAATGAGGGTTGCTGTTAAAATCCCAGTAAAAGCCTTTTATCCCAAAGTTATTAATATAAATCCTTAAAATGTTGATTTGCTGGAGAACATAAATATTTTTCATTTTGCCATTTCCACTGAAGAGCATTTTTATGTTTTTCATTTTGGGGTTTTTTTAAAAAAGTCATTTCAACACTGGGACAAAGGCTTGATTCCAAAACTGCTGCATCCACTTGGTGTGGATCCCTTTATGCTGTGCATGGATCTGCTCAGAGCTGGGGTCAGCCCAGACCCCACAGCTTTTTCTGCTGGAATATTTAACTTTCCCCTCCCCACACTTCAATATCCTCCAGCTGAAACGTTGCACTTGAGACTCTCCTGTGATTAAGACTTGCCCAGTTATTCCTTTTTATGTTGATGCTGAAATAGGTGAATGTTTGTGGGACTGAGATGAATTTTTGGGGAGCTGGGTGCTGTGGAGCTCACAGAGCAAGGGAATAATGGCATTAAATGGGCAAATCCTTCATTATCCAGGAGCAGCAGCAAGGGAAGCAGTGGTGGGATAACATGGAATTGTTCTCTGAGCAGCCTGCTCTAGTGGGAGATGTCCCTGCCCATGGCAAGGGTTTGGAACTGGAGGAGCTTTAAAATCCTTCCAACCCACACCATTCCATGATTCTGGAATGCTTCCAAATCCCATCCTAATTCCCAGGAACAGCTTAGGGGTGGTTTCTCCAGTGGAGAATTACTTGTTGTGGGGCTGTCACAATTCAAGGCTGGCAAAAGAGACAGCAAAAGTTGGCCGGGATCCCTGGAGGTGGAAATTTGAGGGAAAAGGTGTCAGGGGAAATGTCCAAGCAAAGATCTGAGCAGCTGGAGCGAGGCAGGTGCAGATCCAGCCAGCCCAAGGGCAGGGGGGGATCCAGTCCAGCCAAAATGTGGTGGAGGAGGTTGGAGAGCCCAAAATGATGCACAGGGAGAAAAGGAAAAGGCTCCAGGAATCGAGGGAGCCCAGCATGAGGGAACTCATGGATGGGAAAGTTTTCATTTCCTGACCAAGAGCCAGAAATCTTTGGCCAAGCTTGGACTTTCTAAGAGGGAGGAATTAAAGATTGGATAGAGGGGCCTTAAATAAAAAAGTGGAAGAAGAAGGAGGAGGCTTCAAGGGCCACTTTAGTTGTTAAGGAAAGGAAATAGAAGCGATAAGTTCAGGCAGGGAACTTCCCACTTACTCCAAACATCATCTTTCCATGCAAATAGACCTGAGGACCTCCATTAAAATATCAAACCAGGCATTTTTGATATTCATTTCATGGAATTTGCTGTTATCCTCAAACCCTTAGAGGCAGAGGAGATTTTTTTAGATTAGGGTTTTAAGGTTTCAAATTGCAAAACGAGGTGAAATATTTCAGCCAGGATAAAAAAAAAGGGGGGGGGTGATAGTAAGAGATCCATTTGAACCAGCCCAAAGGAAAAATAATCCTGACTTTTCCAAGTTTTCAAATGAAATAATTGCCAAACTGTAATTTCTGCCAAGGCCAATTGGTGTTTGCAGAGGTAAGAGAAGGTGGGCTGGTGAGTACCTTAATTCTAGGCTTAGTCTTAGTTTAAAACCTCCTGAATTTAGACCCAAATGTTCATATTTATGAGCTCTGAGGCAGTTTTGGCATAGAAAGAAGCCTGGAAGTTGTGATGACACTGAAGTGACTTTGAATTCATGGCAGTGAGGAGCTATTTCTCTAGGAAGCACTGGAAAGAATTCAATTTCTGGACTATTTTGGTCATTACCTGGATAGGAAAGAAACCAAATAAATCTCAGCAGCACATGTTGTTCTCTGCAGGGCTGCTCAGAGCAAGGGGTGCCAAAGGCCTGTGCCTGCCAGGCTGCTGGGAGCACAGGGATATGGAGAGCAGCAAGGAAATTCTGAGCCTTGTCTGGATGTCCTTGCTGTGCTCTGTGACATCTGAAAGGACTCAGAGAGGATTCAAGGGTTGAGGCATCAGATTTGTAACAACTTCTGCTCCTCGGAGGCGCAGATTGGATCCCAGACTAAACAAACAGGAGGCTTTCACAGAAGTGAACTTGGGTTTTTTCCACATTTCCTGCTGTAATTGGACACTCACAGTGACACATTGTGGGTTTGGTGTGCATCTGAAATCTGGGAATGGATGTGGGACTCCTTGGGTTTGATAATCCAGAGTATCCAACAGCAGGGCTGTGAGAGATGAGGAGGATTTGGAGTTTCAAACTTCCATGACCTTTTTCTTCAGGCATTTGGAGTTTGCAGGATCGTCCTGCCATGAGCTTTGTGCTGTGCTTTGTTTTCCTCAGTCCAGTTTTTCTACTCTCAGGGTTTTACTGGAGATCAGTGAAGAAATCCCAGGGAAAGCCAGGGTGTATATTTGACATGAAGCTTCTCCCATCTCTCTTCCTGCTCTTGGTCACTGGAGACTTAAAAATTCCAGAATTTAATTTCCTCCCCGGTTCTCCCCTTGTCACTACTATTATAAAGCATCCTCAGTTTGCAAAAATCACCCCCCATTAATCTATCAACACTTTAATATTCCAACTAGGAGAGAATTCCAGCCTGACCCATTGCTGCTCTTTCCTCTGCAGGATGCTCAAGGAGGGGATGACCTGGATAAAGATTTCACTGAGGAAACCATAAAGGAATATGATGGGAATTATTATGACAATTATTACGACCGGACAGCCTCTCCCGACATCGGCCCCGGCATGCCGGCCAACCAGGACACCATCTACGAAGGGGTGAGAGGCTTCCTGCTCCATCCAGGAACGTTCTGCTTCAAAATCGTGCTTCTTCCCTCATTTAGAGCAGAATTAGTGCAAAAAAAAACCCCAAAAAACCCCAAGGATTCACCCACCTGCGAGTTGTACTTAAGCAAGGAGGAGCCGTGGGTCTTTCCTGCAGGAGGCTCAGCAGGATCTCCAGTTCCTGCTGGGATTGGTGGTGGTGGTGGTGATGATGATGGTGATGGTGATGGTGATGATGATGATGATGATGGCCATGACCTCTCTGACTGACTGGCTTTGTGTTTCCCTGTGTCCCACAGATCGGTGGCCCCCGGGGTGAGAAGGGGCAGAAGGGGGAACCTGCCATCATTGAGCCGGTAAGGAGCACCTGAGTTTGGGGTTTTGTTGGGTTTTTCCCCCATGGAAAAATGTGAAAAGAGGTGCAGGGAATTTGTACTCAGTGGGACAGCTGGGAGGAAAACTTCCCATGAAAGAATTCCCTGGTTCATTTAATCTAAAACACTGGAATTATATAAATTTTTTTTTTTTAAGCTTCAAGGAGCGACCTAAATCATGAAGGAAGTGCAAGAATTCCCATGAAATCTCTTGTTTAGCAAAATAAAACCTGGGAGTGAAGGATTAGGCAGGGAGCAGGTTTCATCCCTCAGGAGTTTGGGAGCATCCAGGTCATATCCTGCCCTGAACTCCCAGCTTGGGGCTGGCTTTAATTGGGCCACCAATGGGAATAATTTTATCCCATTGGGAATAAAAGAGATAGAAAACAAATCCCTGCACAAAGCTTGGAGAGGTTTGCTCCTGCACCAGCTCCACAGTCCCACCAGCTTTTCCTTTGTGTCCTCTCCAGGGTGGAACCTCTTCCTTTGCATTTCTGGCCTGATTTTGAGGTTGAATTTCCTTCTACAGAACAATCCCAAGCTGTGTGTGCCCTCTGCATTCTGCAAAATCTGTGGGTGCCCAACCCAGCACCCTGAGGTGGGGAAGGAGCCTCATGGTGGGGCTGGCTCGGGGATTCCTGTGAGCAGAGCAAGAATCCCTTGGTTAATTCCCATTTTAATTCCCATTTTTTCCCCTCTCAGTGTGCCAGGATGGCCAGGTACCCCCACTCCTGCTCCTCCCAGGCTGGAATTGGGGATCAGCTCCTCACACCCACCTGCCCCAGCCCAGTCCCCACGGGCTGAGCTCCTGCTCGCTGCACACCCGCAGCTCAATTAACCTCATTTTCCTTGGCAGAGGGCCAGCACAGCACCCAGGGCTGCAGCAGCACTTCCCATCATTCTGAGGCCATTCTTCCCCTTGGAATTTTTCCTCCTTTTCCTCTTTCACCTGAAATTTCTGCAGATGTTGGGCAGGGGAGCCAGCCAGAAGCCGGGGGTGCAGTAGCGTGGCTTCAAAATTCCCAATTTAGTCCTTTATAAAAACATTTCTGACCTT
>QUSF01000027.1:831337-879218 GCA_003676055.1 Chloebia gouldiae | reverse complement strand
GGATGAGAAGGTTTGGGATGAGATGAGGAGATTTGGATGGGATAAGGAGATTGGGATGGGATGAGGAGGTTTGGATGGAAATGGGATGAGAAGGTTTGGATGAGATGGGATGGGGAGGTTTGGCATGGGATGGGGAGCTCAGGAACACAGCCCAGCTCAGCCCCCATTTGTAGGGTGAGGTCCCTCCTTCCCACTCATGCAGGACAAAAACAGGGATGGACAAAAATAGCTGCCAGCCCTGAGCTGGTGGAATTCAGGGGCTGGTTGTGCATGGCTTCGGTCCCAAAGTGGTGGGAAGAGCTGGAGAAGAGCTGGGATGTGCAGGGATGGCTCCCTGGGAGCTTTTCTGCTGCTAAAAGGCATTACAGTTCTTCTCCTTGGATTAAGGTTTTTATCTTCCAAGACAGCATAATCCAATTAATTAAGGGGAATAGCTAATGACTCAGGGTCTCCCTGAAATGAAAAGAAAGCTGCCATTTGCATATTTGCAAACACCCTTTGTAGCTTCTCTCTACGCCCACCTCCGTTCAGGCCATTTCCAAGGCATTTTTTTAAATTAAAGCTGTGAATTCCACTCCGTAGACTCAGGCTCCAGCCCAGATTTCACATGCCCTGGAGGCTTTGGGAACTTCTGTTTTTGTTAACTTTTTTGTAAGAATCGTATTTTATTATTCATGTTAACTGCTTAAAAAAAAAAAACCAAAAAAACCCAAAACAAACCAACCCAGGCTCGTTTCATTCTGGAGACATAATTATCTGCAAGAGATTGTTTCCTGCTTGTAGTGGGGCTGGTTTATTTTTTAATTTACATTTTATATCTGGAGTAAGCTTGGGAGGGGTGGGGCTTTTTTTTGCATTTTCTTGCACTAATCCATATTTTAAAAGCAGCAGCAGGAGCAGCAATCCTCCAGGCATTGACATCAGAAAAGAACAAGCCAGGAGTTAAATTTTCATGTGCACCATGGCGACTTAGGAGCTAAAATCCCAAATCCTGCCTGGGCTCCCATCACAACCGTGGGCTTGGGTTTTTGTGGGGACTGCTAATGAGCAATGGGTATTTGTTTTTTTGGAGAAAATTGAATTTCAGAGGGCACCTCGGGCCTGATGGTTTGGCTGTTATTGGAGGGACAAGGGCTGGGAGCTCTGGGGATGGTCAGAGCTGCCCCAGGGCTGTCCCGAGCCTCTCCCTCCCTCTCTGCTCTTCCCCCAAGGGCTCCATCGGCTTCCCAGGATTCCCAGGAGCCAACGGAGAGAAGGGCACACGGGTAAGAGCTGCTTTTCCCACTGCCACACTCATTTCGTTCTCTCCAGAGAGATGTGGGCATCCCTCCATTGCTGGGCTGCTGCTCCAGAGGCTTTCCCACTTAGGAATTGCCCAAAAAGGCTCATGCCAGGGTGAGAGGATGCTGGGGACAGCACAGCCAGCAGCTTCCCAATGCAAGGCTGGCAATTTTCCCCTCAGGATATTTTAAGAGGCTCCTCTGAACCTGAATCTTTTGCTCAGGGCACAAAGAGCTCTTTAATTAACAGTAATTATTAGAGTCTGTTCAGAAGCAGCCAGCACCATCTTTCACCTAACTTGAAATTCTAAATGCACCGCCGAGAGCGCTCTCAGTGCTTTTAATAAGCTGCTCAAAATTCAGAGACACCCTGAAAATCAGGGGGTTTCATCCCCCAGCCTTGTTTCTGCCTGTCACCCCACCTCCACAGCCTTCTCTCAGAGTAGGGATTGTCTAAATATACTGATTTATTTTCTATCTGCTGCAGAACATGCTCGAATTAAAGGCTTCAGAGCACAAACAAAGTCATTTTCTGCACCAGCTCCGGTCACAGTGACAAGAAGGGGGAGTGAGGACAGCAAGTGGAATTAGTTTCCTTTTTACTCTCATTTAAATAGAAATGACTTCTAACAGGCAGCTTTGAGAGGAGCCCAGCAAATATAAATCACTTTGCACTGCATTAATATCCCACCACTGCAATTTGGGTTCTATCCACCCCTCTTTTTTTATTATTTCATTTCATTTGGAATTACAAATGCTCATCCCCTTCCTTCCCTCTGCTCTGGCTGAGCAGGAGGAGGGAGGCCAGGAGGAAATCCAGCCTGGAATTCCCTGAAATTCCCCACTCCTTCTCAAATATCCTACAAGAAACCCCTGGGCTGGATTTTTGGGGGGTGTATAACAGCAGGGAGGGATGTGCTGCTTTGAATCCCGGCACATCCATGAATGATTCTATTCTGGGATGGAATCAAATCCATCTGGGAGGGGCTGGGAAACATTCCAGGGAGTGGAGAAGGTACCAGGAGCTGGGCATTTCTGAGGCTGGAACAAACCCTGAAGGGGTTTAGGCTTCAATTTTGGCATTATCCAGCCTGAAAAGGATTGAGGAGGGAGCAGATCTGATGGGGAAGGGCCCAGCTTCAAAACCAGGCCATGAGAAGAGAAGAAAAGGCAAAAATTCAGCACTTTCATCACTTTTATTCCAAATGAGCTTTGTGCCTTTAATGGAGGTAGTGAGGATATTTAGTTACACCCTTGGCATGCCACACGTTTCTTCACTTCAGGAATTAAAAAAGGGCTTTTTAACCTTTCAAACACTGATTTATTTCATGGTAATTCCAATTTTTCATCTTTTTTTTTTTTTTCAGTGGGTGATTAGACAATTTCTACCATTTTGTACCAAATTAATCAACCTATATTCACTTTATCAGTGTAGAGAGAGATTTTCATGGACAAATCTTCCCATTAGCAACAGGAGCTCAGCTTGGAAATTTAAGAGTAGCAGAAAGGCTGATTTTCAGTAACAGCTTTGCTATCCATCTATGGTTTTTTATTTTCCTCCCAAGTATGCCATTTGAAATGAGAGAAAAGCAATTATATACAGAATTATAGGCTGAGCTGGGGTCACTCTGCTCCAGTCCTCAGCTTAATTTAAGCCTTGTTGAGTCAGACTTGATAAATCCCCCTCTGCTTCTCCTAGGACCACTCAATTTGTTTGGTTTATGAATGTGTTCACATGGAGTCAAGAAATAAAATTTATAGTTTTTTTTCCCCTCCAGTTCATTGTGGAATAACTCAATTTGGAGCTGCAAAAACCCCAAATCATTTGTTTGTCTTTTCTTTATCACAGTATCCCCATTCTGCTCTTCAATTCCCTGGTTTATGTGGCCAAAATGATGCAAACCCCACATTTCTCTGCTGAAATGGAGCTCAGCTGTTCAGCTTGTTGTTTCAGCAGCACAAAAAAGTCTTCCCAAGTTATTAAATAATTAAAAAAAAAGGTGAAAATCAAAGGTGTAAGGGCAGGACCTGCACAAGCAGCTGAATTTTAGTGCTGAGGTGCTGAACATCCCCAAACACAGAAGTTCAGCTCGTGGCTGTTCAGTTGTACAAAAAAAAAAGGGCTGGAAAGGTAAAAATGGGGAGGGGAAAAAGGGATGAAGGTGATGAGAGGATGAGTCTGGGAAAAGGCTGGCAGAACTGGGATTGCTGGGGGAGAAAAGCTTTGGGGTGGGCTGCTTGTGGCCTCACAGAACTGGAAGGAACCTGCAGGAAAGATTAAATAAAGCTGTTTAAAGGAGCCTGGAGTGACTTTGGATGGGGCTTGGAGCAGCCTGGGATGGTGGAAGGTGTCCCTGCCCATGGGAATGTTTGGAATGAGCTGAGCTTTAAGGTCCTCTCCAACCCAATTGTCTGTTTGGTGCTTTTGGACAATTCTGACCCATGAAATCCCCCAAGAGCTGCTCATCACCGAGCCCCTCCTCAGCTCCAGGTGGGATCAGCATCTTTTCAAGACCTGCTCCTGAAATCAATCGTTAAACATGAATAATAAATCTGATTTTAAGAGCTGTTTTCTGCCTTTAGCAAGGGGCAATATATTTCCCTGCTTGCCCAGCCTGACAAAGCCTGAGGGGTGTGGAGCTCCCCAGATCCAACTATTTCTTGGTGTGCCTGGAAAATAATCTGAATTTAGCTGCTTTCACGTCAAAATCCTTGTTTGAAAAATACAGGTCTGTGTGTATTTACAGGGAATATAAATTCTTTGCAGCTGTACACAGGGCTGAATGCATGACTAATGACAGCAATAAGCAGGGGGAAATGTGGCTTAAAAACAGAATTGTGGGAGAAGGAGAGGAGTGGGTGGGGGGCTACCTGAGGGGAGGCAGCACCCCCTCCTCCCCACCTGCTCCCAATTTACCTCCCAGAGCTCCAACAAAACCAGCTGGAGTGCTTTAAAGTGAATTTTGTCATTAATTAAAAAAAAAAATGCCAGCAGGCTTTAATAAATGGAGCTGCAGAACAAGGAAGATTCAGCAGGACTAATTTTAGCAGCTGCAAGAAAGTTGATGGCAAAGTTTTGCAGCTCCTGTTTTATGTTCTGCTGGTTAATGAGTGTCAGAGCTGAGCAGGCTCCAGCGAGGTGATGGATTTGGGGCAGAAAATGGCAAAGGGATATTTTAAGCACCGTGGGAATCGAGGTCTCCTCTTCTTTCCTTCAGAGATGATTGGTGCAATTAACAGGCTGCAGGTCCACAGGGGCAAAGTCAAAACCTCTCCGTGGTTTTTTGGCCACTTGGCACCAGCCAAAACTGGGCTTTTAGGCCATTCCTTTACTTGTAGGCACAGCTTAATGTGCTGCCAGGTTTATTTCCAGCAGGCTGTGCCTACAAGTAAAGGAATGGCCTAAAAGCCCAGTTTTGGCTGGTGTCAAGTGGCCAAAAAACCACGGCAGGATTAATCCCAGTCCCCATCCCGGGGAGGTGAATGCAGCTGGCAGATCTCGTGAGCTGCTGCCAAAAAAACTCCTGGAATTCCTTGTTTAGCTCTGAGCTCGGGAAGATTTGTAAAGATGTAGGGCAGCTTCATTGGCCTGTGTGCAGGAATCTGTGTCACACCTTCCAAATCCCACAGCAACCCCTGGGAGCAGTGGGGAGAGGAGCCTGCCCCACATCAGGAGCAGGGATCAGTGCAGGGGGAAAGGGATTACAGAGCTGAAGGGATTTTGGCTGGGCTTTTGGGATACTGAGGGGGTGGCCTCATCTTTGAGAACATTTTGGGGTTTTAAAGGACTTTGGATGCTGCTGCCAAGGAGATTCATTCCCTCAGATGTTGTCTGGGTGTTGGGATCACTGTCCAGACCTGCCCAAGAGCTATAAATTCAAATAAACACAAGAATCAGGAGGTGGAGGTGAACCTGCTGCTGAGTTTCTGCTGGCAGACGAGGAGCAGAGAGGTTCTGAGGCAGCGTGGCTGTGACAGGCTCTGCTGTGGGCTCCTCTGCTGTGCTGCTGGCTCCTAATCCCTTCTCCTTTTCCATTCCAGGGCACTCCTGGCAAGCCAGGTCCGAGGGGGCAGCGTGGTCCGACGGTAACCAGCCAGTTCTTCCTCATCCTTGTGCCTTTCCACCCCTTGCCCTGGCCAAAGGGAAAACTGGGATGGGCTTTGTGTCCTCACTGGGGGGATCTGGCCTTCAGCAGCTGCAGCTAAGCCAGGGGCACACAGATTTGGGGCTGGTGTCCCCACTGAACATGATTTAAATCTTTCTGATGACTTTCCTGGCGCCCCTTGCTGCTGCTGGGATGATTTGTTGACCCCACATAGCTCAGAAAGGCCTCAAATGTCACCTTTTGTGTCTTTTCAAGGGTCCACGTGGGGAAAGAGGCCCCAGGGGAAGCACTGGAAAACCTGGCCCAAAGGTAAGGCTTGGGGGAGCCTTTGGGGTGGTGTCCTAAGCAGAGCTGGCGTGGAGAGCAGCTGGTTCATCATTCTCCATCTCCCTCCTTTCCTTTTCCATTGGGTTTGGAGAGCTGAGCCCTCCTGAGGTTCCTTCCTGGGTCAGTGGCTCATGACCCAGCTGCAGAACACGTGCCAGGTTCTGTGCATGTGCTGGCCCAGGAGCCAGCAGGGCTTGGAAGGCACATCCAGACTGGAGACCAACACAACCCCACAGCCCTTAAACCTCCCCTAACCCCTCGTTTTTGGGATTTAAATAGAGTTTAAACCCCCTCAGAGCTGTGTTGTGGGTGAGGGGATGTGGTGCTGTTGAGCCTGGCTGAGCCATTTTTGTCTTCTCACTGCTGAGCCAGGATTGGCCACCAGGCAGAATTTGGGATTTTTCTCCAAACCAACTGATTACCTGAGCATTGATCACCAGGCATGATGGAAGCAAAGCTTTTGTTGTGAGACATTGCTGCCAGATTTGCAAACAAACGTCTGGGCTTTGTGCTGGCAGGAAGTTTGGATAAATCCCCCCTCTTCAGGGTGGCATTTACCTCTCTGAGGGAGGCCAATGTGTGGTGGAAATATCCCAGTTTCCCCAGGATTTTTATGAAGGGATGTGTGAGGAACAAGCAGCTGCTCATTTGTCACTGGCTGCTGTTCCTGCCACAGAATTATTATTAGAGAGGGCTGGGGGAGTTGCTGGGGTGACACCGTGGGCTTGGTGCCATCCGAAGCCTTAGCACACAGAAGTTGTGATGCTGGTTTGGGTAATTTTTAAATGCTCTCTTGTTTCTCTTCTTCCTAAAAGGGCAACTCTGGTGGTGATGGCCCCCCTGGTCCTCCTGGAGAAAGGGTAAGATGAGCTGAGGGGTAAGGCAGGACCCAGGCCAGTGCTCTGGCAGAGGAGGGGGGCTGGCAGAGCTCAGGGGTTTTTGGCAAGGTGGATCCTCCTGGGTGCCCTGTTAGCAGAGAGGAGTGGGCAGGAGCCAGGAAGCAGCTCAGCAAAATGAAAAAAGGAAAATTCTGGTTAGAAATCCAAGGTGAAAGGTGCTGGTGTGGACAGAGACACCTCCAGCCCTTAAGTCCTGTCTGAGATCTCCAGGGAAGGCTCAGGTGGGACTTTGGGTGTCCTGTGGAAGCATCCCTCATGGGAGAAGGGAGAAGTCCCCCATGGGTGACTGCAGGCAGCCAGAATTTCAGGCAGTTTCTGGAGGATGTGGTTCTCCAGGACATCCTGCTGCTTTCTCCAGATCATAGGCAGGTGGGAAATCCTGAAACAGTGGGACTTTCATTATTTTAGCCTCAATTTCTGTTTTTGATTTGTTTTTTTTTTTTTCTCCACTGGGTTTTGCTCTGTTTGTAATTTTTTCTACACAATCACCCAGCATTTGGCTTTCCACACCTTTGTGCTTACCTGCTGCTCACACAATATTTCATACCAAGTGTTGCAGGTTCCTTAACCAAGTTCTCTGGTTTGTCTTTCCTCCCAGGGACCACCAGGGCCTCAAGGACCGACTGGATTTCCTGGACCAAAAGGCCCCCCTGTAAGTAACTCAATTCCTAGGCCATCCAAAGGGATAATCCAGCCTTTCCCACCCAGCCTGAGCTGATTCTCTGACAAGTTCCCAAGAAAAGGCATTACTAAGACATGCTGATAACAACCCGATGGTTTCAGATTTTTAAATAGCCAAGTAGATTGCAGCTGATTATAAATGTTCATTTCCTACTGACTCAGGATCTCTGAGATCTTTTGTTGTGTGCTTTATTTGCCCTCTGTGGACGTGGAGGACAGCACAGCACTGCTGTCTCTGCAGTTGTTGTACACTGGGGGGGACCTCAGAAATGGTTTGGGGGTGACTTCCTGAGTGTGGCGAGCAGCTCCTGTAGGATAAATCCCCTGGGAGACGTGTGGGAAGGAAAGGGGGGCAGCTTTTAGGGTCTGCACCTCCATTTCCCTGTGAAATAGCTGGGAGCTGAGGCGAGCAGGGCTGATTCAATGTTTGTCACAGTTTTATTGCTGAGCGCTTGGTGATGCTGCTTCTCCCTCTGCTTTTCTGCCACAGGGTCCTCCTGGGAAGGATGGATTGCCTGGGCACCCTGGACAGAGAGGAGAAACTGTAAGTAGCCAAAAAATCTTGGTCATTACTCCAGAGCTTCATTTTGGGTTCTCTAAACCCTGCTGTGCTGCTGGGGAGCTGCAGCCCCAGTTTGGATTGTTTGGGTTCCCTGAGGGTCTGTCTCTCCAGCTGCTCAGGGTGCTCTGAGGGTGGCAGCCCATTTCTCCCCACTGCCTTCCCCAGCAAATGAGCATTAAAAAGGTTTTGCACATTATGCATTTTTTCCCCTCAGCTTATCACACAATTTAATTAACTTGCCTGGCATTTGCTAAGCGAGGCAGTGCAAACACTGCTCAGCCCAGCACCAGATATTTATTTACACACCATAGGACTGATTTTAAAACAAGGGGGTTTTTGAGGGATTTTTGAGCCAAGTCTTCAGGTCAGGATTAACTTAAAGGTGAAGAGTTTTCACCTGCCAGAGCCTGACTGACATTGAGTGTTCCTTGAGTTTTCCGTGACATCCAAGGACACCTCCAGCTTTGACAGCACCTGCTGTCATCAGCTTCTGAGACTGGAGTCAAAAGCATCAGCCTCCAAGACTGCAGGAATGAATGGAGAATGGTCTTTTAATTATTTTGGGGTCTGAAAGCTCTCCCTAATTGCTTTCCTCAATTTGCCTCACCCAGGAAAGAGAATCTCTGTTAAACTGTGTCATCAACCTTGCAGAGATCACTTTCCTCTGCAGACCCAGGCAGCAGAAGTCCCCTTTTTTGTCCCCTTTTCCCCTCACAGTGCCAAAATGCAAGGAGAGCTGCATAAAAATGAATTAAATGCTCTTTCTACATCAGCAGCCTGGTCAGTGCAGTGTATCTTCGTGCAAGATTGAAATCTCTGTGTCAAACACTTCCTTTTATTTAAGTTCCCATTCAGCAGCAAACAGGCATGCTGAGATATTTGGCCACGTTAGATTTGCAAAGATTGGCTCCAAAAAAAAAAGTGACAGATTCTAAAGCCTCTGTGCCCAAGGCTCAAAGAGTACAAAAGGAAACCCCTTTCTTCTGGTTAATAAGGAAAGTCCTGCACAGAAATGGTCTAAATATTTGTCTGTGATAAGAGTTTAAATTGTACCTTCATTTCCCAAGGATATTTTGCCAGTTCCCCATGAGTGACAGGATATTTTCTGATCTGCAGGCAGCCAGAATAGCATGGAGGAGTTACTTAAGCATGACAGGCTAGAGTTGGCATGGGATTTATCTGATCCTCTTTTGTGGCAACGAGAAAATCGCCCGTGTGCCCTAAATGCCATTCCTCAAGCTTGTCAGCAGGCTGGAGTAGCAACCATAATTAATGTGCTTTTTAAGGAGTAGCCTGGGAGAGCCAAACAATTGCAGTGGTGAGAGTTCCTCGTTGTCACTCTTCAAAGTGCCATTGGAAGGAGCTGTCATGGAGACTTCCCTGCTCATCAGCCTTTGGAGGCAAACACGGCCGTGGCTCCTTTCAGCAAATGTTGATGGAGGAGATAAAGCTTCACTCAGCCCCCTGAGCTGAGACAGAACCGAGCCTAAACCAGCACCAGAATGAGGAGCAGGATAAGGGAAATAGCTTTTAAAAGTTACTCAGCATGAAGAAATTCACACTGATTTTAATAGCGATTTAATAGCCATTGATAGCATTTTTAATTGCCATTTCCTCCATGGTTTTATGAGCGTAACAGATTTTTATAGATATACATATACATGGCCAAACCACAACAACTCCATCCAAACAGCAGGGCTGAGCTTTGAGAATCCCTTCTTCTTCCTCTGTTTCACCCTTTATAAATGCACAAAGACATTTTTTCCCCCACTTTCTGTTTAATTTCTTATTTCCTTTTCCTTTGGGTGCCCACCCTGATCAGGGGTTTCACTGGGGGAGGAGGAGCTGGTGGCAGTGTGACCCTCACAGGAGGAATCCTTGGCAGAAGTGTCACCTTTTTGTCTTTTCCCTTTCTCTAACAGGGTTTCCAAGGCAAGACTGGCCCCCCAGGCCCCCCTGGTGTTGTAGGGCCTCAGGTAAGAAGCAAATGCTCAACTGGTCTCCACTGGTTCGACTGGAGCCTTGGACTCCTTGTCCAGAGAAGACAAAGCCTCATCAGGTGGCTTTGAAATTCCTGAGGCAGGTGTGAAACCCCCCCGTGGTTTAGGCCAACGTCAATGAGGTGGTTCCTGTGAGTTCAGCACAACCACCCTGGTGTAAAACCGGTGTAGGGTGAGAGCCCAGCTGAAAAAGACAACGCAGCTGAAAACCACAGAACATCTGAAAAGCACAACCCGAGTGAAAAACACAAAACCTCTGAAAAACACAACCCAACTCAAAGACCTGAAGCAGACAGGGAGTGCAATGAGATCCCCAAGGGCTGTGCAGCTGCTGGTGGTCAGGGCAGGGCAAACGTGGTGCCGGAGTGCTCTTCCCTGTCACTGTGAGGAAAATCATCCCTCTTTCATCTGAAGTGCTGCCAGGTTCTGTCAGAGCTGGGCTGTTTTGCTTTCAGTCACCTCGAGCTCTGTGGGAACAAGCACCAGCACAAGTTTCAGTGAGCCTCCACTGAGCTGGACTGGCTTTGGGTCGAGTCTTCTTCCCTGAACTGCTGGGGAACAGCTCTTTAATTAGAAAGCAATTCATTTGTCCCCTTTAATGACACCATAAAGTGCCTGATTTGTAAATTCCCTGATTAGGGGCAATTCCCTGACGGCTGTGTCTGTCTTCTCAAGTGCAAATTAGGTTTCGGTGGCAATTTGGTGGGGCTCTGCTGGGCGTTGTTGCTGTGATCTGTGGCTGCTGAGAGAGCTCTGCGTGCTCTAAGTGGTCCCTCTGCAGCAGGACATGAGTTACAGCCCTGTCCCCAAAGCCACCAGCGGGCAGGGACACCGTGGCTTTGTGCATGTGGCTTTTGTCCTCCTAAAAACGAGCCCCTGGGGAGCCCTCTGTGACATTTGTCACCCTGAGTGCCCTCGGAGGGCACCGAGGCAGCCGCTAATTGCCGGGGAGTAGGAGCCTCATGCATTATTTATGCCCCATCCGAGCAGGAATCAGCAGGCTTGGAGAGTGCTTAGGAAGTTTTCAATTAGAAAGGAAAAGCTAAGCGTAATAGTTGTGGTGGCAACATCTCATTTGGGTGAAATTTGGGCTCGCTCCAGAGGTTCCCAGTGCCTCCAGCCTTGCCCAGGGTGATGTTGGCCGCTTCCAGATCAAGGTGCCTGTAGATGCCAGAGGGGGAATGTCTCCAGGGATTGCTGGTGGCACTGAAAGGCACCTCTTCCATCCCATTACAGCCCAAAGGATTAAAATGATAGCCTGCACTTTTCCCTTCCTCACTTGTTCTGCCCTTTTTTCTCCCACTGGTTTTTTCCAGGGTCCAACTGGTGAGACTGGACCCATGGGTGAGCGGGGCCATCCCGGCCCTCCAGGTCCCCCAGGTGAACAAGGCCTTCCTGGCCTCACTGGAAAAGAAGGAACCAAGGTAGGGACTGGAATTCCTCTCCGTGCTGCCTGACCCTCCCTGGAGATGCAGAGGGTGATTCAGAAATGAAGCTCCTGCCTCATCGCAGCTCTGGAGGCTGAGGAGATGAGCTGGGCCTCCACGGAATGGAGGATAAATTCAATTTATCCCTGTCCTCGCAGGGGGATCCTGGTCCTGCTGGCCTCCCAGGGAAGGACGGTCCCCCTGGACTGAGGGGGTTCCCTGGAGAACGAGGGCTCCCCGGCCCCATTGTGAGTACAGGCTGCTGGCTCCCTGCAGCTGGAGAATTCCCAGCTGCTCCAGCTGTCCACCTCCCCAGGCTGACTTTGTTTTCTTTCCTCCAGGGATCTCCAGGGCTGAAAGGCAACGAAGGTCCCCCAGGCCCTCCAGGCCCAGCTGTGAGTATCCCTGTCCCTGCAGGCAGCACCATTTCCAAGCTTGGCAGGGCCAGGCCAGGGTTAGTCACAGCTCCAGGCTTTATCCCGATTTTCCTGACTCCCTGCATGTTCCTTTCTTTTACAAGCCCTGCGTGTAACAGCTCAGTCATTTTCTGGGGTCAGCTGTGGACATACGTGACAGGCTGAAGGAACTGCAGGGCTTCAGAACATCCAGGATTTTTGCTTCTAATCCACCTGCTTTCCCTCTGGAAGTTGTCTCCACTTGAGATGCCTGCTCAGGGCCACCCTCCTGGAAGGAAACATTCATCATCCAGCCCTCCCTGCTGGCTGTGAAGTGGCTCATGCTCTTGTTCCAGGCTGTTTATGTGTCCCCAGGAAGTGAGCTCTCTGTATCATCCAAAGGAGAATCCAGCCCTTCCAGGGATTTTAATTAAAAAAAAAAAAACAAAAAACATCTGTAGGGCCCCTTAGGCTGATGGTACCAACTCTTCACGTGGCAGATATCCCATCAAATGTGCACAAACATGGATGAAGAGCTTGGATTTCTCTCTGTCTGGGCATGGGTGAAGCTTGATACTGCAATTAAATCTCCTTTTCTCCTCCTCCTCCCAACAGGGCTCTCCTGGGGAGCGTGGCCCTGCAGGATCAGCTGGCCCTATAGGATTGCCAGGGAGACCTGGCCCTCAGGGACCTCCAGGACCTGCAGGTGAAAAAGGAGCTCCAGTAAGTACCAGGGTGGAGATGAACACTTGTGGGGCAGCTGGAGATGTGTGCAGTAGGGAGCTGAGTGTGGGACCAGTCCTTGTGGAGATTTAAATGGTAAAAAAAAAAAAAAAATGAAATAAAGGATTCAATTGGAAAGGAATTCAATTAGAAGGGAATTTTCTCATCTTGGGCACATCAAACCACTGAATGTCAGCTGCTCAAGGGACACCCCTGTCAAGCAGGGCTGTGACCCCAGGGACAGACGTGTCCTCAGGCAATGAGAAGGCCTGGGGGTTGAGAAGGTGACACAGCCTGTGTCACCTGCTGGTGACAAACAGCCAAAGGCCAGGCCTGTGGGCAGACAAAGGCCAGGCCTGAGCCAGCTCCATCAGCAGAAGGAGCCAGAGGTGGCTTTGGTGATGTCAGGCTGCTCTGGTGGTGGTTGATTGAGATCAGAAATGTTTATCAGCCACATTTGTTGGTTTGTTAGAAACTCCAGCAGCTGATCCACAGGTGAGAATTTCCTGGGAATTAGTTTTAGGAACATCTGTCCTGCTGAGTTCCTACACCATGTGTCAGTCAGGGCAGGGATGAATTGGCAATTTATGTGGCATCTAATTTATTTAGAGGAGAGCACCCAGGATTTGGATGCAATTCAATCATGGATGAGGAAACTGGAAAATATTCACTCTTCAGTTCCTGTAAACAAACAAATTTGATTGAAAACTCCTGCTCAAAGGAGTGCAAGTAGATGTTGACACAGAGATTGTTTTATTCTCTTCAGGTGGTTTTATTTGTCCAGAATCTCAGGATGGGCCTCCTGAGAACCCCCCTTAGTTGGGGGTCAGCCAGGGAGGGAGCAGCAGAGAGTGCTGGGGCAGCCAGGACCAGAATCAGCAAAAACTGGGTCGTGGGAGTAAAAATTATTTGGGGTCTTGTTTGTCATCCAGGCAGAGGTGGCAGAGGGTTCAGATTAAATCAGATTATGTTGCTGTAGCAGTGAAATTGCAGCTGTGATCTGGGTATTCACTGCTTACATTGCTTGTTCTTTTCATTATCCCTCAAGACAGAAGTTTTGTTTCATTTCAGACAAGGAGCACAGATGAAATATCAGCTGGAAGCGCTTTGCTGTTCCTCCCCACCTAGCCAGGAGTCATTAGCAGCTGAATAAAACCTTAATGGGCTCGGTTGGAGAGCTCTGGGTGTGACCTGCCTGTTTTTCTGCTTCCAGGGGGAGAAAGGTCCCCAGGGACCGGCTGGCCGGGATGGCATCCAGGGCCCCGTGGGACTGCCAGGTCCAGCAGGTCCTGTTGGACCTCCTGGAGAGGATGGAGACAAGGTGGGGACAGCTCCTGCTGCGTGGGGTCACTCTGGCAAAGAACTGGGCACCCTTTCCACCGTGGTGCTTCCCATAGTTGGGTGGGATGTGCTGCTGGAGGATTTTTGTGGAACTCACAGTCCTGTGGGATGAGCAGCAGCAGATGGGGCTCCGTGTTCTCTCCCAGCCACAAAATTCCCTGAAATCCAGGTTGCCTCCCCTAAACCTCTAGCAGGAGCCTGCCCACAGATGCCCAGCCTCTCCAAATTAATTCCCTCTCTCATTAAGCCCCTCTGGAGTGGAGGATTCCCAGGAAACATCAGCTGGGACAAATCCCAGCTGCTCAAAGGGTCTGCAAGGTGCAGCTTCATGCATGGAGTGGCAGCTGAGGAGTTGTAGGGTGGGAAAGGGTTTGGTTGCACCTGGAGTGGCCACATCTCTGGAATTCTTCAGCCCACTCACCCATTCAGGCCCTGTGGGATTTGGGATGAGGATGCAGACACACAGGGCTGCTGCTGGGATGCTGAGATGTGGAAGTGGTGATGGATTAATGTTGTCCCTTGGTTCCTGGCAGGGTGAGATCGGGGAGCCTGGACAGAAGGGCAGCAAAGGTGACAAGGGGGAGCAGGTGAGTGGAGGGGACTCTGCTGTAGCTGCTTCTCTTGAGTCTTTGTTGTGTGACTTGCTGGAAATAGAAATTAAATTTATATCGTTTTCTAATGTTGATTCATCTTCTCTGCTTCATCAAATACCCACATGATGTAAAAAAAAAGAGTGAGAGCCTCAAGTGGGAGCCTCCAGCTCCCAGGAACACTGAGATATTTCCACATCACCCACTTAGCATGGAAATATCTGTGAAACACGAGCAGTGTTGCCATCAAAGTTGGGTCTTTGGCTGAAGTTCTGTTTCTGATTTAGTTGAAGATGTCTCTGCTCATGACAGAGGGGTGGACCTGGAGATTTTTAAAGGTCCCTTCCAACCCAAACCTGTAATTCTGTGGTAGTTCCAGTTCCACACCCTTTTGGTGCTACCCAGAGTCTGAGGAACCTGAATTACCCAGGAGTTAGGGCTGAGTGCTGACATTGCTTTGCTGCAGCAAAAATGTGTTTGGATGTGTCTGCTCTCCACTGGCACCAGGGCTGAGGAATGCTGGGGTGCCCAGGGAGGCCTGACCCTGTTCTCCATCTCTCTTTTGGGAATTATGTATTGAAGGAATTCACCTTTTCCAGGTGAATTTGTCACTCTGCTCCTAACAGTGACATTTCCTTTTTTTTTGTGACAGGGTCCCCCAGGCCCCACTGGTCCCCAGGGCCCAATTGGTCAGCCTGGCCCAGCTGTGAGTATTGCTCCCTATTAACAGAAATCCCATTTTTTTTTCCCCAAAAAGCCTCCTGGGAAGCACTGAGGTGATTCCTGCCTGGCATTGCTGCTGCCCAACACGAGCAGGGGGTGGTGGGATGGGGTTTGTGTGACTCCATGTCTGTCCTGGGCTGAGCAGACCCTGTCCTTGTAGGGAGCTGATGGAGAGCCCGGGCCCCGAGGACAGCAAGGCCTCTTTGGTCAGAAAGGTGATGAAGGACCCCGAGGTTTCCCCGGCCCCCCGGGCCCTGTGGGCTTGCAGGTAATTTACAGCAAGCAGGGAGGGTTTAGGGTGATGAGAGCTGGGGCTCACTTGAGTTGCTCATAGCTAAAATTCATCCTCTGCACCTCCACAGGGCCTGCCTGGACCGCCTGGGGAGAAGGGAGAAACGGGTGACGTTGGGCAGATGGTAAGGGGCATCTGTATTTCTTATTTCCTCACTGATATTGCTCTGAGGAACCCATCTGAAATTTGTCCTCCTTTCCTCTCAGGGCCCACCAGGCCCACCAGGACCCAGAGGTCCATCTGGGCCACCAGGAGCAGACGGTCCACAGGGTCCTCCTGGAGGAATAGGAAACCCTGGTGCAGTAGGAGAGAAGGTAAAGCACCGGGACGAGCCTGAAGCACGAGTTTGCTGCAGCACTCGTGCAGTGGCTTTGCTGTGCCAGCAGAAAACTCATCCCCCTGTAGAAATGTGAATATTTCCATCCTCTTTTTCCATGCAGGGTGAACCTGGGGAATCTGGTGAGCCTGGTCTCCCTGGGGAAGTTGGCCTGCCGGTAAGTGCCCCCTGGGAAAATCCACACATGGATGTGCTGGAGAGGTGTGGATGGGGATGGGACAGCAGCAGGGGCTGAAGCAGCCCTGTCCTGGATTTGGGTATTGATGACACATTGCCACGTTGCTGGGTATTTATAGGATCACGTTTAGTCACCAAATCTGGGCTGCCCACGACTGAACACCACCATGAGCACCACTCAGTCCTTGTGGGAAGGGACTGTTAAATCATGTCCTTGTGTTTGGAGACACAAATAGAGCTTCTTGCTCAGAATTGATTAAAGGATGATTAGAGATCAGTATGGTTTGGTTTTTTTTTCCTTGATAATAAAAGTTTTTTTGCCTTTACAGGGCCCTAAAGGTGAAAGAGGTGAAAAGGGGGAAGCAGGTCCCTCTGGTGCTGCTGGTCCACCTGGCCCCAAAGGCCCACCAGGTGATGATGGCCCCAAAGGCAGCCCTGTAAGTACCCCCTCAGTCTTTCCTTGCCTTGCCAGCAGGGATTTCTGCATGTAAAGATGTTCCCAGAGACATCTGTGGAAATTTAAACTAATTTCCTAACTATGGAATTGTTCCTCTGGTGATCCATGATCTCAGCCCCCTTCTTTAGGGTGCTGATGAGGGAAAGACCCCTCTGTGCCATATTTCCCAGAAATACTGGAATTATCAGTGCTATCAGGAATCTCACCCCATGGAGAGGAGCTGCAGTAGGGTCACTTGGTGTTTATGGCTTTCCAAGGTCTTTTGCACCAGAGCAGAGCTTCCAAAATAGGATCAAGGAGATCTATTGGATTTGGGAGCTGTACCTGCACACCCAGCTCCCTGCTGCTGCTGATTTCTACAGCTCTGGTGGAGCCAGGGGAGCTCTGCTGATTTTACCAGGGGACAGTGGTACAGGGTTTATCTTACAGGCTCCTCTGATGCCTGAAATTCATGATGAGATAAAGCAAGATGGCACAAAGAAGCAGAGGAGGCAGGGGAGTTTAGTCATCCCTCCTAACAGATGGGATTTGGGATATCTGTGATGGGTTGCAGGCTGCTCCTGGAATCATGTGAAGCACCCGACAGACATCGCACGGGGAAGGACGGTGAAGTGTTTCAGTCATTAAATGCTCTGAGAGCATTCTTTGCAAAATGTCACACATTTCAAAAGCAAAACTTTCCAATCTGCACATTCCCAAAGCTGGGAGGATTCTGCTGTCACCCAGCCGAAGGATCTCTGGAAAAACTGGGATGGAAGTCCCAGCATTGCCTTTGGAGTTCTGGTAGTCAGGATGCAGATCTGGACTGGCTGGGACAGGGTGAAAACTCTGCAGCTGTAAAGATGGGTTGTGGTTGTAGAAATTGGGATTGTACTCCACAGGGTGGCTCCCCATGTTGTCACTGGTGCTCTCCAGGTGCCACATCCCTGACTTGGGAATATTGTTCTCTCTTTGCAGGGTCCAGTTGGCTTCCCTGGTGACCCTGGTCCTCCTGGAGAGCCTGGCCCAGCTGTAAGTGTTGGTCTCACAGAGCTTCCCCCTCCTGGGGGTGAAACTCAACTGGTGCTGCTCAGTCCCAGCAGCTCCCCCGGCATTTCCTCTGCTCAGAACCATTCATACCCTAAAAACACCTCCTTGTTCCTTTTTCCCTCCTTTTTAGGGTCAAGACGGTCCCCCTGGTGACAAAGGTGATGATGGTGAACCTGGACAGACTGTGAGTACCTGGAGAGATGAGAGCTGTTCACCACAGTGCCCATGGCTCTGTGTCAGCACCAGGGACACTGAGCCTCTCATTCCCACCAGAATTTCCTAGTGGGAATTGCCCACTGAATATCTCATTCCCTCCTGTGTCATCCATCCATCCATCCATCCATCCATCCATCCTCCATCCATCATCCTTCCATCATCCATCCATCCATGGATGGGGCACTCATGGTTTGTTCCCCTCCCCTCTCTCCCTGCAGGGTTCCCCTGGGCCCACAGGAGAGCCAGGCCCCTCTGGACCCCCTGGAAAACGGGTGAGTTGGCTTTTTTAGGAAGATTTTCCCAAAAGCACTTCCATTCACTTTTTAAAACTCATGGTGTTACTAAGCCTACAACAAATGCTGTGTAAATACTGTGTAAAATACTTGATAATTCAAAAAAATAAAATTATGCACCATCCACAGCTGTTGGAAGTTGATGGGAAGCTGCCAGGCAAATCCCATGGATTTTTTTTTAAAGATGTTAACAGCCTAAAGAAAATCCAAGGATGAGGTACTCCTGCTCTTCCTGCCTTGCTGGATTCATTTAACAAGGAGCTAATTTTAAAAGCTTTTCAGGGATATTTGTCTCCATTTTGTCTCCTTCCCTGGGGCTGGAGTGTTGCTTTGCCAAATTCCAAGGGACCGGTGCAGATCAGCAGGATCTAATTGTGTTTTCCATCTATTTTGGGCTTTCTTTAGGGCCCTCCTGGTCCAGCTGGTCCTGAAGGAAGGCAAGGAGAGAAAGGAGCCAAGGTAAGAGCTGAATGGAATTTCACTATATCCTTGATATTCCAAGAGAATCTCCCTCTGCCAAGGCAGGGAGTTGATTTTGCTGCATGTTACAGCAAATTAGCCTGAATTTGGGGCCACTGGCCTCAAATCTGAGTTTATGTTTCAGCCCTTAACAAGCTCTGTGGAGATAATTGGGGCTTGGTAAGGTCACGGGAATGTTTTCCCTCGTTTGAAACATCCAAGTGCTATATTTGGCAATTTAATGTGCTGTAAATAATGGGGTGTGCAGAGCCCCGTGTCCTTTCCCAGGGCAAAAAAAAGGGCTGGGATTGTTTGGGTGGGAGTGCTGGGGAAATGGGGATGGGATTGGAAATTACAGATCCTGCTGTGGCAGCACGGGGGAGGGAGGATGGGTGGTTGGATGGGTGTCCCTGAACCCAGGAGAGCTCAGAGCCAAAGGGTGGAATTCAGGCAAGGCTGGAAACTGAAGGATTTTGGTGTGTGGAGCGTGTCTGAGGTGGAGGGAGCAGCAGGAAAATCAAGGAGCAGAAAGTTCTGTGTGCTTTGCATGGATCTTCATCCACTCCATGACATCCTGGCACCCTCTCCCAAAACCATCTGACATCCCAACACAAATTCAACACCCTGCCTCTTCATCCAGGGGGAAGCTGGTTTGGAAGGACCTCCTGGGAAGACTGGGCCCATTGGTCCCCAAGGTGCTCCAGGGAAGCCTGGCCCCGATGGCCTTCGTGGGATTCCTGGTCCAGTTGTGAGTATTCCCAGCCTGAGAAAGCTCAGGTTTGTTCCTATACCCCACCTGGCTGGAAGATGCTGTGTTCTGTCCATGCTGGAATTCCTGACAGCAGGTAAAACATATTTCATGGGAATAATGGACTGGTGAATATCATCTCCCACATGTTTCATTTGACTCTTGGGTCTTCAGCCACTCTCCAGGAGTGATTTTCCTTGACCCACAAAGTCCCTTTTCCAGCAGAGATTTGAGCATGGAAGGGAACATAAATCCTTTTGCTTTTGCCATCTGTGAAAAGCCAGGGCAAACGTTCCCTGGCACAGGTGAATAATCAGAATATTCCCAGCTGGGAGCACTGCTGGCACTGGGAATGAGGGAATTGCACTTTTTTTTACAGGGTGAACAAGGTCTCCCAGGATCCCCTGGCCCAGATGGTCCTCCAGGCCCAATGGTATGTCCAGAGCATCCAATTCCAGGAGTTTTTGAATGGGATTGAGTGTGACATGAATTCATTCCCTGTTTTTTTTCCCCCTGTGTCCCAAAGGGCCCTCCGGGTTTGCCTGGTCTGAAAGGAGACTCTGGTCCTAAAGGGGAGAAGGTGAGAATCCACACAGGATCCCTGGTGGGGTTTGGGGGACAAATGGCACTGCAGAGGGGTCCTGCAGCTGGCAGGACAAGGCTGGAGAGTGTCACCAGCCCCAGGGACAACTCTAGAGGAGAGCTGGAGCACTCTGAGTGTGCCCCAAGGAGCTGAGCTGTGGGTGAGCATGGAGGTGCAGAGCCCTGGCCCATTTTTGGGGTGATTCTCCACCCTATAAACTTTTCTGTCATATATATATTTATATAACCCCAGGGAATGAGCAGCTGCTCCAGTGCAGAGGTTCTTTCTATATTTGTAGCATTTTCTGCTGTAAAAATCTCCTATTTTTGTCCACTCTGCCACTTCCACCTCTCAGGGATTGCTACAAACTCCTCTCACCTCACTTAGATATTTGTGGCTGGATCTGGAAATGTCTTTCCTCTCTCTCCAGTCAGAAATCCTAATTAACAACTCCTGTTTTCCCCCAGGGTCACCCAGGTTTAATTGGTCTTATTGGACCTCCAGGAGAGCAGGGAGAAAAGGGTGACAGAGGTCTCCCAGGCCCCCAGGGCTCAGCAGGACCCAAAGGAGAGCAGGTAAATATTCCCTAAAACCTTCCTGGAACGTGCTTTGGAGCATGGCACCCTCGAGGAGGGGCAGCATAGCAGAGATGGGCAACCCTGGCAGGAGCTCCCTGGCAGTTTTTTGAGGGATATTTTCAGTATTCATGTGGTTTATTCTATGTGTGAAACATGGATCTGCTCCAAAATGACCCATTTTAGTGGGAAGCAGATTCTCAAGGGTCCTATGAAAGAGCTGAATAGACTTGGAGGGATGGTGCCATTAAATATTCATCTGAAGGGCTGATTTTTAAAAGTGTGAGCCTAAATGAGATAGGAGATTCCTTGTCCATGCTCTAAAAACCAGGTCAAGCTCCAGAGAGGACTGGAATCCCCCCAGAACTGGGTGCTCACCTGTGAGCAGGGGTTGGGTGTGTAATTTTAGGCCAGAATTGCAGATCAGTGATATTTTTTGTTAACTTTTAGGGTATCACAGGTCCCTCTGGACCCATTGGACCTCCAGGGCCCCCAGGATTACCGGTAGGTGACAACCAAGGACCTTGGAATTTCCTGGGAGCTGCACAGGCCCTCAGGAGCCACTTTGGTGCTCTCAGGAATGCTCAGCACAGCCCTGGATGTAGGAGGATGGATTTTTGTTTGTTTGTTTGTTTGTTGTTTTTTTTTTTCAGCTGAGCCCTTTAAAAACCCTTGGATGAGTTCCAGGAGTGCTGGAAGTGATGTGGGAAATCAGGGAAATCGCCCCATATTGTTTGCCTCCCCCTTTCTTTTGGAATATCCACAATCCCACAGGGATTTCTTGGCCTTTTTTTTTTCTGATTTTTATCTCTTTTTATCACCCTGGGGTGTCCAGCTGGGTGTCCTGAGCACAGGGCTGGGCTCAGCCCCACGTTCCAGGAATCATCCAGCAGGTTTCCCCAATCCCCACTGGGGCAGGAGTGTGGAGCTCTGCCACAAAAGCTTTTTGTCTGTTGGCAAATAAAAGCTGACGTGGAGGTGGGAAATGGAAATAGAACAGGGAGTAAATTTTTAAAAATTCCCTTTCTGAACTCTCTGCTTGGAAATGAGCTGACTCCTTTCTGTATTTGTCTCTCCACAGGGTCCACCTGGTCCCAAAGGTGCTAAAGGCTCATCAGTGAGTATGGGCACAGCTGAAGGAAGGGGCTGAGGGGTTTTTATTGAGTGTAGGACACGCTGGGAGTCCTCTCATCAGCAAAATTAATGCAATTAGCAGAGACGACTTAGCAAACTCTGCCTTTCCAGGCTTCCTAAGCCCAGGAATGATAATTGGGAAGGTTTCTGTGCCACCACTGCACTTCCCTGAAGAGCAGAGATCACAAGGAACAATCCAGTGCTTAGTCCTGAGGAGAAAAGCTGCTGCTGGAGAGTGGAGGGGATTAAAAATAGCCCGTGAAAAGCGGGAGGTGGGAAGGTGGAAAGTGAAGAACTTGGTGAGAAATGAGACACTGGAGCTTCGTGGTGCAGACCTGGTGTGCAGGCAGCTAAAAATTCCTCTTTTGGGCAGCTTCTTAGTGTCTTTTAGCCATGCAGAATTCAATGTTTTATTAATTTGAAGATTTTATTTGACTTGCAGAACTGTTGGATTGTTTGAAAGAGTTAAAGATTTTATGCATTTTATGCATTCTGTAGGAAGCATAAGAAAAATCTGACTGTAGCTCCAGGTGTTTGATCTTTTCTTTCACTTAAACACCAAAAATAACCAAAAATACCATTTTCTTGGGATGTGGGCAGAGGGAGACTTCTCTTGAGTGCCTGAAGGGACAAAAATGAAGTTTCATTAATTAAAATAATGTTTGAGATGTGATAAAAGTAACCAGGTGAATTCTCCTGAGTGACTCCTGATTTTCCCTTGTTTTTCCATCCAGGGTCCCACAGGTCCAAAGGGTGAATCAGGACTTCCTGGGCCCCCAGGACCTCCTGTAAGTAGAACCCATAAGGTGAAGCATGAAATGAGGTTCAGACTTTGTGGGTGCTGGAATTTGGGAAGCAGAAAAATCTCTGGGCAAAAATTCCTTGCTAATCCTAGCAATGGGTTGGAATCTCTTGGAGAGAGAAAGGATGGGAAGAGGGAATTTATTAATGGGAAGAGGGCAAGGGAAGGTGGAAAATGTTGAAGCCAGAGGTTTGATCAGCACCATGCACGGCTGTTTTCCATGTATAATGTGTATTTTGGGATGTTGCTGCTTTGTCCATCTCTCGTGTCCTTTTCCCAATGGAATGAGAAGTTGTGGTGTTTTTTTTTTTTCCCCCAAAAAATCAGGGTCCTCCTGGAGAAGTCATCCAGCCCCTGCCCATCCAGGCTGCCAAAAGGACCAGGAGGAACATTGATGCCAGCCAGCTGCTGGATGATGGCAATGCTGACAACTACATGGACTATGCTGATGGCATGGAGGAGATTTTTGGCTCCCTGAACTCCTTGAAACTGGAAATCGAGCAGATGAAGCATCCCTTGGGCACTCAGCACAACCCAGCACGCACCTGCAAGGACCTGCAGCTCTGCCACCCTGATTTCCCAGATGGTGTGTCCCAGGATAGAGGGGATGGAGGGAATTCTGTCTCCAGATGAGCACAGAAGTGAGGGTTGGAAGAGCAGGAATTTGGGGAGTCCATGGGGGATGTGGCTGGTGGAGAAGGAATATGTAGATCTAGACTGGATATCATTGGATAGCCCTTCCAGCTGAAATGTTCTGTTCTAAAAATGGGGATGTGGGATGAAAAACCTTCTTCAGCTGGCACCAGAGCATGGCCAGTTTTCAAAAACTACATAAAAATAATAACCCATGAGAGGTGAAACATCCCAGGTGAGGAGGCTGCTGAAGTGACCTCTGAGCTGATCCTTTCTTCCCTTCCCTCATCCAGGTGAATACTGGGTTGATCCCAACCAAGGGTGTTCCAGGGACTCTTTCAAAGTTTACTGTAATTTCACAGCTGGTGGAGAGACCTGCATCTTCCCTGATAAGAAATCTGAAGGAGTAAGTGCTCACCACCTTTGCTTTCCCCTCTACCCTGGTGATAGATGGTTTCCTGGTATGAATATTCATAGACAGCCAATTGCACAGCAGCAAGGAAGGATCAAAGATCCAGAATGTTTTTTTGTTACACATTACCTTCTGAAATAATATGGGATATGTTGACAAAGAGAAAATCAGATTTAAACTGTGATTTGGGACAAACCTTTAACGGTTTCCCAGGCATAATAAATGCTAAAACCTTAATTTTTTTGGACTTTGCTGTCCAAGGCAGTGCTGTGTGTTGGTGCAGGAATTGGGAGCTCTGTTTAACTCATTCCCTCCCACAGCCCTGCTCCACTGCCTGCACGCCCAAGCACCACTGATTCCCTTCTCCTCCCTGTGTCTCCAGGCAGGGCAGATAAATGTTTACCTCCTGTCATTTTTCCTGCTGTTCCCTGTGGGTAAATGATCCTAAATGATTGCAGGCAGGCTCAGAGCTCTCCCTGGCACCACTGCATGAGGTTGATGCACTTATTTGTGTGATGATGCTCCTAGCTCAGCCTTACCCATCATTTTTGTCCTGTATCCCTGCACTCTGTTTTCCAGAGCTGCTCTTCCCCCTGCCTGGGGACCAGCTGTGGCACTGGCCAAGCAGAAACACAACAATTCAGCCTGGGGGAGCTGTGCCAGTGTCACAGTTGTGCTCCAGCTGTGACAAAGCCGAGCTGTTCTCCTGCTGCATTTCATCCACCAGAAATGTGTGTCAGGCACAGCACAAACCACACGCCACATAAATCCTCCCTGAGTTTTTCCTGGGGCTGTTTAAAGAGGAGATGGATTTCCTCTTCCTTTGCATCAGTGAGCTGTGTTTTTCCTCAAAATCTCACAGCTCAAAAAGCAGAGTCTGGCCATGATCTTGCAGGGGCCTGAGCTCCTGCTGTGCTGGTTCACTGAGGGGCTCTGTGGAGCTGCAGCACTCAAATACAAATTTCATGCTGGGATCCACAAGAAAAAACTTCTCCCATCCAGAGGGACTCACCACCCCAGCCCTGGGTGGTGGCTCTTTGCATCCCTTTGGATGGAAGAAGTTTTTCCTATGGATCCCAGTTATTTTCTTAGGGATCCTGAGTGGGTTTGTGATGAGCCCCAGCAGAGTTTCAGCCATGGCTGCTCTCAGCTCATCCCTCCCCCAAGACAAGCACTGGGATTTGCTCTGCAGGTGACATCCTGCAAGGAGAAGGACAGTCCCCAGTCACCTGCAGCTGGGCTGCTGCTTTTGGAGAAGTTTCCAGCACAAATGAGGGCGTTGTGGGAGGCTGAGGGAGCAGCCACGCTCCTTCCTTGTGCTCTGACTCAGCTGCTGAGCTGGGGCTGCCTTGGGGATGCTCTGCTGGCTGATTCCTTGTTCAGGTCACTCTGGGTCCCTGGAGCTCCATGCTGTGTGTCCAGCACCTCAGGCAGGCAGAGGTTTTGCCTTAATCACATCCTTTGCCTTTCCCAGCCCCACAGCACCTGGATTTGGCATTAGAGAGGCACCAGGCTTCTCCAGCACCAGCACTTCCCTCCACACGGAGATCAATGCACCTTTTCCCATCCATACTTCGTTTTTCCCTCTCTTTCTTTCCCTTTAATTTTCCTGCCACTGCTGTGATTTGCATCCCAAGTTCCTAGGAGGCAGAGACAGCCCTTAGCAAAGGAGGCTAGTGCCAGAGCAGCACCACTCCATCTCCTCTGCTTCAGAGCTCCTGCTCTCATTACTGATGTATAAAGATTGAAAAAAAAATAAATTAAAGCAAGTTGGACAGTATCAATAAGACATGCAGACTCTGGAATGAAAGTAACCTTTTTAATTTTGATTTTTTTTTCTTTCTCTCTTCCCTCCTTGCTGTCCACAAACTAGGCTAGAATTACTTCCTGGCCCAAGGAAAACCCAGGCTCGTGGTTCAGTGAATTCAAGCGCAGTAAACTGGTAAGATGCATCCTGGTGCTCGCTGTTTCCTTTAACCCCCTGTCATATTTTACAGAGTAAAATGGCTCGTTGGCCCAAAGAACAGCCTTCCACATGGTATAGTCAATACAAGCGGGGGTCCTTGGTAAGTGGCTAACCCTGGCCCTGAATCAGAGCTTGTCACCTGCTTTGGTATGGCCGCGCTGCTGCCCTCTGCATGCCGGACTAACCCCCCTGCAGGCACCTGGAGGTTTTTAAGGTGGAACGCTGAGAGAGACCCCAAACCCACCGGGGGGCTTGGTCCAGTCTGCCTGACTGGGAACTGGGGACTGGGAACTGAGCTTTGGCACTCAGGGCGTGTCCTGGGGAGCCTGAGGCAGGTTTGTCTGCACAGAGCCCTGCAGGAGAGCTGCATCCCACGGGGAATTCTGCATCCCACAGGGAGTGCTCCATCCCACAGGGAATTCTACATCTCACAGGGAGAGCTCCATCTCACAGGAAATTCTGCATCCCACAGGGAGTGCTCTATCCCACAGGGAATTCTACATCTCACAGGGAATTCTCCATCCCGCAGGGAGAGCTCCATCCCACAGGGAATTCTCCATCCCACAGGGAGAGCTGTTGATGTCTCCTCCTCAGCTCCCCTTTGTCCCCATTTTGGATGTCCCCATGTTGCTGTCCCCTTGTTGCTGTTCCCCAGCAATGCAGCCTTACCCCAAGAGCTGAGAGGTCCCTAAAATGCTGCTCCAGCCCTGAGCTGGCACCCAGGGCATGGAGCTGCTCACCTCTGGCCTCTCTGGTTTGCCCCAGAGGGTGGATTTTGTTCCCCATGTGGAGATGAACCACGCTGGGAACTCCCATGCTGACCCCAGAGCTTGGGAGAACCAAAGTCATTTATTTAAAGGAAGATTTCCAGCCAAGCCTAGTGGAAAGGAATTTAACTGAGTCACAATTGAGGATTTTTTTTCCATGGGGGAAGAGCTGTTTTAAGGTCAAACAAGGTGTGATGTCAGCAAGGCATAAACCAGGAAAAGCTTTGGTTTCTTATCTTGTCACAGGACATGCACATTGTGGGGGGGGACCTCATCCCCACAGAGACCCAGGGCTGGGCAGGGATGTCAGATTTGTGTCTCAAGCCCCAGAATTGTCCCCCTGGCACATCAGTTCCTGTAGAATTAACGGGATGCACGGAACGAGCTCAGTCAAAGCAGGAGAATGTGGGAACAGGCAAATATTCCATGGATACAACCAGCCTGCCCAGGGGCAGGAGGGGCTCTGCTGTGTCCCACCGAGTTGTCCCCTCCCCAGGGCAGGGGGTTCCTGCAGTGCCCCACCTTCCACCTTAAAGGGCAAACAACCCAAGCCCTGCGTTGTTTCCCAAGGTTTGCCGCATTCCATCGCAGCTAAAAACACATTTTGCTCTGATTCTGCCCTCGAGGAGGACACGGCTTCTGGGGCTTCTCTGCATCATCAAATCAGGCTGCAAAGCCCAGGCTTCAGCCTCCTGGCTCCTCGGAGGGCAGCACTCATAGCTTAATTACAGAGCACTTCATCAGTTCGTGTTCCAAGTACCTCCACTTCTCCATCTCCCCTGCTTCCCTTCTTCCCAGCTCTGTTAGAGGCTCAGTTGCCAGCCTAGAGCTTAGGGCTTGTTCTCTTTTAGATAAAAACATTTCTGGTGCTACTTGGAGCTCTTTGTTCCATCCTTTTGTGTTGTCATTTTCCTGCCTATTCTTTTTTTTTTTTTTTTTACCTGTCCTGCTTTTTCTATTTGGAAAAATAAAAAAGCCACCAGTATGTGGAAGACCTACCTAAGCAAACCACAAAACAGTCAAACACCCAGGCCATCAAAGTTTTATTTAGTTAGTTATTTAAATTAGCACTGATTTTGCCTCGGTCAGTACTTGGAACCATGAGATTGAGGAGACATTTTCCTGGTGGATCCAAAATCAGCTGAAATTTGTGTGTGGATGGGCAGAATGAAAAAGGAGTTTGAGTTCCCCTCTGGGTGTAACCCTGCTCCTGTTACTCCATGGAGAAGGTCCTGGTGCCTTGGGGAGCCCCAAAGCTGAGGGGAAGATTTCCAGTGCTGCCAGGGGCTCCATATAAATCCTGGGATTGCACAGCTGGGCAGATGCTGCCTTTCTTCTGGAGACACCTGAAGTAAGAGGGATGCAGTAAATATGAAATACAACCAAACCAGCTGGGTTTGATGCTCCCACAGCATCATTAATCAATGGTGCAAAGCCCTTGGAGCCAATTCCTTACCTTTCCTCAGGATGCAGCCAAGCTGTGTTTAGAGGGATGAGAGACTTGTAGATGTTTTCTCTGTGTGTGTTACACACAATTCCCAGCAGCTCTAGCAAGGCCTGCCTCCCATCCCGTCCCATCCCAATCTCCTTATCCCATCCAAATCTCCCCATCTCATCCCAAACCTCCTCATCCATCCCATCATCCCTCCCATCCACATGACACCTGCCAGCACAGAGAAAAGAGGAAAGGATTGGATTTTCCCCAGCTGAGCAAACATTGTGCACAAAAGCAGCTCCCAGTGGCTCCAGTTGGAAAGCTGGGACAGGGCTTCCCAAAATCTGCACAACAAAAGACCCCTTAAAAGGCAACCAGGCTGCAAAACAAGCACTGGTTTGAAATAAAACCAAATAAGAGAAGGTCCTGCAGTTCAGCAGTGCCACACAGGGTGTGTGACAAGCCCTTGGCATTTTTTGTCCCCTTCCTTCCACGTGCTGGTGGCTTTCTGGTAGCTCCTCCTGGCACGCGTGGCTCTCTCCTGGTCAGTCACATTTAACTCTCAGAAGGACAGTGCAGCAGCATCCTGACAACCGGTTGGTATCTTTGTTTATTTGGATTATCTTTTTAATTCAGTGTTTTATTGTGGTTATGAATCTTTTCTACTGTTTGCAGCTTGCACCACAGCTCGAGGGTTCGTGGTACCTGGAGGAAATCCACGCTGGTTGGGTGCCTGTGTTTGGTTCCTGGTTGTTTCTAAAGAAACCCTCAGTCCATCCAGGGCAGTAGTTTGGAGATGCCACCTCAAGCACAGCCGGTTCATACCTGCAAAAACTCAATTTGTGGGCCATTAAAATCCCACTAAGTCCTGAATCCCCCAAGTGCTGGGATTGGGTTTCAATTTTTTTTTTTTTTTTGTAGGAATATATTCTCCTGCATGGGAGAAAAAGGAGCCTGGTGGGCAGAAGGGAACAAATCCCAGTGTGCAAGACTGGGATTCACAATCTGTGTTCAAACAGGGCAGCAAATCCATTTTCCCTTTACCTGAGCAGAGCTTTTCCAACCTGGGCAGCCCCCAGTGCTCAACAGCAGGGCCAGCATTGCTGCAGATGCAATGCAAAGATTGCTTCAAACCCCAGGAAAAAGAATGGGGAATAGCCCAGGGTGTGCAGAGCAAAACACCCCCAGCAGTCAGAAATTTGTGTCAGACTGGACAGGAAAATAAAGCCCTGAACCCTCACAGAAATTCACCTTCTGTCCTCTTCCAGAGCTGGAGAAATAAACTCAATATTGGCTTAACCTTGAGACATATCCCCAAATTTTCACCCTCTTGCAACCAGGCCTGAAATCCCCTTGTCTTTGTTTTCCCCTGCCCTCTTTAGATTTAAATTTTTTGCTCACGCCCTCACCCCATCCAGCAGGAGAACAAAAACTTCCTGAGCGAGCAGAGCAGCATCTGTGGTTACACTGGTGTCCCTCAGGAGCAGTGTCTGTGGTGGTGACACTGGTGTCCCTCAGAGCAGTGTCTGTGGTGGCACTGGTGTCCCTCAGAGCAGTGTCTGTGGTGGCTCTGGTGTCCCTCAGAGCAGTGTCTGTGGTGGCACTGGTGTCCCTCAGAGCAGTGTCTGTGGTGGCACTGGTGTCCCTCAGAGCAGTGTCTGTGGTGGCTCTGGTGTCCCTCAGAGCCCCTGGCTGTGTTTCCCTGTCCCTCACTGCCCGCTGTTGTCCCTTCTCCCCCTCTCCCAGCTCTCCTACGTGGACTCGGACGGGAACCCCATCGGGGTGGTGCAGATGACCTTCCTGCGTCTCCTGAGCGCCTCGGCCCACCAGAACATCACCTACAACTGCTACCAGTCGGTGGCCTGGCACGATGCCACCACCAACAGCTACGACAAGGCCATCCGCTTCCTGGGCTCCAACGACGAGGAGATGTCCTACGACAACAACCCCTACATCCGAGCGGCCCTCGACGGCTGCGCGGTACGTGGGGGCTCCTGGCCTTGGGGACACCCTGGGGACACCTTGGGGACACCTCTGTCCCCTCCTCTGCTTGGCCAGCACCATCTTCCCCAGAGCAGATCACCCTCAAATTCACGGTGCTTCAGGATTGTCCTTAATATGGGAGACATCAACGTGTTCCTCACTAAGTTGGAAATGATTCCATGGGAATCTGTGATCCTGCTCAAAGTCGGGGGAAGCTGCAGCACGTCCAGGAGTCAAATTAATCTGATTAATCCAAATTATCTGCCTAAAAGTGCTGCTTGCTTTTAAAAGCCTCCCGGTGCTTTTGTTCTCACCCAATTCCTCATGGGGGGAGAGGTGAGCGATGGGTTGGAAATTTGCAGGGTTTAATCAGGATCTTTGTAACTGCTTCCAGAAATTCTTGGAGGCAAAGCAGGAAGGGTTTGGTTGGAATTTTTGTTTTTGCAGGCCCAGGAAGGCTCTGGGCTGCGCTGCTAATGGGGTGCACAAGCACAGCCACAGTTTCCAAAGGTGCCTCACCTCCTTCTTTTCTTTCTAATCCCTCTTGGATGCTTGATTTGGGTTTAAACTCTGAAAATTCTGCCCTCAGGAGATAAAAATTTGGCAAAGCAGGTGCTGCCTGCATTTATTTTGAGCCCTAGCTTGCTGGTGTAAAAACATGCATAATTCCCACCCTTTGGAACTGCAGCACTCAGAGCCCACGGGACAGAAAGATTGAGATGTTTGACAGAAAAAGCTCCTCTTGTAATTTGAGATTGAAATGCTTCTGTTCTGGCACAAACAGATTTTTTTACTGATGGAGCAATGAGGAAAATCAGATTAGAACTTTCAACACATTCCTGGAGAGGGAAAGGGCATCCAGCCCCCTTCTGGAAACACTCAGAAGTTTATCCTCAAGTTTTTTGTGTCTCCTGCAGACATAATGTCCTTGGGGTTCTCCTTCCTTCCCCTTCCAAATCTCAGGGTGCTGGAGGAGCACGTGTTGCGGGTTTTAAAGTGGTTGAGCCTCCTGAAAACCTCTACCTGTAGGGCAGATAAATCTGCTACCCTGGCAGATCGTGCTGCCCAAAGCACAGGCGGGATATTTGAGATTTATCCATTTACTTAAAGGAGTTTGGGGTTTACAATTGATCCTCTACATTAAAGATTATTTTAGTCTGACTCTTAGACCCATAAAAAGCCCATTAGGAATTCAGAGAACTCCACCAGGAGTTTAGAGGTGCTTTTGTGACTTTTTTTGGGGAGTGAGTGCTACAACCCATCCAATTGCTGGGCTGTGCTGGGTTAATGGTTGGACTCGATGATCCTAAAGGTCTTTTCCATCCTAAATGATTCCAGGATTGAGGAATACAGGAATTGTGGAGATGAGGTTGGGCTGCCCCACACGTTGTTGCCCCAAAGGTCTGCTGAAGCCAGAGGAGCTCCAGGGCTGATGTTCTTCCCATAATTTGAATATGTTTTTCCTGAACTTCCAGCCCTTTCTCATAGCTGTGCTCCAGCCTGTTCTCCCGAGCCACACAAATCACAGGGACAGGTAGAGCCCAAAGCTGCTCCATAAATTCTCTTGTTTGTGCAGCTTTGTACACCCTCAGGGGGTACTTCTGCTCCTCTAATAATTATTTATATTTTGGAAAGAACTCCGTGGCCACCATGGCATGATAAAAAGACAGCAGCACCTTGTGAATTCCACCAGATTTTAAATGTGATCTTTTCACTAATATATTCAAATTAAATTGCTACCATTTGCCCAACAAGCCAGGTGTGTCCTGTGGGAGGGAAAACAATCTTTCCACAGCCACAGTTTTTCGAGGTTCCCATTCCAACTTGGAAATGTGCTGGAGCAGAGTTAGAGTGTCATGATCAGCTTCTGCTCCAAGATCTGGGCATCTCCCAAGAGTTTTTAGCACATGTGTTAAATGTGCAAATAAATTTGTTTGGGTGGTGGTGACTCCGATTTGGGTCTAAAAATTCCCAGGAAAAATCAACACCACATTCCCAGCAGAGTGCTGATTATTCAGTTGTGCTGATGTTGGCTTGGAGGCATCCTCAGAGCTCCTCTTTCCCTCATTCCAGGCAAGGAAGGGCTACCAGAAAACCATCCTGGAAATCAACACGCCCAAAGTGGAGCAGGTCCCCATAGTCGACATCATGTTCAATGACTTCGGAGAAGCGGCACAGAAATTTGGATTCGAGGTGGGACCAGCTTGCTTCCTGGGCTAAAAGAGCCACCTGAACCTAGTCTCCAAATGAGCAACCTCGTAACCTCATTGCGCCATTTAATTAAAAACAAAAAAAGAGAAAAAAGAAAAAAAAAAGGAGAAAAAAAAAGAATTCCTCGTCACGTGCACGGTCTGAAACTGGACAGCGATGGGTTATTATTTTTTTTTCCTCCCTCCCACCTATTTTGTTGTGCCCCTGGTTTTGCCCCAGCCCCTCTGTGCCCCCTCAGCCATTCCCAGGATGGATATGGAATCTCATGACCAACAGCCACACACGGAGACCTGGCCCTGTCCCTGCTGCCACCGCTGCTGCCCCGTGGCCACCGAGCTGAGCCCACCTCCAGCAAACTCCTCCTGCCTCCTCCTCTTCCTCTTCTCTCCAGGAAGCGTTTGTTTGTTCCTAAGGAAAAAATAAAATGGAAAAAACTTGAAATTCCTCGTGTCCAGCTTGATGTTGAAGTCCCAGCAGTCCTGGATCTGAAGCTCCTCAGAGGGGTTTTGTTGCCTTCCACGAGGTTTGGATCAGCTTCAGCAAGGAGATGCCACGGCCAATTCCAGAATTTTCCGTGTTTCCTCCGCTGAGTTTGCCTCATTCCACGTTTCCCAAAGTGCTGACTCAAGGTCACAATGGGCATCTCCTTGCCGTGTCTTAAAGGTGCTTCTATTTTTGTATGTTTGTGAGTAAATATTTGTGTCGTATTTTATTTGAAATGTTGGAATGTCTCCGCCTTCAAACCATGCAAGTGACCTTGTCTGTATTAAAGCCACCCCATCCCAGCCGAGCTTCCAGCTGGGAATGAAGACAGCAGCTCCTGTCCCCACTTCTGCCTCTTCCCAGCCCCAAACTGGGATCTGGAGCCTTGGAATTACCCCTAGGATCAGCTGCAAACCAGCCCCCTGAGCCACAGATGCCTTTTGCAATGATTCCTTTCAAAATGAGGAAATTAAAGCCACTTTTTAGCAAATTCCCTACAAATCCCCTGATCTAAAAGCAGGATCTGCATTGAGTCTCTGCCTTTTCATCCACTTGCTTAACACCCATATTTTAAATTAATTCTCCTTTTTTTCTTCCAGCATTCCTTTAAAATGATAAGAATTAAACCTGAATCCATTCCCAGTGGAGGATCCCAGTGGCAGGGGAAATCCATTTGTCCTCTCTGAATATCAAGAATAAAAATAAAAACAAAAAAAAAAAAAAGAAGAAAAAAAAAAGGTGCTTTTTATAGTTATTTTTACATATCACTGTGGTGCTATCTGATAATTTTAACACAACACTGGGGATACCCTGCCACTGGCCAATCTCCCACTTGGCTTTTTAGGCACTTTCAGGCAGATTTTGACTGCTGATAAATCCATGGCACCTTCTTATCTCTTCTGTCCAAATCCTGCTCCTCTCCTTCCTTGGATGTAGAAAAAAGCATTAAATGTCCTTAAATTTTTATTAATATTATTATTATTATTCTTACTTCTTGGTTTTCCCAAGGATATCCATGTCTTTTCCTGGTTGGAAGCAGAGCAGATTGTCCTCAGTGGCTGAACCTTTGTGGTGCTAATTTATGTCGATGTTGGGTGTCCTGAAGCCGTGGGGGTGCTGCCCGCCCAGCAATCCGGGGAATTTGCAATTTTCCTGCTCTTCCCACTTTTTTTTTTTAATTCCTTCCACGGCTCACAACGTGCTGACACCCTCTTCTTTTCCCATTTATTTTGCCTCCTTGCCCATTTGCCTTCTTCAGGTCTCTCAGCTGGAAAATAACTGTTGCAAGGTGGGGTTTTTTTGTGAATTATTATTATTATTCTTCAGCTCAAGGGGGATTTTTCACCACCAAAGAAAAGACATCACATTTACTGTGAAAAAAGCCTATATATGATGTCTTTTCTCCCCTCCTGCCCAAACTGGGAGCAGCAGCATCTGAGGAAGGGAGGCAAAGCCGTGCTGGAGGGAGCGGCGGTGCTTTTTTGGAGGAGCCGTGTCCATCCCTCTCCCTTCTTCTCCTGTGCTCTCTCCCACTTAAGGGAATTAAAAAACAAAAAAACAAACCCCAAAAGGTGCTACCCTAAAAACTGCAGACTCCGGGCAGCAGAGCAGTGAAAAGGAATTTAGGATAATAAATAAGGAATTCAGCTTCTCAGTCACCTTGGCAACAGCGGGAAGGGCAGGAAAGGTTGCACATCCCAGCAAAGCCATATCCTGATATTTCTGATATTTGTCCACACCTGTGTGTCTGCCCAGGTCATGGGATTCTGTTTTCAATTTTCTCATCAAGGGAGCTTTTTTTTTTTTTTTTTTTTTTGTTCTTTGGTTTCTCTGCTTGAAGAAGAAGAAAAAAAAAAAGAAAAAAGAATAAAAATTTCCTCTGTTGAATTCCACAATGTTGTAATTGTACTGAGCTCCCAACTGTTCCGATCCCCCCCAGACCACTTAGCTACGGTATATTGCAATAAAATTACTACTTGTATTTGCAGACCTTCTTTTTGTGTAATTTTATTTCCCTCCTCCCCTTAATATATATTGACTTGAACAAATGTTGATAAGAAAAATAAAACCTATGGAAAAAAAAAAAACAACTTTTAGTACATAAGGCCCTTTTTAAAATATAGTGTCAAATGCCGTATTGTACATTTCTTCAAAGTCCAATAAACATGTCATAAAATTTAAGTGTAATGCCCATAAGAGCTATTTTTAAATATTTTAAACCTGTGTAATAAAGGAATAAATGTAATAGATTTTTTTTTCAATAAATCAAGTTTACTGTTCCACCTAAACCCCCGTGATGTTGAATCTCTTCTTGGAGTTGATTGCAGTGGGATTTCCTCAGGACCCTTCTGCCCTGTGGAGCCTGGAAAGTTCATCAGAGGAGCAGTGGAAGTGCTTAAAGGTAAAGAAATATTGTAAAATATAATCCAAACCCATCATGGGGAGAAACTCCAGGCCTGGAATCGTTTCTTTGTTGGGTTTTGTCTTTTTTTCCTCAGTGAGAAATTCCAGTGCAGAAATCCCACCTGGTTTTGGTGGCTGGGATGTGGAGGAGGAAATTATGTGGCCACCAGCTCTTCACCTTCTCCACAGCAGCAGAAAAGTCACCAGAGGATTTTTTCTGATCTTCTCATCCCAATTCAGGAAAAAAACAACAAAAAAAAAAACATTTTTCCAGCTTCTTGGTGAGTTCCTCAACACCCAGTTTCCCATTCTTGGCCCCAGGGCTCTCTGTGTGGAAGGAAACACCATGGGGGACACTTTGCTCATGCTCTCCTCCTCTTTTCCTGCAGGTTTCACTCCAGGATCCTCTGGAATTCACTGTGGGAATCTGCACCAGTGGCTGCCCCTGGATCCAAGTCCCTCTGGTTCTCAGGGGCTCCTTCAAACACCCCCTGGTTGGTGCTGCAGTTCCAGGAGGTGCTGGACCTTCAGGAGGTGACTTTTGGAGCACTGCAGGTGGGTCAGGGGCCACCAGCCCAGCTCCATGTCCCAAAAGCTTCTGCCCTCCATTTTTTGGCTGCAGAAGGTCTTTGATGATCTTCATTTTTTGCTGGAACGTGTCCAGAGAAGGAGCCAAAGTCTCAGATTGTGTTGGGTTGGAAGGGAAATTGAAGATCAGGCAGTTCCATAGGCAGGGACACCTTCCACAGCCCAGTCTGCTCCAAACTCCATCCAACTTGGACCTGAAATGGTTTAATCTTTAGTCATTTAGTCTGTCATTAACTTCTAGGAGTAGCTTTGGGAAATCTTGGGGTATTACGGCCAAATCTTCATCCGGATGAACCCCAGAAAGGCAGAGGTACCACAGTCTGCAGGAAGAAATGAGGGCAAAATGAGTTTATTTACTTAAACCCAGCTGGAAATACTTCACTTGCACCTTGATCGTGCTTCAAGGTGAGCCCAGCCCCGTCTCAACATTTGTGATTTGCACTCAATCACTTTGCAGCAAACTCCTGAGTGCTGAGGGAAGCTTTGATCTGCTATTAGGGAAAAACAGAGATCTGAGGAGGGATCTGACTGTTTCTGGCACTGCCAGACACAGGAGCCCTGGCAGATCTTTCACCTCTTTTCCTAGAACAAAGTCCATGATTTAGCTCCAAAACTGTAACTCCAGCAGGTGAAATACTGAGGGGAATTTTTAGAAGAGCCACAGAAAAAGCAGCAGGTTATTGAGACAGAGTGTGAGCACCCAAACCTGCTCAGTTATGGGGTGAGGATAGGGCTGCTCACCCCAAATCCCAGCAGCAGCTGCCTCCCCACCTCAGGGATCCTACAGGGGCAGGACCAGGAGCACAAACCTCAGGCAGCAGCAAAGGGAGGATGAAAAGCACCAAGCTCAGCACCCAGGGAGGAGCAGAGCAGCACCCAGCCCAGGGAGTGGGAATTATCCAAGGGCAGCTGATCCCAGTGGGGATTCCACAGCTCTTAAAGCAGGGAAGGAGAGGCTGCAGGGCTTGGGGCTGCTGCTCTGCCTTGCCATGCATGTGGGGTTTTATTCTAAATGCCCTGGGCTGGGGTTTGTGTCCTGGGCTGGGAGTTCTGCCCTGGGCTGGGATTTCTGTCCTGGGATTTCTGCCCTGGGCTGGGATTTCTGCCCTGGGCTGGGATTTCTGTCCTGAGCTGGGATTTCTGTCCTGCTGTGTGAGGATTGCAGGTGAAGGCTGCAGAGTTTTCCCCACGCTGTTGGTTCAGCAGTTGCCTGAGCTGACCCAGGATGTATCCATGTGCTTCCCACTGCTTCCAGGAGTAAAACAGGAGCTGCCCTGGGATTTGCTGTTTGCCTGGGAAATGGGAACTGTTATTTGGTTTGGTTTCAGCCCTGCCCTGGAGGAAGAAGCCCAGCCCTTCGTGCTGCTCTGACTAGTGACCCCCTGCCTTTTATCTTGGATTCCCTTGGTTTGCTTCAGCTGGACTCGATCACCTTAAGGTCTTTTAGAACCTGAAGAATTTTGTGATCTAACTGGTGGAGCACTGGCTGTCCCTAAAAAAGCCCATCCTACGTGATTTGTAAGAGTGGGATAGAGAACAGAGACAAGAGACTCCTGCCAAACACAGCTCCCCCAGCCCTGCTTTGACCTGGGGCTGCATCAGGAGAGACCAGCACATCCCAGTTCCTCCTGGGAGCTGGGAAAGGGGCCAAGGATCACAACCCTGCCATGTCCCACACAGTGTGACCACAGCTTTTCCTCTGCACAAGCTCTGGTCGGGATGCTCCTGCTGCTGTCGCCTCTTCAAGAGATGTTCCTCCCCCATCTCCTTAAATCCTGTGTTTACGACAGGCTGGCAAAAATAAAAATGGCCAAAAAAGGAGCGTTGATTAAATTTAGAGACCAGATTAAATTTAGAGACCAGATCCTGGGCATCCCCTCCTTGTCTAGGTGAGTTTTGGCAAACAAGAAGAGAAGCTGTGAGTGGGGGTTTTATACAAAGGATTGAGCAGCCCGAGTGCCACCAGAGCTCTCCTGGAGAGACAGAAACAGCAGGACCAAGTGGGAGGCTGGAATGAGGAGGGGAGAGGATTGTGCATGAATTAGCATGGAGAAAATATGCAAATTGTTGGGTAGAGTGACGCTCTCATGGCATTCAAAGGAGCTGGAGCTATTCTTGTCCTTCAGCTGCTTTTTGTCCTGCATCTTCTCTCAGCCAGGCTGGATTTGTCTTGAGTTTGTTTTTATTAATGTCTCAAGCAAAGGGTAGAATTGATCTGACCCACAGCTCTGGGAAAAGGAAAAAAAAAAACAACCACAAAAAAACTGTCTTATGTCTTCCTGTGAGAAAAAACAAGTGAGCTGGTGGTGCATCTGGCAGTTCAGCACCACCTGTAAATTAATCTAAAGAGTGCCCAGCAAAGCTGAAGCAGTGCAAGTCAAATGTGTCCCCTCTTTTCACACCTTGCCCAGGAGCTGTGCCTCTGCAAATTAACTGCCCTGGCTTTCCAGCCAGACAATTCTCTTAGTTTTTTAATCTATTTTTTTAACAGGACTGCTCAGTGCTGTGTGTGTCACTTGGCACCATGAGCCCTGTGTCCCTCTGTCATGAGGATTTAGCATAATTATCCATCAATTATTGTATCCCTGCATAATCTGGATTTTCCTTCATTTTTATTTTCTTCCCACGTGCTTTTCCTTTAAGGCAAGAGCAACCTTTGGCTGGGCTGATGTTCCCAACATCTGTCAGGGGCTGTTTAGGCAGGGCTGCTCCCCTGCCATTGTGCAGTGACCCAAAACCAGCCTTGAAAATAATCCATCCTTCTTAATTCATCCTTCCCTCAGCACCTCCAGCTCTGGGAAATCCAATCCCTTTTCCCATCAAGGGGATCTTCTCTGGAAGTGCTGGATTTGGGGCTCTTCCACTGAAAACCCATTTTGCTTTTGATCTGAGAGCAGGAGGAGTTTAGTGCGCTGTACTTTTATTTATGGCACCTATCGCCACTTCATTTATTCTTTGTAACTTCTCTGCCTGCAGATCTTTTTCCCATCCTGGGCCATCGTGGCAGCGAAGTGATTTTCTCCAGAGGCACAATCCTTGTGCTTCCCACAGGCCTCGCTCCTACCTGGCAGCAAAAAAAAAACCCAATTCATGCTCCTGCTAAATGCTTTCCTCCAACAGCCCCGAGCAAAAACAAACACCCCAAAGAAACCAAACAGAGAAAAGCCTGCAGAAAGCAGCTGTTCCCCTCCTTCAGAGAGGAGGCAACGTGCTTGTTCCTTCAGAGATGCACAACGAGGGGAGCTGTGAAGCGCTGAAATGACATCTTGTAATGCGCCGGCTGTCACGCTCACAGGCACCCCTGCAACTGCTGCTGCACAGCTGAGCAGCCAGAGCCAGCCTGGCAGCCCTGGCACTCCGTGCTCTCACCCTGAACAATTATTAATATGTTAATTTGACAATCAGGTGTCGTTCTTTGAGGAAAATTTCCTGCGCCGCGCTCGGATTCTTCGGGTTTCTCTTTTGGCGGCTGCTTCTCGGCTCGTGGAGTTTTTTGTTTTCTCAGCCTGGGCAGAGCCTGAGGGATCTTTTTGCCACGTCCTTGGAAGTGTCCAAGGCCAGGTTGGATGGGGTTTGGAGCGAGCTGGGATTGTCAAGGTGTCCTTGCTCTAAGGTCCCTCCAACCCAAACCATTCCAGGATTTATTGTAAATGCAGGCGAACCCAATGGGAAGAAATGCTGATGTCTGACTCAGTTCAGAAGGCTGAATGATTTCTTTATTAAAACTATGGCTAAAATACATTGATATACTATATAAAAAGGAAAATACTAAAACTACAAACCTACTTTCTCTAACTCTAATACAACTCGTGACCCTCTCTGGAGAGCCCAGCCCCAGGTGGGCTGGATTGGCCGTCAGGCTCAAACAATCCTCACCAGAATCCAACCCAGCCATCACCCCAGGGAAACAATTCTCCAAACACATTCCACATGGGAAAAACAAGGAGCAGAAACAGAAATTGTTTTCTCTTTCTTCTCTCTGTGCTGCTCTATGAAAAAATCCTGAGAGGGAGAGAAATGTGCTTGCACAGGATTCTCTGGTTCCCTGAGCATTCCAAGGTACCAAGTCAGGAGAGCATCGTGCTGGTGCTGATAATTTGGGAATATTCCACAACCGAGCCCTCCTGAAGGTGGATGGGCACATTACCATACTTGTGTCATTGCCTGGGGATCCAGAGGGGGGAAAAAAATGCCAACTGTGCCTTTTTAAGTTTAAAACTTCACCTGTTCAGCTGAGCAGGGACCAGGAGTTGCTGGGGGTCTGCCAAAGGTGCTCTCACGTATCCCAGGTGTGGTGATGAGTCCGATCTCTTCAGGATTGAGGCACAAATTCACACCCAAAGCTCTCCTGGGGGCTCCCAGATGGAAAACTGAGCTGGGGAAGTGCCTCCCTTCAGCCCCATCTCCCCCAGAGCTGAAGGTTGGGCCACCCCTGCTCCTCACTGCCACCAGCACGATGCTGAATTTCAGCAGGGAGCAGCAGCCACTTAAAAAACCCCAAAATTGTCCCTTTTTAGGATTTTCCCTTCAAGCAGGTTGATCCAAGACCCTGTCGAAACAGAAATCAAAAATCTGCCAGACTCGAAATATTAATTAAGACACACAACAGGGAGAGAGGGGGAGAAGGAAGGAGGGGAGCATCCATTCAGGAATTATCTGCTCCATGAGGCAGCGTTCATGGCTTCCACACACATCCATCATTTTTGGGGAGGGGAAAAGCAAGAAATTAAATCCAACCCCACAGGAAGTTTGTCCACCATGGATTTAATTTCCCAACTTGCATCAGGCAAAGATTAACCTTGCTGAAGGGCACCAGTGGAGCAGGGAGGAATGCACAAATTAATCCCTGCTATGAGTTTCTTCAGGAGGAAACACTGAGCAAGATTAAATATTTATTGTATATAAATACCTCCTTTCCCACCTCCCCCATTTCCTCTCCTGATCTGCATTTCAGGCTCCTTCCAGCAGAGCCAGTTTGCCCAGCAAGAGTGCAAGGGTTTGTTTTTCCTCCTGGATGAGGAGGAAGGTTTGAGGAATAATTCATTTGCCACCTTGATTTTTCCCTTCCCTCCCCTCCCGTGATTGATACTGTGGCACTTAAAGGGGAGAAAATCAAGTTGTGCTGATCTATGACCAGACACTATTTATTCTCATAGAACCTCATCTGCAATTTTCTTCAGCATCACCAGAATTAAAATCCCTTTGCAATCTCTCCAGCTGGCTGAAAATGTGCCATTTCCCTGCCTCCCCTCCTCAGATGTCTTTTCCCTCTGATCAGGGCACGCCGTTATCGATGATGTGATTCTGCTTTACATTCAGATGCTCCTGGGGTTTTTTGGACCATAAATAATGTTCCTGTGCAGCTCAGGCAGAATCATTCTGAAGGTTTGGGGCTTTTTTTTTTTTTCCTTTTCTTATTCCTTTTCTCTTTCCCTTTCTATCTTTCTTTCTCCAGCTCTTGCAAGGGGTGATAAATTCATCATTTCTTCCCCCGTAGCAACCGCCGACATGCAATATGGAGCCCATTCCTTCACACCTGGGGTTTAGGCTCAGGGGTGACCCTGCAAATAGAAAAAAAAACCCTTTTTCCATGGATCCTGGGCTTCCTGGGAGGAACAAACCAGCCTGGAACAGAGGATGGCTCAGCCCTTTAATCCTAGAAAGCAGCAGAGAGGCACGGTGTCCCTCTGTTGTCCCCAGCTAGGGACTGCCTGCTCCATGCTGGGGGCATTGCTGGAGCAGATGAAGATGAAAACTGGGTTTTGAGAGATTTCCATATTTTCCATGGATATTCCTCCTCGATGGGATGATGGGATTTGGGCTGGCATGGATGTGCCCTCTGGATCCTGCCCCGCCTCCTGGAGCAGAGAAGATGAGACAGCAAAGCTGCCTCGCTGCAAAACATTTATTTTTAGGGTGTTTTTTTTTTCTTTTTGTCTGATTAAAATAGAAAAGCATCTGAAAGTATTTGGAGATGAATGATCCCACGAGGTCCTTGCACCTCTTGATTCCCCTCTCCATGACCTGGAGAGTCCCTCCCTGCTCTCCAGGGCTGCTGGAGCAGGAGCAGGAACATCTGCAGGTCACCAGTTCCATCCCAGCTTGCTGAGATGAAGTGAGCTCAGGGAGAGGAAACAGCCTTGAGACGAGTCTGGAGCAGGTTAGACTGGAAATTGGGAGAGGTTTCTTCACTGCAAGGCTTGGTCAGTGCTGGAAAAGCTGCTCAGGGAAGGGCTGGAAGGGTTAAAAGACACAGGTGTGGCCCTTGGGGACAGGGTCAAGTGGTGGCCTTGGCAGTGCTGGATGTGACGATTTTCCAGGGTTTTTCTGTGATTCCATGAGCCAAACCCATCCTGGGGGCTGCAGTGAGGGCACACTGCAGGTGCCAGGGGCAAGGGCTGGTTTGTGCCACTGCTTTGGAACTTTGGGATGGATCCCAGGTGGCTCCAGCTGAGTGAGGGGGGTCAGGACCCCCTAAATCTGCCCCAGCATCGCTCCAGAGCTGCTGGAGTCACGGAGGGGACACAATTCATCCTCCTCTCCCTGCTCCAGAGCTTTCTTCCCGCTGCCCAGGGATGGGGAGAACTCCCAGGCTCCATCAGGATGGGTTTTCCAATCATTCTGGGGATCCCTACCTTTAATTTCCAGCACCACCAGCCCTTTGTGGCTCCAAGGGAGCCCACCTGGAGATGTCTGTGCCACAGAGCCATTCCCCACTGGAAAAGGCTTTGCTGGGGTCCATCCAGCACCCTCCACAGGGCTGCATTCCTGTTTGTTTTTTAAAAGCCCGAGATTTCACGTTGTTTTGTCTCTCATTTTGCAGAGTTAATCGGATTGGCAAGCACAGAAAGGAGCTGTCAGGGGAAGCAGCTGCCGAGCAGCACAAAGCTGGGTGTGTAATCCAAGCTTTACCCACAGCCTTATTAAGATCGAGATGTCTCATTACAGGGTGGATTTCCAGCTGGATTTCACAGCTTTTGTGCTTTTTCCCTTTCACCCCCTCCTCTTCCCAACGTTATTTTTTTTCCCCACTCATATAATTCACTGCTTTTCGCTGTGGGGGAAAGACTTTGGTTGAACACGTGTTGCACTGAGCAACATCCTCAATTTAAATGGAAATTCTGTCAATAACAAATGTTCTCTCTCTTTCCTCACCCGGGGAAGGGCCTGAAAATATCATTCAGAGGGGAAAAAAAAAAATCCACCAGACCTCAAAGCCAGCACAAGGACCCCAGTGCTCTGGCAGGGCCAATTACAGATAATAAAGTGCCCGTTTGTTGCAGCTGAGATGGTGTAAATGAGCTGGAGGAAAAAGGAGTTCAGGAATCCAGGCTGAAAAATCAAATGAAGGACGAGGGGAAGTGGGAATCTCCTTGTGGAGTGACCGTGATCGTTTATTGCAGCAGCTTTGAGTGGAAATAGAGGCAGGGAAAGGGAGCCAGGAGCTCCAGGATCTTGGAACAGCTCCTGGAAGGAATTTTGGGTGATCCAGTCAAGGGCATGAGGAGTTTAAGGTGAGTAAAGGGACCAAAGGCATGACTGGGTCCCAGCCTGATGTCCTCTCCAAGTCCTGTTCTCTTTTCCCATCAATAATTTATTATTTCAAGCCTGGCTTGTTGGAGCAGAGATTTTTCTATGTCAGGTAATGCTGGAAATGCCCTGTAACACATGGGAAAAACCTAAACATAACTAACACTGAAATCTAGGTTAAAATACATTTGTCCCTCTTCTCCAGGGAGAAAAACCTATGAAAAAATATTCCATTTTCCCACCATCACCCAGAATTCCAGGAATCTGCAGAAATTTCTCTTTTCTGGTTGAGAAACTTTTCCAAAGGAGAAACTTTGCCAAGTGTCCATATTGTTAAAAAGCCATTTACTCCTGAAAGAGATGCTTTGAGGGCAATTTTTCAGCTGGCTGAAGAAATAAATCATTGAGCATTGCTGCCTTTGACTGGTGAGATTTACAGGGGCTGGGCAGGTGATTTATAGGGGGTTGGAGGAAGATGCTTTTTGACTGCAATCCATGCAGCAAGTCCTGGCCTCCTCCCCAGCTGGATCTGCACGGGGTGAGGATCAGATCCGTGGATTTCCTTCCAGGATGCAGAGTTTCATTAGGACCAGGCTCTTTTGGGGATGTTGGGGCGCAGGGAGAGGCAGCCAAGCACCCCAAATCCCACATTTCCTGCTCTGATGGGGTTCTGGCTGCTCCCCTTTGTTTTCCAGAGTCAGAATTCCAGTAACAGAGGTAAATCCCATCCCAGGTGTGGATTAATCGATCAGGAATACTCAGGTTGGGAGGGATAAACATCTTTTCCTCTTTATATTGGGTTTATTTCATTTAAGCTCTGCTGTCCTGGTGCTCCCAGCTCAAGGCACATCTCACACGTTCCTGCTGCAGGGCAGGTTTTTCCTCTGAGGCTCCAGCTCCTCCAAAAATGGGGGAAAAAAATCAAAAATTCCCAATCCCTGCCCAGCTTTGGGGTGTAGCTGCTTTTCTAAATCCGTCGTGCTGCATTTGTCACGGTGATGGATCCGCTGCCCATATGTTTAAATACCACGGAAATGCAGCCTTGCAAATATCTGCTCACCCAGGAGGAATCATTTGGTTTGACAGGCAATCAAGGCAAGATCAGTATTTTTTCCTTGTCATCACCAGCTCTGAGAGCCTTTGGAGAAGTTTCCATGTCCTTCTCCCTGTGTGGAGCCTCTCCATTTGCTGCTGGTGTCAGAGGAGTTTTCTTTTTTTGCAAAACCCATCACCGTCCTCCAAAACAACACAAGCAGGGCCCTGCCCTGCTCTGTGCCATAAATCACAGCAGGAAAAATGAAATGTAGGAGCTTTCCAAGCCCCAGCAGGGCAGGGATGATGCTGGATTCATCAATCCCAAGGCGTGGCTGGAGCTTAAGCTGTGCCCTTTACAAGCAGTGCTGTGTTTTAGGAGAGATTTCTGAGCCTGTGGCAACGAGAGGAGAGAGGGAGAGATGAAACATTATCACCCTCAGTGTCTGCCTGGCCTGAGTTTCTGCAGGAAAAGCTGGAAGAGCCACCTGTGTGAAATAAAAGGCTTCAAGGAGCAAAGGAATCAATTTTATCCAGAGTGATTTTTCTCACAGGCTGAGGGATAGATCTTCTCTGCCCCAGTGCACATCCTTGGTTAATAACTGGAGTCTTCAGCACGAAATTCTGGGGGAGAAAACTGCATTTTCAGCCCTGGAGAGTGGGAAGGAGCAGCACTTCCCAAGGAGCACGAGAGTTGTGAAAGCTCTTTAACACCTTTAGTTCTGTGTAGCATCTGCTGATATCTTATTTTTGGCACCTATCAAGCATCTATTATCCCTGCTGAGATTTTACCCTGTCGTGTTTGTGTATGGAAAAATAAAATCCACCAAATAATGAAGAAATGCTGGCAGTAAAAGAAATAAAAATGCAAATTCTTCTGGGCCTGGAGCTGCAAAGTGATGGATTGTTCCACAGACAGGAACCCCAGGGATTTTGGGGAATTTCAGCCACCCAAGGAGTTTTTCAGAAGATATTCCTTATTCCAAAATCAATTATTGGATTGACTGGGAGAACCTCACCCCCTCAGGGCAGCCCTTCCCACTGATCCAAAGGGGTGCTGGGATTTTTCCAGGGAAGGTCAAAAACTTCATTAATATGTTAATGGTGGAGAACTAAAACTCATTTCCAACCCATCACCTTTTCCCCTGTGTGCACCTACCCCAGCTTGGCACTAAATGACTTTTGCAGGATCAGGGAATGGCTTGGAAAGGACCTTCAAGCTCCTCCAAAGGTTATGAGACACCTTCCACCATCCCAGGGTGCTCCAACCTGCCCTTGGACACTTCCAGGGATGGGGCAGCCACAATTTTTATTCTTTCCTCAGCTTTCCTGGGAGAATTTTCCTCTGGTTGGATCTTCCAGGGCTGGATCCAGAAAATTTCCAACCTCATGAAGAATTTCCCTTCCAAGGATCACACAAGGATCAAGCTTGTCTTTCCCAAGCTGGAAGCCAGGGAGGGCTGTGAATTTGTGAGCCCCAAGCTGGGAAACCACAAATATGGGGGAACTGCTGCTGTTGTTATTCATCTTCTGCCTCAAAAATAACATTTCAATTCCTTGTCAGGAATAAAAGAAATCAAGGATTGAGTAGAAGGGGACCCTAAAATTTTGCTGTTGGGAAATCACATCATGTGCTGCGTAAAACAAAAGAAACTCAGGGGGGTTTTTTGTTCTTTCATGGGGCCTCTTTCCAAATTGGAATGAATGAGAGGATGATAAGGAGATAAGAAGAGGATATTGAAAGAACAGTGGAAATTGTTTTAGGAATAGGTCTCAAGGGGGAAGGCAGTTAGAGAAATTAAGCCAATTAAGCTGGATATGGGTTGTTTTTCCCTTTCCTGAAGAAGCTCTCCGAGGTGCATAATGAAGGCCAAGACAGATGTAAGGGTTTGTATTCCTGGCTGTGGAGTTTTAATTAGTCCCGGGGTCTTTCTGCAGGGCCACATTGACAGCCAAGGGTATGCTGACCTTTCCTTTCCTTTCCTTTCCTTTCCTTTCCTTTCCTTTCCTTTCCTTTCCTTTCCTTTCCTTTCCTTTCCTTTCCTTTCCTCTTCCCCCCTTTTCCCCTTTTTTTCCCTTTTTTTTCCCTTTTCCCTCAGCTTCCTTCCAGCCTTGCTCATCCCAAGGGCTCTGACATCCCAGCTCCATCCACCCAGCTGTGGCAAAAGCAAAATGAGAGCCACAAACCCCAAAAGCAGAGCAAACACATCCTGCAGGAGTGAGGAGAGAAGATTCCACACAGGAATTCCTTCCTGGGCATCCTTGAGTGAGGCACAGGGAGCTGGGGATGGGCAGAGGGACAAGGGGACAAAGGGACAGATGGTTTGGGGTCTGCTGGAGTGGGAATTTTTCTCCTATTTAATGGAACAGATGATTTGGGGTCTTCTGGAGTGGGAATCTCCCTCCTGTTTGCTCAGCTTGGCACAAAAACCACCGGGATGTGCCAAGTGCTGCTCCCCTGGCACCCCCTGTGCTCTGCCCACAGGCAAACACTGATTTCTCCACTCCCTGTCCTACCTTTTTACCACCTCCCTGTTATCTCCAGCTCCTTTAAACAAAACTGCTGTGAGACTTCTTCTTAAGGAAATCGGAGGAAAGCAAAGGCACCTTTCAAGTGCTGATGATTTCAACGCCTTGTCTTGCACTGCTCCAGCACATTCCCCAAGAGCTCTTTGAAATACCAACACTAATCAGGAAAAGTTCCATTTTCTGTGTGTGCTACCTCCCTGGCTGGTGGCTGAGCTGTGTCTGCCACTGCAGCACCTTCCCTGGCACTGTCTGTGGGGAAAAACCTGAACCCCCAGGAGAGAACAGAGATTTTCTCTTCCCAGGGCACCGCTGGAGCTCTGTGGGGATGGAAGTGAGAGTGGATTTTAGTCTTAGTGCAGCAGGGAAGCTCAAAATGCCTTTGTAAAGTTGATCTTTGAAGGGCTGGCTAAGAGCAGAGTGAGATCCAGGGAAGTTCCTGGTGTCTGATAAAACACTCAGGAGAAACTCAGTCCCACACTTGCTCCCCTTGGCACGAGGAGCTTCCAGCCAAGTGTGATAAAAGTGGGGAAAAAACATTTTTTAAAGTGATTTAATTTAACAACTGAGTGCAGATGAAGATCTGGAGCTTCCCAGCTCGGGATTTGCTTTGATTTGGGAACGGAGCTGCTTTTCCAGAGGGAAATTAACTTAGTGCAGCTGGCCCTGCTCAATGTCACCCTCGGCATCACCTCCAGCTGCATTCCCAGGATCCAGGGGACAGGAGGAGCTGCAGGCAGAGCTCCTCTCCCTCCCAAACTTTCAGAAGGAGAAAGCTTTCCCATTTTGAGGAGAAATTCACTCCAAGAGTCTCACATGGATTTGTGTGTGTGCTCAGAATAACCCGGGCTGCTCAGCACGCCGTTCATCTCCGGGCTTTATTGATGCACAACGATTATTTGCAGGTCTGTGAGAAGGGAGGGTCGCTCTCATCCCCTCTGTAACCACGGCTGCATCTGCTCTGGGCTGGAGTAAATCAGCTGGGCTCAGCCTGCCAAGTCTCTGCTCTTACACCAGGGAAAAACCCCCAGAAATGAGAGCAGAATCGAGTCCAAAGCTGGCAGTAAATGAACTGCAGCAGCAAAAGCCACTTTAATGGATGTGTACTGCAGCTTAATGGATATGTACAGCTCTTGTTTTATTGCTGGGCTTCAGGAGAGTAGCAAGCCTTTAATTGACTTTGATAGAAGAGGGTCTCCTTAGCACTGCAGTCGAGGGCAAAACCAATCATTAATATAATTAAGGCATTTACTTCCAGCATGTGTTTGTTCCTTCTTACTGTAACTCCTGCCTGGCAAACTCCTGGCTGCAGGATGACCTTGGAGTCGGGCTGCTCCTCATTTTTGTTGTGGGAAAGAGGGGAATGTTTCACCCCTGCTGTGCACAACCAGCCCAGCCTGCTGGAGCTTTGTGCTTTTACCCCCACACAGTCAGCACCCAGGGGTGGTTTGGAGGCTCAGGGACTGCAAGGTGCTGTCCCTGCACCTGAACAGAGCATCCCTCACCTGCCTGGGCCCTGGGAGCTGCTTTCTGTCCCAAACCTGTCCCCCAGCTCTGCTTCCCTTCCCTGTGTCCTTGAGAGGTGCTGCAGGGATGGGGGTGGGCAGGGGCTGCCAAGGAAGAAACCCCAGGGCTCCTTCTCCTTCTCCTCAAATCCAGGGATCCTTTACCTCCTCCAGAAACCCCAGGGCTCCTTCTCCTCAAACCCAGGGCTCCTTTTCCTCCTCCAGAAATCCCAGGGCTCCTTTTCCTCCTC